>CM024541.1:5545974-6096046 GCA_014182365.1 Eucalyptus tenuipes | reverse complement strand
CCCAAGCACGAAAGACCGTCTTAGCCCCGTATTATTAGCATGCTGTCAGATTTGATTCTCTCTGTCTTCCTTAAAACTCTTCGGCTCGAAATAACGAGCGATAATTATGATCTCGACCTTCTTAGAAATCCGAGCTCCACCACTCCTTCCTAGTCTCGCCCCTTCTTGAATCCCCTCTTCAGGTCTTCTTCTTTCTCGGAAGACTGTCAACACCTAAATTTATTGCATAGAAAAATTAGAATATCTTAAATTTGCATACGCATATTAAGAGCATTATCATAAGCCCACATAAATTGCAGTATAATTGAAATGATTTGAGTGGGTGGGTTGTGAGCTTATTTGAGTTAATTGGACCAAGCCCACGAGAATGAGGAATTCGGCCAAGCCCATTATTTCTTTAAATGGCCAGAACCCACTTAATACCCATATTAAACCCATTTATAACATACTTACCAAATATAATTAACTTATATAATAATTCAGTCCTTTAAATATTATTTAAGAATGGGTTTATACTAGGCCGACAATTCCCATTTCTCAACAGAGCAGTACTATAACCCCTTTTTTTTAATTACCTGAACTCATGTATTCATTGGTATTCAGGAGAGCATTGGCATTTGGTGCCAATGGACCTAATAATGGATTGGGCAGCCTCACATGGGCCACAAAGGCCCAAGCCTCATATAATAATATAGCCCCCATACACTTAATATAACTATAACACCTGATGGGGACATAAAGAGAAAAGTAATTCGAAAAATGGGATTGGGCATGGTGGTGAAGACACAACAACCCAAGGAAATTTGGAGACTCAGATTGGTGTTGAAAGTCGGCCAGCAAGATCAAAGATGAAACAGCGATTGAGAAACAGGGCCAAGGATAACAAAGTGCGTCCCCATGCCAACAAAGAAAGAAACTTGGCCACAAATAAAGGTGACCGAAGCTCACTTCAGTGGTTACCGCTTTATGGCTTTAATTTGTCATTTATCAGAATTGAGCTATGAATTAACTTTATCTGACTTTTGTAGCTTTAGTGGTGGTGGCATCCGGGCTTGCTCAATTGGGCAAGCTCCTCTAGCAACCGATGATGATCAAGGCCAGAGCCCAATGACTAGGTGGAGCACTTTAGTAAGGACGAACCCAGAAAATATAATAGAGGTGTCTGGACCTGATTTTTCTATGCAATTTGAATTTTAATAAACATAATTTAACCTCAACTGATATACACAATTTTTTTTTTTTAGGCTATTCAAAATGAAAATCCCCATGGAGAAGATCCACCCCTGCTTTTATTATGCACTCTGATATAGTCCTTAAAAGAAGAGATCTCGCGTAGCACTAGTCTAAAAGTCCACAACTCTCTAAGTACTGCAAAGTATGAGATAACTACTCACCACTCGATCGAGAACACAATAACATAATAAGAATCAATAAATATATCACATATCAATATCAATAGTGAAATCAACAAATTATTGAAGTTCATTTAAGATAATGTAATATAGGTGTTACATAAATGACTATATAAATGTGTGCAATGAATACACATTGATGCCATGAACTAATATTTAGTTTTTGACACTCAAAAAGCATACGAATGAATATACTAACTTCATAATGCGCAAATACCATATAGGAGCTTCGTATACATAGATGAGTATCAATCTCAAGCTAACGAATCATTGTCACCACCAACTCATAAGGATAGAATCATAAACACATCCTTGCCACATCTTAGCCTAATTTTTACAGTATGCTTCTACATGAGTGAGGATAAAGAACCATTGTATAACAGCATGATGATGGCTATTCCATACTTAGTCTCGGGGCAAAGTACGGCTCAAGTGTCAAAACTTGACACGAAGGGACATAAGTGCCAAAAGTTAGAAAAATCGGAGCAAATGGATCACTTAGAAGTGACAATCTAGCCAAATTGCCAATGTGATGATTTTCCGACAGAAATAAGTGCAAAACGACGTCGTTTTGCATGCGCTGATAACTAAAAAATGCAAAAACGACGTCGTTTTGTCTCCGACGTGGTAAAGGATTAATATAAAAATTAAGGGGGTCGAAGGGAGGCGGCCGAGGGCTGAGCCCTCACCGCCGCCGCCCTCCCGCCGTCGCCGGAAGGGTCGGCGATGGAGGGGGAGGGTTGGCGGGTCGGCGGCCCTTGGTCGACCGAGGGCGAGGGCTGCGACCCTCGCCTAGATCGGCGACCCTGCGCACCTCGCCCTGGATCTAAGCGAGGGCTCGCGGGCCCTCGCCGCTAGTGGGCTGGTGTCACGGCCCCGCCAGACCCGGCGACCTCGCCGACGCTCCCCACCATTGCCGGCCCTTCCCGACGAGGGTTGTGGCCCTCACCCGCATTAGGTGAGGGCTTATGGGTCCTCGCCGCCGCTGGCCGGGCCGACGATGTCGCCGACCCCCCCTCAATCGCTAACCCTTCTTGGCGGGGCGGTGAGGGCTTAGCCCTCACCACCTCCCCCGCCCCCTTTTTAATTTTAAGTTTTTTAAAATATTTTAAATAAATTACTTTTAAATTTAATTAAATTAATTTTTATATTAATTATTACCACATCGAGATAAAACAAGGTCGTTTTTGCATTTTCTAGCCACGTCGCCCGCAAAACGACGTCATTTTACATTTATTTTGCCGAAAAATTGCCACGTCGGCAATTTGGTCGGATTTTGCTCGATTGGCACTTAAGTGTTCTATTTTGCTCCGATTTTGGCACTTAAGTGTCACTTTCCAAAATTTTGGCACTTAAGTGTCCGTACCAAGTTTTGGTACTCATCCGTACCTCCTTATTCTCACTATACGGTACACAAGACATATATCTTATATATGAACTATAGGACTTCAAGTTCTCTCAACTTGTCAAGATCTATCTTTGATAGTGAAACATCCATCTTCACATAGAGTATTATAGACATAAGGGAGTTTGCTTTTTAGTGAATATGCACCGATAAAGGTATTCATCACATGGCATGAGAGACATGCAAATCATCAAAACATAAGAACTGCCATGTAAGTGCAAATAGTGTCACGCTTATCTCTTGGCATTGGTTATATTAGCAATGAAAACCAAATACCCATTTATTTACATCTGCAAACCAAGTAACTTTTATTCATGAAAAATTCATGATCCTATACATAATAACATCACGTGCAAATCATCACTGCATAACAATTGCCACGAAATCTCTTGGCATTTCCTAAAGGAATGGTTGTAATAAAATTCTACCCCTTATTGGCTCTTGACACCCCTTGTCATATTAAATTGACTATATTATCCTTTAAAGGTCTCATTCTTAATTTAAGATTATGCCTTACCTTTTTCTTTCTTTTCTTTTGTTTCAATTTTACTAAAAGAAAAAACTACCCACATCCCTTTTGAACCACTTTTGTTAGCAATCACTACTCCCCTTATGCCTCCCCATATGCAAGAACATTTAACACATTAAATGCTAGGAATGTACTTGGAATCCTCGCTGCCAAACAAAAAATATTTAAAAGAAAAGAAAAATTGATCTAAGTCCACTAAGAGTTTTAACACAAGTCCCCAGTGGAGTCGTCAAGCTGTCGTGACCTAAATTTTTCGAGGTGCACCACCTAGGCTTAGGCTAATGGACTGCTAAGTCTTAAACTTAGCTCGGGCTCTTCAATCCCATACCAAATCGCGATTTAGGTTCAAATATTTTATAAATGAGTTTTATTTAGGAGTCGCCATAATCGGTTTATGGTAGATCGATTAGACACCTAAATAAAATAATGGGAAAATTATTTTACTCATACGAACCATAGACTTTAGGTATGGGGACTTGGTTTCCTAAGTAGCACGGACATACGACACAGACACGTGATACGGACACGCGCTGCGACACGTCGGCACGTCATTTCTCAAAAATAGAAAATTCCGACAACTTTTCAGGGACACGTTATTATTGAATAAATATTTTTAGTTTTAATTAATTTGATTCAAATTTAAATAAATAAATAAATAACAAGAACTTCTGATGAATTTGCATTAATAATATTAATAGATATATTCATAGAAAATTTGAAAAGATTATATTCATAATTAATGCTTAACTATATTTGAGAACATATTTTTAACTGCCAAAAATTATAGATAAAACTAATGACTAACAAAAAATATAATCAACTTTATTTAAATAAATCTATGATATTTTATAATTATCAAAGATTTATCTATGATATTTTATAATAAATCAAAATTTATCATTATTTAACATTGATATTTTTATTTTTGAAATCATTTGTTAACTTTCGTTATTTATTTTTATAACAAAAATAACTTTACCGCTCAAAAATTATTTCCCACAAAAACCTCTTAAAAATTATTTTCCTCTCTTTTTTTCCCTCTATACGCTCATCCCCAAAATTATCTGCCATCCCCCATTTCTCTCTCTCCAATCCCCCACGCCACCCAAAATCCGGGCACCCAATCTTTTCTCCAATATTTTCTCCCCACTTTCGGTTTCTTCCCTACTCTCTCTCCCCTCCCCCCCACGACACCACCCGCTGCCCCCGCCCCCATCAATCACCCTGCCCCCATCAATCAACCCCCCAAGCTGTCTTCTTCTCCCGCCGCACGCTCTCACGTTGGGGGAGAAGGGGGTCCAAATCAGGGTGACGACGCCTCCGGCCCGACTCCGTCTCCGGCGTGCAAGAGCCTCGACCTGACCGATCCACGGATGAAGTGGACGAGGAGTACCAGAAGATATCCAAGCAGATCAATGAAACTCGAACATCTTTGAAGCCTCGTTGTCGGCCCTCCATCGCAGCGTCACAATCGCGGCCCTGCCCTCTGGATCGCTGTCGCGGCGCTGCCTCTACTCCCCGGGTCTCGCCTCTACCCTCCGTCTTCTTCAACGAGATCCCCTCTCCTTCGGACATGCTTCGACGCGTGTCAGAAAAAGTTGACTGCGTGTCAAAAAATTTGACACGCGGTCAACGCGTGTCCCAGCGTGTCGAGGTGTCCGACACTCTCCGACACGTGTCGGACACGACATGGAATCGGCGACGTGTCCGGGCTTCATAGTTGGTTACACTAGATTTCTCTAATGCCTTTCGGTACTATTCTTTTTATTCTCAAAAATGTTTTTGCAGGCAGTGTGGATTAAATTTAACCTAAATGACTATCATGCAAGAGGGTGATCACACGAGTGCTCAATCATTATTAAAATACTCAATGAATCAAACAAATTGCATCAAAAAGAAATAAACACACAAAGCAAACAATTTTTTTTTTTTGGGTTTTCTTTTATCTCGAAATTAAAACATGCACTTTAACTACGCGACTAATTTTACTAACAAGCTATTAAATGAACCTATATTGAATAGGATTTCCTAATTGAATGGTTTTTCCTAGTCGGAGAAGGTTTCCTATTTTGGATCTAGTACATACCTATATATAAGAAGGGGATGTTCTTTGTCAAGATTATCAAAGAGGAGCTCCTGGTTGTGTATTGCAACCCAAAAAAGATATCCAAGGTCGTTGAAGCACCATTTTGTCGGGTGCTTGATAATGGGAATTTCTTCGTGCAATTACACCAAGAAGCGTTTATGTGTCAAAGCTAATCAAATTCTTACGATAAGAATTTGTATATAATTCTTCGTGAGATTGAAAGATTATTTTGTAAGAAATTGTGGAGCTAAACACTGTGTGAAATATTGGGTGTAAGTGGGGCTTGGGTAGTACTAGGGTATTTGAGTAACTTGAGGTATAATTTCTGTTCTATTGCTTGATCTATAGTGGAATTCTTGCTGCTTGTCTCGTGTACGTAGGTCATTATGATCGAATCACGTGAATCTAGTGCCCAATCTATTTTCTATATTTGCCTATTTTATTATTCGATCGGTCGTTTTCCACAACAATTAGACATTCATTAAAAATAAAAGGCGGGAAAAATCAGAGGGAAAATGCAAACTCTACTGGACGGAGATAACTTAAACTAAGATAAACCCATCTAGGGAACCAAAAAGCTTTCCTTTGGTTCAAAATAGCCAATATGCAGAATCAGAACAAATGATTGCTGAAATTAATGACAGTCACTTGATACTATGTCTCCACTGTTTATTTATTTATTTATTTTTAATTTCTGGTCAAAGAAGTCTCCACTGATCCTAACTGCGAACTTCGGAAACAACACATCTCACCCACGAAACAAACACGCGCATTTGCATCACAAAGATGCTAACGCGAATGAACTTATGTTGACTTGCTCTTCTACAACTTCAACTCATCATTCTGAATTTTAAAGATCAGAACTCCAATTTCACAATCTAGGAGATCAGCTTGGTACGGCTGCTATTGGAAATGATGAAGGGGACTCGATGTTCAGCATCGTCAGTTGAGAACCCACTGGGAATCATGTGGCTAGCCCAAAGAATCTGCTGGTTGCTCGTGTAATTGTGTTTCTCCCCAAAAGTGGAATGCTTGTCCTAACCAGACTGGCGGTGAAGAATTGCCATCGTATGGTACTGCATTGTTCTTCTGATCTCTTTCACTTCCTCTCTCTGTTTAGGCTAAGGAAAATAATGTCACGTTGAAAAGGGAAGGGAGGATACAATATACTGCAAAGGTTTGCCAGATCAGAGATCTATATCCTACCGTTGGTTTCTAAGTAGTATAGAGTATTGAAAAAGGAGGTGAGGATACGATTTACTGATCAAGTTGCCATAAATTTAACCGAAGATCGGAGGATCTGGACTCACAACTTCAACGTTCATCTGGAGAATGCATTAGTACAAGAAAACAGCAATTGTCATTGACAAGATAAGTACATTTATATAAATAAATTTTGGTAACATTTGAAAGATGGAACTGTTTGCATTGTCCGAAGAGGAGCAGATCGAAGCTAGAGGATAATCTTTTCATGGGACGAGTAGCTCCACGTCTGCTGTTACTCATTTTCTTGTTTGCCAGCATTTGTTTGGAAAATTCATTGTTGGGGCCTATCAACGTGAAACATTCACAGGGAAAGGATATCCTCAAGTGAGAAGTGAGAAATGATAAATTTGAAGGAGGGCATGCACAAAAGAATGGTTCTACGCAAGTTGATCGTGGCATATCGACTTTGTGTTGGTTGTTAGAACCTTTTGACTGGGTACTCGAGATATTTCTTTTAGGTTCCATTGAAGGTTCTGCCTAAGGACCATTAATTGGACTGACATTACCACCGACTGGCATGGCTGCTCATGCAATTGACGAACTTTGTTGATAGTAAAGATGAGAACATGGAATTAGGTGAGGGCTTGTTTCAGTAGGAAATGACGTGGCTGTAATGAAAGGCTTGCTTTTATACTGCCATTGCCCGCCGTTTCACAAAATTCTTATCCTCAGGTATTTTTCCATTTCCGTTATTCAATGGTCTCAACGAGCCTGTTCCATTTATGTGGATCAAACTCAAATTTTACCGGACAAAATCCGCCAACGGGCCAATCCATACATTCTACACCTAAACTATGGCTGCTCTAATTCCACATATAACTTGTAAAATGACATCTCAAGATCTCCATAACTAGAATATAGAACATGATAATTGAGGAAAAGATGATTAAGAACCCATCATTCTTGATGTAGAATAGTGACGATTCTCATTGCAAGTGCTTTTCTTCTATTAACCTTTGTATTACTAATGAGATTGCCCCTCACCTTTAATGTTCAGTAATTGCTCCTTACGGAAGGTTATTTATGCATTACGGTTACTCGGCTCATACTAAAATCTCATATTAGACTAATTAAAAATATTTATATCTTATCTTATTATAACAATCCCATAAAAACGATAAATTATAATATCAATTAATATATTAAAGTTATAAAACTCTTATAGATATTACTTTTTTTTTAGATGGGTCAGGGGAAAAGCCAGAGACATATATATATATATATATATATATATATATATATATATATATATATATATATATATATATATGGGTTCAATTATGACAATGACCTTTCCTCCAATCTAGGCAGTACCAATGGAGCAAGAGAATGGACATATCTTCGAAGATTTGAGAGTAGTCTTCCTTCCGAAGTTCTATAACGATGACCAACTCAACCAATACGTGATCCCGGCGAATCCTCGCAAGTCGAGCTTTTCGCTTGACAGCAAGTATGCTGTTGTTTGACCCCCCTCCAAAAAAAAAAAAAGTGTGCTGTCGAGGAGTGGGCAAGCCTCTTCCAACACATAGTTACAGCAATCCAGCTTTGTCGATTTAAACGGGCTCAAAATGCAACAGCAGGCACAGACGGAAACTGTATGCATCAGCAAACGAGTATATCTAAGTAGTTATGGAAAACATAACCAAGAAAGGTTTCGCTTCTTCTTGGCTCGCAATTTCTCAGTCGGTGGTGACTCATGCAGTTCTCCAAGCTTCTTCTTAGTCGAACCAAGATTCGCAAGGACAATTGTCAAAGAAAGTCAGATTCTTTACCCGACAACCAATCTGATTACTATGCCCATGCTCACATAAGATCATTGAAAACACAATGGAAAACTCTGAAACCGATCGAAACCTTCCAAATAAGGCGGACTGGGACTGAACTCTCTGATCTCCGAGGTTATACACATACAACGATCGCAGAATTCTAAACAGAGCAGTGCCTCGTCTTTTCTTTGAAAGTCATGCATCCACTTGGATGCCCCCTTTCTATCCAACCAGGACACAAGCATTAAAATCAGATTTTTTGAAGTACTGATCTTATTGAGATGAACTCTGTATCCCGGTGTCCCAAAGTGGGACTTCCACACCAATAGTTATCGAAGAATCATCACCGCTTAAAATGATTACCCTCACTAAAATCTTAGGTGGGCACCTTCCTAAAGGTGATTCTCATGAAATCTGGCACTACAATTGTCCTCCACTCCCGACTAAGTATTTCTATTGGATAGCCTGGCAGACTAACAGAGAACATTGCACTCTTGAATGGGCCATCTGATACCAGGCTACTTCCACGGTCCAAGCAATGCTCGAGATTATGCATGAGAGGGCCATACCTCACCAGTTGGGTTTCTATCTTACCACCGTCCATCCATAACGTCAGAACTTCTAGGTTCCAAAGCGAAGGAGGTAGTTCCTCGATATTTGTACCAGATAGATCCAAGTGAGTCAATGACTTTAACTCTCCAACAGCATCCGACGGTGAATTTAGACTCCTACAATACACCAAATACAAGTGCTCAAGACCCATTAGCCCGTTGGTTGTGTGTGGAAGTTCAACTAATCCGTATCCTCCATTACTAGCCTTGACAAAGTCTTAGATTGCCGATTGAGTCTGGCAAATAACAAATGCTATAACCCTGGATCAAGATGAGCTCCCTTAGGACAATTAAACAAAAATTCATTTGCAGTTTTCTAAGATGCGGAGACCATTTGATTTTCAAGTAAATTAGCTGCTCTAGTTTACCAATTAAGCGATCAATTTCGGCCAACCTTGGAAAATCTTTTAGAACCAATCTCTCTAAACTCATAAATTCAAAGAATCGAGGTATTTTGACTAAGGATTTAAATCCCGCGAGATGCAAAACTTTCTGATAACTCTATAAAAATAGAGTTATTTTACCTATTTTAGGCAACAAATAATGCAATATCTATGTATTTCTTTCTACCATAGGAGCTATTAATCTTATTGTAATTTATTGAAATGTCACAAGTCGTACTGTATAAAATATATATATAATCTTAATATAGATTAATCTACAATATGTATCTTTTTGATATATGTATTGATATATGTAATATTACATAGCATCCCAATTCTATTTAATTTGTCTTGATTCCAATCAATCTAAACAATCGAAAATATTTTTTTATTATATTTTTCCTTTTTCTTCTTTCTTTTTTTCCTTTTTTTTCCCTTCTTTCTCTTTGTGGCCGGTCGCCGGCCTTTGCCGGCGGCTTGCCGGCTCGCCGGTGGCCTCGGGCGAGCCATGGCGAGGCCGAGCCTTGCCGGTGGCTGGGCGAGCTTGGCCTTGCCAGATCTGGGCGTGGTTGACCTCGCCGAGCCACGGCGAGCTTAGCCCGACGAGCCTCGCGTGGCTCGGCGTCTTCGGGGCCGGCGTGCTCCGACGAGGTTGCCCGCCCTCGTCTCGGCCGGTCGCGGGCGCTAGCCATGGCCAAGGCTGGTGACCGGCAAAAGGAAGAAGAAGAAGAAGAAGAAGAAGAAGAAGAAGAAGAGAAAAGAAGAGAGAGAGAGAGAGAGAGAGAGAGAGAGAGAGATTATTTCTCGGAATTGTTCCCGAAACAAACGACTTTTCTCTCTTGCTTGTTTCGTTCCAAATTTGTTCCCCGGAACAAAAGTTTTACCAAACGCGTTTATATTCTTTTTTTTTTTTCCGGAACAAAAAGAACAGAAATTTTGTTGGGAATAGAAACAAAAATAAACAAACAAGCCCTTACTATTAAACTTGGAACTACTAAGTCCAATATCTTTATGCAATCCTTGTAAAGGTCATAATTTTTTCCTTAAGATGTCATCTAATCTGCAAAAGATAGAACTTTTATAACAATGCAACCCAACTTGTTTCATTAAGAGAGATTATAGCCAAAAATGATTTTCATATATATAACGATAGGCTACGTGATTATTTCTTAATACAAGCTACTTTTCAATCAATGATTAGCATAGTTAATTCCCACTTGTTAGTAAAATTACTTTTAGCCATAATAAAAATATATCATGAAACTTGGGGGTGCTCCCTTTATCACTTGAAATAATTAGATATGTCGAAAATGCAAACACCCAATTCATAAAAATGTTCTTCCGGGCTACTTTCTATGAATGAGAGTGGCGAGATTGTTCATAATAGAAACTGTTCTATTTACAGTTTTTGCTAATGTTAAGTAGGGCCAGAAACTTGGGGTTGAGGTTAATTTATCGAGTGGCAGCAAAGCATAAATTATGGGAGAAGTACACTAGTCGCTACGTAAGTTGTATGCTATTGCGCTTTTGGTACCAAAAGTTTCCGTCGGATCACTTAAGTACCAAATCAGAGGAAAAACGATCACTTTGGTGCCACTGGCGAGAAATTCCGGCCAAAATGATTACGTGGCTTTTATATTTAAAAAAAAAAATCGATAAACCCTTTAAACAACGTCGTTTCCATCCTATTTCTAAGAAAACGACGTCGTTTTTGTCATACATGGATGGCTTAGGAAAAATGACGCCGCACAGCTCATTTGGGATTGAAATTAGGGTTTTTTTGTTCATCCTCGCTGACCTAGCTTGCTCGGCCTTTGTCGCTCGGCCACCGATCTCGGCCAGCTGTGGTCGGCCACCATCGCTTCTGGCCAAGAAGTGATGGGAAAATAGGAGGCGAGGGCGGAGGAGGAGGAGGAAGAAGGGGGTCGAAGGTGCGAGAGAGAGAGAGAAAGACGAGGAGTGCGAGGGAAACAAGGAGGGCGAGATGGAGATGGTGGATTGGGATCGCTCGTAGAGAGTGGCTGGTGCTGGTGTTGTTTTTCTAGGGGGAAGAAGATGACGCCGCCATGGCTCTCTCGATTTGGGGCATTAGGGTTTTGACTTGGGGTTAAGATGCCAAACGACGTCGTTTGGTGGTTTCGTATGTCACTATACTCTTCGGCGAGCCACATCAGCGTAAAAAATTAATAAAAAACTGCCACGTCAGATTTCCGGCCAACCGGATCGGCGTTGGCTTTGAAATGATCATTTTTCAAAATTTTTGGCATTTAAGTGATCCAACGGAAACTTTTTGGCATCAAAGTGAGCGCTTGTACATAACTTATGGCGATAGTGTACTTCTCCCATAAAATTATTGGTTTATATTAAATTTGATGGATATATGAACTTTCGTGATTGTAATTTTAGTGGTGAATTTTGATGGAGTTGATTTTTTTTAGACTTGGTGTGAAAGAATATTTTCAGTATTATTTGAGTTTATGGGATTGTTTAATCAATACCAAGTTAAGTAGTTAACTGGCGTTGAGTTTGGATTCGAGAGTTGTGCATTTCGGGATGTCAGCATTTCCACTCAGAATATAATTCATGGTAACTCCATAGAGAGTTAAAGGAAACATGATGCCAGTTACTACAATTGAACCAGATCTTGGAAAAGAGAATTCTTTTTAACTTTACACATGCACATATTCAACCCTTTAAACAAAACTACTTTTCAACGGTTCATAAAAAACCTGAGATATTTTGTTTTTTTATTTTCTTTTCGATGTGCAGTCTAGGTAGAACAAGATAGATTTTGCTACTTTATATGAAAAACCTCATCATATATGCATCAGAAAAATTGTAAAGTTCAAAGATAAATCATATAGGTATGATAATGTAGTGGAAAAGTTCAATGGTCTTTCAAACAAAATTTCAATCGTGTTCAGATATATTTATCATATTTAAATACTTTGGAAAATTGGTGCATTTTATTGGTGAGAATATTAGCCAATTTCTCTTTTAAGGAAAACATAATTAATTCGAGCTTCTTTATATTGCACGGCTTCTTAACTAGTAATAAATGAAAAGGGAATGTGCAAGAGATGTCTTTAAACGCATAGTAGAGTAGGAAAAAATAAAATAAAATAGTTGTTTACGGACCTTTTCCTTGAACTACATCTAAGGCCAGCTAACCATCGCGATTGTAAAATTGGATAGGATTAGATCTATGGTCATTGGATCCTCCTAAAAAGATCTAGTAAATTCATTAAATTGTTCCAAAGGGTCAAAACGGCTAGTTATTAATGGAATTCATTGTCGTCTCTCTATAAAAAATTCGTTTGGACGAGGTCTTCCAAACACATCATAAACTAAACCTGTGTTGACGAATAACCAACCCGCAATGAATAGGGAAGGTGTAATAATACTATGAATAACCCAGTATCGAATACTGGTAATAATATCAGCAAAAAAACATTCTTGTGCTTCTAGACATGCTGAGCTCCACATATTCTTGCACAGTAGAAAAATTAGGAGCCAATCCATACCTCTAAGCAAAAATATTATTGAGCCGTATTTGCATATTATGACCATTCACATTAAAACCATTCACATTAAATACCACATGAATTGCATTATAATTAGACTAGTGTAGGGAGGTTCAAAACTCAGTTAGATTTACTGAACTAAAGCTGCAGGCTTCAATAAATTAGCCAAGGCCCTAACTTTCTATAGTGACTCAAATCTACATGTGTTGTAATGAATAGCCGTCATCATGGGTTGCACCATAGTTAGTTTTATCCTCATTAATGTAGAAACTCCTGTAACAAACGAGCTGAAGTGTGGGCAACTATGTGTTTATGATTTTGTCCCTTATGAGTTATTGGTGACAAATACATTGTTACTCAAGATAGGTACTCATCAGTATATATCAGTGAGCTATTAAACGGTATTTGTGTATCATGAGATTAATACATTCATCTATGTGCATTTGAGTGTCAAACTAAATATTAGCTCATGGCATCAATTTTTATTCATTGCACACATAAATATAGTCCTTTATGTAAAAGCCCATATTACATTATATTAATTAATTTCAATAGTATGTTGATTCCACTATTGACAATGATATGTGATATTATTTATTGATCGATACTATGTTATTATGCTCTCGAATTGAGTGGCAAGTATATCTTCTACTTAGACGTAGAGCTTTTCTAGGCTTGCTCCAAAAAGAATTATACATATTAACTGAGTGTGATAAAAACTAGAGTGTATCTTCAATTACTGGAATTTTCATTATGAAGAATAGGAAAAAAACACACTGTGTATATCCTTTGAGGTTACATTATATTTATTCGAGATTGAAATTGTACAAAAAGTTCAGGTCGTGACATCTTTATTGTATTTTCTGATTCATCCCTGCTTGAGTGCTCAACCTACTTGCATGGGCTCTGGCCTTGATCATAAGTTGCTAGAGGAGCTTGCCCAATTGAGCAAGCCCAATGCCACCACCACTAAAACTACAAAAGTTGGATGCATGTAATTTATGGCTCAATTTTGATGAGAAATAATGACACAAATGATCTATAAATTTAACTCGAAATGTAATGTGTCCCTAAATTTTTAATTGTTTAACGTGTCTTCAAACTTTTAATACACGTTCAATTTTTTTTTTTTTGATACCGAGATCCACCGGGCCCACCTTTTTTTACGCTAACCGACAACCCACGGCCCGTACAGTGCCCGGACAGCACCTCGGACAAGCGCATACCTCGGGGAGACTAGCACAAAACCCCACCACCATGGCCCCACATAAGACATCTTAGCAGCATGAGCTTCAACCTTGCGACCTCTGCGATGAGGCGCCAAAGCCGAACCAACTTAGCTGCCCACCGAGTGGGTAATACATGTTCAATTTAGTCTCTAAATAATATTCAATATTCAATATTGTTCTTCAATCTATTCAAGTGTAGGGACAACATTACACTACCATTCCAAATCCCTTTCTTGAATTACTCACCCCGTCTCTATGTTCCCATGTGGTGTTGTAGATTTGTCCAATGCATGGGGTTTAGATTTAGGGTTATTTGGGCCTTTGTGGACTATGTGAGGTTGTGAAATCGAGTGATGGACATCCCGAGTGCTAAAACTTAGCACAAGTGGACACTTAAGTACCATGGTAAAACTTGATCGAAAAAAAGCATGGCTAACTTATTTTTCTATTCATCGGAATAGAAAAGTAACTAGTGGAATATATATTTGGGACTATTTCTGAAAAGAAATTGTTCCACCGCGAGCCGCGCCGCGAGCCGCACGGTCATGCTGACACCCCACAGCGCCGCGCCGCACGAGGCCGCACCCATAAACGTTACCATGCGCACCTTTCCCTATAAAAAAATAACCTTACTTTGGTTACCAAACATCTTATTTTTCAGAAATCGTCGCAAAATCTCGGTTTGCAGCACCTTTCCCTATAAAAATAAAATATTTGGAGGATGAGTTGACGATCCTAAAATGATTTGTGACATTACCGAACTTTCAATTTCTGAACTCGGGTTCCAATTCACGGTTAATTTCAATTTGGCGTGATTCTTAGCGTGTCCTAATCTCGAAAAAGTATACTTGAGTGCCAAAATCGGAGTAAAAATGGACAATTAGAACCTGCATGGTAACATTTCTGTTCCTTTTGATTTCTCTCTTTATGTTCCTCGAAAAAAAAAAAAGAACAGAAATCCGTTTGGTAACGTCAACTTATTTTTCTATTCATCGAAATAGAAAAGTAACTAGGGAATATATTTGGAAAAGAAACAAGAAACAAAAAAAAAGCTTCTTGTTCCGGGGGAACAATTTCAGAAATAAGCCAATTTTTATTTTCTTATTTTTTTTCTTCCCTCTCTTGCCACCGCCACCTCCAACCGCCCGGAGCCACCGCCGATCTGGCCAACCACTGCCGATCGCGAGGCGCGCCGCACGACGGGCCACCCACAGCCTATCGCCGCCGCGACCTCTCACGGTCGGCGGCGACCGATGGGCTATGGGTGGTGGTCGTGCGGCAGCGGTTGGCGATGATGGTCGCGTGGCGGCGGCGGCCGCGGTGATCCGTGAGCAAGAATAAAAACGAATAAATACAAAAATTATAAAATCGTACCAAACGCATTTCTATTCTTTTTCTATTTCAAGAATATAAATTTTGTGTAATTACCAAACACCTTATTTTACTCAGAAATTGTTCCCCAAGTAGAAATAGAAAAGAACTATTTCTAAAAGAAATTGTTCCCTGCCCAAGAAGCGTTACCATGCGCACCTTCCCTATAAAAATAACCTTACTTTGGATTTTTCGCCGAAAATCTCGGTTTGCAGAAAAATATTTGGAGGATGAGTTGACGATCCTAAAATGATTTGTGACATTACAGAACTTTCAATTTCTGAACTCGAGTTCCAATTCACGGTTAATTTCAATTTGGCGTGATTCTTAACATGTCCTAATCTACCAGGTAGTTTTTGGGAATTTTTCGTGCAATTGACCCGTGGTCGATTATTTTCGAGCCACATGTACATCTTTGACACATTGACAACTCTCGGTTGTCGTAGAAATTTCAAGATTTCAAATACGGACACAGGTACCAAAACGATAGAGAAATCGTCTAGTGCCTATCGACAAGAATTGTGCAATTAGATGGAATCACCTACACTTAATCACATATCTTTGTTGAGTCAACCTATTTTCAGTCTCTAATCAATTCGTGTCGTAATAACCCTTGTAGATTAGTACGGTCGAGTAGTCGATTCCTAGTTGAATTCTCAAGTCTATTGTGTTTATATTCCTTAATGGCTTCACCTTATAGACTAATTATCCCATGAATGATCGGCTTAGGGAAAAGAACTATAGGCGCGTCAATGAAAAGCCCAACTCAATCGCCGAAATCAGAATCTAAAATTCAGGATGTCACAACTCTTTCCCTCTTATAAAAATTTCATTCTCGAAATTTAAACCTTTATAAATCTTTAAACAAAAAGGTAAAGGGCGCAGTCGTCTCATCGACTCTTCACTTTCGCAGTTGCTCCTTCAATGCCCCGGTGTTGCCGGACCACTTTGACGAACGGGGATGGTCTTGGTGCACACAATCTGTTCTTTCCGATCCACAATTTGAACCAGGCTTTCTACGTACGACACTCTGTTGTCCACGTCTAACTTTCAAAATTTAGCACGTGGGTTGAGTCAGGCTCATACTTCCTCAACATCGACACGTGAAAGACGTCATGCACTTGCGCCAGTCTCGGTGGTAATACAAGACGATATGCTAAGATCCCGATTCTTTCAAGAATCTCGAATGAACCTACGTACTCGGACTTAACTTTCCTTCTTGCCAAAGCGCGAAGTGCCCCTCATTAGTGACACCTTTAGAAAGACGTGATCACCAACTTGGAATTCCAATGGCCTTCAACGCTTATCGGCATAGCTTTTCTTACGGCTCTGAGCGGTCTTCAATCTGTCTCTGATGACTACAACTGCTTCCACTGATTGCTAAACCAACTCTAGGCTTGTGATCTTCCGTTCTCCAATCTCATCCCAACACACTAGCGTTCTGCACGCCCTGCCATACAACGCTTCAAAAGAAGCCATTTGAATGCTCTCGATAGCTGTTGTTGTAGGCAAACTCGATAAGGCGAAGCTAGTCTTCCCAAACTTCCCTTGAAATTCAACACGCAAGCTCGCGGCATGTCTTCGAGGGTTTGAATCGTCCTTCACACGGCCATCCGCCGTGGATGATAAGCCGTACTATATTGCAGCTTTGTTCTTAAGGCAATCCGCAAACTCTTCCAAAAGATAGTTGTAAATTTGAGGTTTCGATTTGATGTAATCGTTACGTAACTCCATGCGGAGATGAACTATTCGCCGCACGTACAATTTCCTGTGCTTGTCCAAATCAAGGTCATTTCATACCGCAATGAAGTGAGCCGATTTCGTCACCGTCACCACTACCCAAATGGAATTATTTCGTCTCCGACTCCCTTGCTTCCATCACAAAGTCCATTGTGACGTGTTCCCATTTTCACTCGGGAATCTCAAGAGCTTGCAAAAGTTCTCCGGCTTATAATGCCGTGCCTTTACCCGCGACACGCCGACACTTGGTGACATGCTTGGCGATGTCCGCCTTCATACCATACCACCAAAAGTGTTGACGAGATTCGATACATCTTCGTACCGCAAGGATGAATGCTGTAATCGCTACGATGAGCTTTTTGACAAAAAGTCTCCTCTTTAAATGTTGCATCGTCGGTACACACAATCGTCCTGAAACCTTAGTGTTCCGTCTTTAGAAATCTGAAATTCAACATTTCTCTTCTTAGTATCCACTTGCAGGATCTTCGAATATCGGGGTCCGTCAACCGAAGTGTCTTGATTCTTAGCCGTGCTTTGGTTCAATTCCGAGGATGGCCCTAAGATTTGAAAGGTGGCTTACCTCAAATTTGAAAACCGAATCTCTAGCTCCTTCGAGTAAAAGTCCACGCTTGAATCACCATCTGCGCAATCAATGACTTTGACTCAACGCATTTGTAACTTCGTCCCTTCAATTCGATAGTAGCGTCATTTGAAGAGGCCTTAGAGATTAGCTCTGTTCTAGGGGCCAACTCAAACACGAACTCGTTCTCCCCTTTCTAAGCTCGATTGGGTAATCCTTTAGAAACACCTCGGAAAACTCCCGTACCATAGCTATGTTCTCCATCTTCGATTCCTCAACCGCCGCATCCACTACGCTTGTCAAATAATCTTGGCAACCTACTTCTAGAAATCGATTGCCTTAAGTGACAAAAATAAAATAATCGAAGGTCCTTCTCGGTTCCCAACAAGTTCAAAACTCCCACATACTAACAGGTTAAACTGTATTACCTTACAACAACAATTCATTACCACAAGATGTTTCTTGAACCAACCCTTTCTATATATGACACCACAGTTATACATAAGCAAAATAGTTAAGTACAACTCTAGCTAGTGATTCTCATTTTTACAACTTCATTTTAACAAACCGAAATTCTATAAGCTTAACCAAAATTTCGCTACACCACTATGATGAAATTATCCCAAAACATTCTTCCCATGATCGTTGCATGATTGGTTCATTCCTCCCTTTCGCCATCCTAGTGGCATCCTATCGGCGGTGTATTCCTCTCGTTCCGTCCCATCGGTGACGGTGGTAATAATCGCGTGGTCCCATTTGTCGCGCGACGATCTCTTGAACCGGTGGCCGTGCTAGCCACATTTAAAATAAGCTCCCATCCTCCTATAACATGGTGTTGGACCATGTCTTTTCCCACAGAAAATGACACACGCCGTTCGAGTTGGGCGTTGATTTTCCAATCCTATCCTTTTGCTGAGCGAAATGGGATACCTTCCTTCGCTCATAGGTTTCTTCCCAAACCTATTTCCATTCCCTGCTTGACCCGAACCTTGACCCGACTTGGTGGCTTGCTCATTGAAACTTCTCTCTATCAACCGGGCCCGATTATACACTCCTATGTAATCTTGAGGTCAAACGGCACTAAGGGATTCTTCGCTCTAGTCGCAGTTCGTTCCTAAATCTCTCGAGCTTTGTCTTCAAGATCCTTTATCAACCTTTTGGAGCGTACCGTGATAGCTCGCGAACTTGACCCTCATATTAGTCCACGATCATCATCCCTTGGTGGAGGCGCCGAAATTCCTCCATCTCTCGTTCTCGGTGCTATCCGAAAATACTTACTCGCCGAAAGCTTGAGGAAAGCGTTCCACACTAGAATCATGCCGGCAAAACCATGCCTCCGGTGGCCCTCCACCATGTATTTGCTTTACCCCGCAACCGATATACCGGGGCTAGTACCACCTTTTCCTCCTCATTGCACATCGAAGTGCAAAGGCTTTCAGTCTTGGATCTAGAGCGATGCAGGGCTCTAGATCTCTCGCTCCGGTGAACCTCGGCGGGTTCAATCCTCAAGAACTATTCCACCAACTTGTGAATAGGCCTCCCAGAACCATATTCCCGCTTGGAACTTCAGGGGTACATGCTGCGGCCGCGGCTATGGGAGCGGGCCGCTGAGCAGCGCGGCTTGATTTTGAGCCTACCGCCCATCAGTCTCATTGCTTCAAGCGCCCGCATGATCCCTTCGATTTTTGAATCACTGTGGGTTATATCAAAGACCAACCTGAGGTGGTGCTACTCCACTAACGCTTAGCCTCGAGCTGGCGCTCTACCACAACCACATCGGGGTATCGACCCTTGTCGGCGTTCTATCCCAAGTGCAGTGTCCGATGGTCCTCTTACTAGGAGTCCTTTGCTCCTAATCATTCATGCTGTAGACTTTCTACAAAACTCGGCTCCCAATTCCATACGTAATTAGAAACCGAGCGATCCCTACAATCAATTTACCAAACAAAGCCTATCAATTACATGCATCGGCATGAAATAAAGTCTTTCCTACTAACTATCTCAAGACCCATCGCACCTTATCACTCCATACACAGACCTACTCGATACCACACTTAAATGGGGATGTCACGTCCCGATCCTCGAGTGCGCCCCATCCCTCACTAGTCGATAAATATTTGTGACTTCCCAAGACGAGTCGCCGATCCTTTCATTTTAATACACATGCGTAAGAGAAACAAATACCCCGACAACAAACAACATGGGATAGGAAAGCAAAGCAACATTTCACAACACACACTCTTATAAAAATTGGGGTTTAGGTACAAAACGAGTCTAGTCAAAAGCCTACAAAAGATTGGCTCTCAAAAAGGAGTTGTCCTACGACATACTAGTCGAACACATACGCCAATCATTCGGATCGCACCTCCACGTACTCCGGGCTTTGGTCTTCCACGACCACCATTTAAGGATCTGAAAATGGTTATACATAACCAAGGAGACAATGTCTTAGCAAGTCCACCCCTAAACTCCTATTAGGGAGAAAATACGCCTCGTGGCGCTCTAGCTACACAGCCACACAATTAGGACAGAGGACTTACCTCGCCCACCTCAGTTAGCACAATTCATATATCACATAAGTGCAGCAACAACACCCGAGCATTTGGAATGTCTTATTCAATCTTAGTCAATCAATTAATTGAATCAAACAATCACTCACTGTGGTCCCATAATCGACTCCACATTCCAACTCAATACCGTACTCAAGATTAAACTCAAGGCTCTAGAGGTTCTTATGCAACTCAGTCGCCATGTAACACTTAGCCCCCGACACGCAAGCAATGATATAAGGCACTAGAGGCGACTCGCACGAAGCTCGCTATTGTGCAGCGCTTAGTCTTTGGCCAAAAATAACGATAGTATAAGGCATTAGAGGTAACTCACACGAAGTCTTGCTATTGTGTAAAGCACTTAGCCCTTCATTACAACAAGCAATAGTATAAGGCACTAGAGGTAACTCACACGAGGTCTTGCTATCGTGTACCACTTAGCCATTCACTATGCATGACACTACTACAAGGTACTAGAGGTAGTTCCTGTGTGACTCAAGTCACCATGTAACACTTAGTCCTTGACTACCATAAGAAATAGTATAAGGCACTAAAGATGACTCACACGAAGTCTTATACTGTTAGTACTTAGTCATTTAACTGCTCTTGACCCATTGATTTCCTCAACATGACACATATCCCGTCAACTTCCCATAGTCAACATGCCCCGACTATAAACCATCATACAATTATTCACTCACTAAGGATTATCAGGCTTCGCACTTAAATTCCTTGATTAAAATAATGTCTTGGCCGATTTTCTTCGTGCTAAAATACCCGATAAAAATAATCGTGTGTGGGCATACCCTGCCGGCCTACGCCAAAAATATAATATCTTTCTTTAAAAATCTCACTAATTATAATAGTCCATAAACACATTTTTGGCATTAAAACCCGACACTGGGTTTTCTAATCAAATACCATAATTTCCACAATCCTCACTCAATTGCACAATCCAACAAGCAATTGCATAAACCAACCACACCATAGCAAATAAGATGAAATTCTAACAAATGGCTCTCCCAAGATAATTTCCTCGAAAATATTAATTAATTAATAATTAAATAAATTCCCAAAATTAATTTAATTTAAATAATAAATAATATAATTTAAATAATATTTAGTAATATTTAATTTAAATAAACAAATAAGATAATTAATTAAAGTCTAATCATGCTTACACTAGTCTAATTGCATAATTAGACTAATTAATCCACCCGTTAATCTAACCATTCATCTAATCTAATTAACATTTAAATAAACTAATCTAACCACCTAAACCATCATTAGGCTAATCTAAACACCCCTTAAGTATAATTAACTCCTTAAGGGAGATTAGTGAGTAAACTCACCGGTTTAATGCCCAATGAGTCCACTAAGTACAAGGTGGACAACAATCCTCCTAGCGGCGACACCAATGGAGGTCGGGAAGGCTTGAAAAACAGGCCACGAAGCTTCAAGACCCTTGTTGGCTTCGCTTCGTTCTTGGCCGAACCGAAAGTGCCGAACCGATGGCTGGCCTGGGGTTGAAACAACGAGGAACGGCTAATCGTAGCTTCGGCGAGGGATGGCCAACGATCCATGGAACCCGAGGGTCAAGGGGGGAATTGCTAGTGGTTGGTATGGGTGAAGGTAGGGTCGAAATGGGGAGAAAACGGCTGAAATAGGTGAAATCGTGCAAGCCGCTAGTGAACCGACTGGGATCAAGCGACGGCTTTTCTCACCGGGCGTACGAGTCACGGCCGGGCGACTTCGTTTGGCGCGAGGCCGGGGCTCCTCCGACAATTTGATGTGCTGAAGACAATGGTGGGTGGCATGGAAAGACAACTTTAACTCGACCTTTGATGAAAGGTCACCGAGTAGAAACTGGCAGAGAAGGAAAACAGAGGGGAAAAGAGGTCCTAGGGGCGTGCGACGGTGGAGCTGGCTCAGCCCGGCTTCCTCTGGTTCTCTCAAGCTCTCTCAACACCTCAACAATGGACAAAGGAGGGGGATAAGAAGATAAGCGTCGAAAGCTTGAGAGGGGACCACTAAACCTTCAAGATGGTTTTCTTGTCCCCTTTCGAGCCAACCAACACGCCCCACCACTTCACTCTTCGATCAGCTGCCCTTATCCACTCCAAAGCTTCCCCAACAAGCCTTAAGTTAAGAGGTCCAAAATGTTGTGTACCCCATGGCCTACGAATTTGTGACCTTTGCTCTTCAATTTCATCAATTCCTCTTCCATTCTCCTACAATTGGACTCAATTTGATTTCCATAAATCCAACTAAGGTGCCATCATCCCAATCAACATTTTTCCTCACCATATAGTCCAACTTGAATCCCAAGAACGAAATCAAAAGCGGCCCTCTAGTTTTCCCGATAAAAATAACCTTACTTTGGATTTTCCGCCGAAAATCTTGGTTTGCAGAAAAATCTTCGGAGGATGAGCTAACGATCCTAAAATGATTTGTGACATGACAAAACTTTCAATTTCTATATTCGGGTTCTAATTCACGTTTAATTTCAATCTGGCATGATTCTTAGCGCGTCCTAATCTACTAGGTAGATTTTGGGAATTTTTCGTGCAATTGACCCGTGGTTGATTATTTTAGAGCCACACGTACATCTTCGACACATTGGCAACTTCGGTTGTAGTAGAAATCTCGAGATTTCTAATATGGACACAAGTGGTACCAAAACGACAAAGAAATCGCCTAGTGCCAATCGACAAGAATTGTGCAATTAGATGGAATCACTCACACTTAATCACATATCTTTGTTGAGTCGACCTATCTCCGGTCTCTAATCAATTTGTACCGCAATGACCCTTGCAGATTCGTACATGGCCGAGTAGTCGATTCTGGTCAAATTATCAAGTCTATTGCGTTTATATTCCTTAACGACTTCATCCGATAGACGAGTTATCCCGTGAGTGATCGGCCTGGAAAAAACTATAGGCACGCGATGAAAAGCCCAACTCAATCGCCGAATTTAGAACCTCAAATTCAAAAATGTCACACTCGCATTCCCCGGTTGGTGTTCCTTTCATGGGTTTATGCCTCTTCAGGGGCAATAAGCTCTTGGGAGCAAGCACAACGCCAAAGTGCTCTTCTAGAGCAGATTCTTGATTCTTTCCCTTCGTTTTCAAGGAGTAGTATCTTTTGATCCTATCGGTCTACCATGCTTCAAGTGTGGGGGATTTTGATCTATTTTAGCTTGTCATTAGGGAACAGCTATCCTAGCCGGAGCATTTACAACTTGAATATGAGACTTCATTACCTTAGTAGCATCATTGAATGCGTCGAGAAGTCTATTGGCCATAGCCTCGTAAATGGCTTATGCGTTGCACCTCATTTTCACATTCAAGAGTCCTTGGGTCTAATTGAGATAAATTTTTCATTCTAGGAAAAACCTTAACTCGGTTTTTGTTTTTTGCGCCATGGAAGTTGTAGGTATCTCAATTGATGGAAACCTAGTCTCATGACAATTTGCAAATCTGGTAGTAAAAAGATCATCGATAGTTTGTTTCAAGAACCTAATGATAGACGGTGAATTAAACCCAACAAAATGCCCAAACGGCGTTGGGGACCCATTTTCGTTCTTTTTGGCGGTGCTACAAGCACTCGATTGCACAACCAAATGTGTGTAAATGTGAAATATTTGGTTCATAACCAAGAACCATTTGAAGGGGAGCTTGTAAAATACTAGCAGGGGCGTAATCTTATTAGAGCTATCGCATGCAAAATTGCATGACCCCATGCTATATCATTGAGATTCGTTCTCAATAATAGAGTTCGGGCAATGATTTAGATATGTTTAATCAATGATTCTACCAATCCATTTTGAGTATGAACATATGCAATCGGTGCTCAACCTCGATTCCGAGTGAAGCACAATAGATATCAAAACTCTTTGATGTAAATTCACTAGCATTATCCATCCTTATGCTCTTAGTTGGATAATCAGGGAACCGTGCCCTCGGAGTTTTATAATCTGCGCAAGTAAATGTACAAATGTGACATTGCGCGTAGATAATAGGTAAACATGGGACCATCTACAGGATGTGTCCACTAGTACCATAAAAATATTGAAATGGTCCACTTGGTGGTTGTATTGATCCACAAATATCACCCTAAATTGTTTGCAAGAATAAAGGGATTTAAGATTAACCTTGTTATAGAAGGTTTGATAATGAGCTTTCCTTGTGAGCAAGCCTCACAATTATAATTTTTGGACAACAATATCTTTGTATCCTTTAAAGGGTGCTCTTTTGTATTTTGAATTATTCTACGCATCATTGAAGCGCTAGTGGTAACCAAGGCGATCATGTCACAATCTAAACCGATCGGGTTTACCAATCTCCAGGATGTGGTAGCGTAGGTTTCAACAGCCTTAATCATAACATAATACAAACCCATAAAAGAAGATTCTAGCTTCTCATGGATGGTCTTCAGTGCCCATATTATAAGAGGAAATGCCAATATATTCCTTATCTTGCTCATAAATAGTCTCAATATGGTATCCATTACGGCATACATCTTTGAAACCGAGCATATTCATTTTTTTTATCTAATGCTTAGAATCACATTCTCAATATGCGTGATGGTGCCATTTGGCAAAACAATTGTGGCATTCCCAAAACCATCAATAAGATCTAACATGACCGATATATGGATTTGTGCCTTACGCAATGTCATACTCGAGAAAAGTGTCTACTATGAAATATAGTATGTGTTGTTGCACTATTAAGCAAACAAACATCTTCCTTTTTCTCGGTATTTTCCATTTGCATTTATATTGACAACTTCAGTGTCAAGTATCATAAAATTTGCATATTAGTTATAGAGTCAAATAAAATTTCAAAATAAATATTATATAAGGTTCATAAGCATTTCATAACTATATTAAAGAACAATAAAAGTAATAAATTTAAAGCAAAACAACTATAAAAAAAGAAATTATTAAAAATCATAGAATTAAGTTCAAATTATCGTCCACCAATATGATGCATCATCAAAGTAATCAAAGGTCCTCAAAGAAATTAGAGACATCCAGGATGCATTTACTACTTCAAGAGCAAGAGGAGTCCCACCAACGGAGATATTGTTGGCCTCAACGCTGGTTATGGGTGAGGATTGATTTCAATGGCATGAGATTCACCACGCTGGGTCCCGTATTTTTTTAAAGATGCCTAGCATAGGTCAACAAAGTGCTTTGGCGTACGACAAAGTACATGACCAATGCCCACCATGCCATAGCGATGACAAATACTTTCATTAATCACTTTCTTTGCTTCTTTGCCATGATTTGGGCTAAAGTTAGATTTCCTAGGGTGGTTAAATTTCTTGCCATCCTTTCTAGGATTATGTTCTTGCCTACACTTATAGCCCTTAAAATGACCAGTATTTTTCTCAAAGTTAGCATTTGCTTCAGGCAATGCTTTTGAGCAAGCATGTCTAAGATCATGATTTTTTAGCAACAATTCATTAGTTTGCTCGGCAGTTTAGAGCACATAAATTAATTCAAAGTATGTGACAAACTGACGCTGCTCTGTAGATTGCCGTGAATACAATATTCAAAGCATGGAAAGTGAAGAGAGTTTTCTCTAACAATTTCACATCAGCAAGTTTTGATAGCGCATAACTCAAGCCGAGAAACAATATCAAATAAAGCGGAGTTATAGTCCGACACATATTTAAAATATTGTAGTCTCGAGATTTTGCCAGGGGCCATATTGTGCTTGAGGGAAGATAATAGTCTTCGTATGATCATACCTATCCTTCAACCTCCTCCACAAGATCTCGAGGGTCTCGAACGGGATAAATATTGAGTCCCGCATGCTCTCATGCAAATGACGACGAATAAAAATCAGCGCATTTCCTTTATCTTTTCCATTTAAGGTTCCATCTTCTGTAATTGCATTAGCGAGACTTGCCCTTGGAGGTGCATTTCCATGTCAAGACACCAAGATAGATAATTCTTTCCACTCACTTCCGTGATGTAGAATTTGGGTTTTTCAATATTTGTCATATCCTTGCAAAAATAAATCCTTAAATTAATTAAAAGGATTTCCAAATATCCACTGCTACTTCAGGAGCATAATGATACTTTTAGATTTGAAATTTGGCTTCGGGCCAAGAAAATGAAAATGAAGAATTGATAGAAGAAGATGAAGTATAAGTTGATTAATAAAAAGAATACCTACCTTGCAAAAAATTACTACTCCGCCGGTAGATCTTTATGCTGATAACGTGTTGTAAAATATTGTGTTGCAAATATGTGATAGAGAGAATAAAGAGATTGAGAAGAGAAAGTAGGTAAACACCAAATATAGTAGAGAAAGTCATAAGAAAATTTTATTTCCAAAAGATATGAGATTGTTATGTCTACAACAAAAACTAAGCTCCTATTTATAGGATAATAAGAATGTACTTATCATTACTATCAATGTATTGAATAATATATACATTTGATAAGGAGATGAAACATTCATTGTATAGGGAGATGTACTTAGAATGTATGATACAAGTGTACAATAATAAGTGCATTAGATAAGATGAATATATGAATATAATGAATATTCATTTATGTATTTCATTTATTCATGTATTTCATAACAGCTAAACTTTTTTTTTATAATTGAGTTTAACAAAATTTGCGGTAAAATAATGCTAAGAGTAGCTACTAAGTTGTGGCAATGAGAGAGTTAGAAAAACAAGGTAACCAGAAACATTTATTATTGATCTTGTGAATAAACATGAGCCTCATGAACATATCTTATTAAAGTTTGTGTGTCCTAAAGGTGCATTTTCAATGTATAATAATCACTTATGAGTTCATCAAAGAAAAGTGATGGTCAAAGTTCAGTTCCTTGAAAATAATACTATAGGATTCAAAAGCTTCCGTTCTATAAGGCCAAAAACATTATCGGATATCAATGCTTGAAAAACTCACCGATTGCGACATGGTACATATTGGATCATATGGAAATTCAGAAGCCAATGAATTAGCTTGACGACATCTAGATAGAAAATATTAAAAGAATTAGCCAAAGTAATAAGAACTGAAATGAAAGTTCTCCCATAGAATGAAAATCGAACTATGATTGTTGATACTAATTTGGCTACGGTTCAAGATGATTGAAGAAAGTCGTCTATCAATTATTTAAAATGGCTTAATTGTTCAAAAAATAAAAATTCAAAGACAAGCATTAAAATGTGTTTTGCTTCGAGACGCTATTGAAGGATTATTGTTAAAATTCGTGAATAAACATGAGGCGATGTTAGTAGTGGTAGAAGTGCATGAAGAAATTTGTGGTGTGCAACCGGTTGGGATAAAAATAAAATGGTTATTGTGGCGACGCAATTATTTTTGGCCTCAATGACCCAAAAATGTATAAATCAAGTGAAAAGATGCAAAATCGTGTCAAATATTGGAGGTTTTGCCCATTAAAGAGCATGATAAGTATAGTGGGGAGTTATATTAAATAATAGTACAGAGTAATGAATATTTTACCGCCTTCATGGAGTAAAACATCTTTTCAATTTCTTTTCACAATAAGAAAACTTACTAACATCTTTTCAATTTCTTTCACAATAATAAGAAACTTACTTTCGATGAGTAAATTTAGAATCATTGATTATTAAAAATCTCGCTAATCTCATGATCATGTGTCTTTTGAATTGCGTGATCTGCAACAATTAGAAATTGCGTGATCTGCAACTATTTAGAATCCCTTGATTTTTTTTTTTCTGAAAGTGGGAGTGTGCAAATTAAATTATTTTTCCTCGGTAATTTAATTTGGGGTTTTGAAGATAAACTCCTAATAGAGAATATTGGATTCCCTCACCTGCACACATGATGGCATCTGCTTGAATCTCAAGTGTTGATTCATAAACAAACAAGAAGAGGGTTGTTCTCTTTTATTTTGTACGATCAAGGCCTCACTACGTGGCCAACCAACATTGCACATGCTTTCATGTGGAAACCTTAGAAGGGAGAGGTGGGAAAGGGGCACCGATTCGCTCGAAACACGGAAGCAGTAACAATCGAATCTTTCATTTTTATACGCAAAAAGGGTACGAAATAAATTTATTAATTAAAACTAAGAGACAGTGGTATGGTTGTTTGCATTTCTCCCATGCCCTTGGGTGGCATCGGGGGTCATCCCGCAAGAATCGGACAGCTTATATATATTAATTTATTATTAATTTCATCGTTGACTATTAATTTCCCAAAGAATCATTTTGTCCAGCATTCTATGATATCAACCCGTGAAAATTAAGTTATGAAGTAATCCGAAGATTTAAAAAAAAAAAAAAAAAATTGTGTAATATACTTCAGAAGTGTTAATGAACATTGATCTATGCCCTTTGATTCTAGAAAAGAACAAGAACAAAGAAATTTAAAGTCAAAACCCGTAAAATCCCTTGATCTTCAAATATTACCAACCCTGAAAAAATAAAAATCCCCAAACAAACTCAAATGTGTCTTAAATGAACCCCTAATAGTATTAATTCTAGAACACTGAATGACACTCAAAGGAACGGTTAAATAACCCAAATATCATACATAATTCATGTTATCTAAATTCTCATTGATACTTATCAATGAAAATTGAAAACCAACACTCAACAATTAGATTTCGAGAAACATGCCGATCGATTAAAAGAATTTATTACAAATGTTTAACATCCAAAAGTGTTAAATTGACTCTCTTTTATAGTTCTTTTTTGAGTGAATTTTGCATATTATTGATTTTTTCCTTCCTTTTTCATTTTAACATTTGAAATTTAACTTCAATGTGAAATCAACCGGCAAAAATTTCAAATATTCAAATATTAAAGGTGTGTTTCTCGTTTAGACTATTTCATAATTCTTGAGAAATTAATCAATGTTCTAAAAAAGAAAGGCATTAGAAACTTTTTTTAACCTTAAAATTAAAAACCGTAACACGATAATGCTGTTGATCAACTAAAATTTTCAGTGAGTCAACAAAACGAGGAATACGACCAAAAAAAAAAATCGAGGAAAATTGCATTTATTGTACGGTGAAAAACCTACAGCAACACATTTGAAACGTCGTAGGCATACTAAAGAAAAGAATCTATATTATACATACAGAGTTCTAGCCATCCAAACTTCAGCTTTATGCACAAAACTTAGTTTGTCCATGTGCAGTGTCATTATTAGTATTTTAATTTGTTCAATGTGATTCTCAAATTATTTTTAATTGTTCAATGTAGTCCCTAAAATTTTAATTAATTCAATCTAATATGATAAATTCTCATAACAAAGTCAAATTAATCAGTCAAAATTTCACCAACTTTCATAAGTAATTATAGTATTGCCAATATTTAAGAATGATTTTTATTTTAATCAATTTTCTAAATCAACAAAAAGAAAGTGCCAATTTTATTACTTTTTTCCTTTTCTTTTTTTTGCAAAATTATAATATTTCAATTTAAGTATATTTATGTTCATGATTAAACCTCATTTAAATTTGTATTGATTGATAATCCAGCTTTTTTAGTTCAAGTGCTTTTATATCAGAAAGATATTAATTTATCTGTAAATACTTGAATTAAATATAATAAGGTTCTACTTTATTATTATAAGAACAACGCAAGTGTCAAAACTTCTGAGATTTTAGACATTTAAGTTATTTACCAAAATTATGAAAAGATACATAAGTGCCACTTTCTTTGAAATTTGAGACATTTGAGTACCAATTCTAGTGAAAGGTGTCGAAAAATCCTATGTGGCATTTTTTTTAATAATATAACTCACTTACATGGTCACTTTTGAGAGCCAAAAGAAAAGTTGAAAAACAAAAACTATGTCGTTTCTTGCCTTATTTGAATTTTAATTATTAATTAAATTAGATTTAAAACCAAATTTAAGGGGAGGAGGGATGATTGCGTAATCCATCTGGCCGTGCAAGCCCGCGCGCGCTCCGCACCTGGGCAGGAAGGGTTGACGATGGTGGGAGGGTCGTGTGGGCTGGTTAAGCCCTCGGCTCTCGATGACCTTAGCCGATCGGTGGTTAAGGCCTATAGCTCTTTGTCCAGATCTAGAGTGAGGCTTGCGACCCTCCCCATTCGACGAGGCCGCCGGGCCTCGCCAATCGTGCCGGCAAGTGGCGCCCTTGGCCCGCACGGCAAGGGTCACACCTTCGCTCTAGATCTTAGCAATGAGCTTATAGGTCTTAGGCGCCGGGTCGCCCAAGGTCACCAGCCCTTGCTGGGCCCAGCGGCGGCGCCATTTTGCAATCTCCTACTTTTTAAGAAAAAAAAAATTAAAAATTTATTTTTTAAATTTAATTAATAGTATTAAAAATCTTCAAATCCAAGGCAAAATGATGTCGTTTTTTACTTATCTAGCCACACGATGCAAAAACGACACCATTTTGCATTTGTCTAGCTGGAAAAATGCCACTAGCATTTTGACTGGATTTTCTTACCATTGACACTTAACTAATCCATTTTACTCTCGATTTTGCATTTAAGGTATATTTTCGAACTTTGGCTTTTGGTATCCCTCCGTGTTTTTTGACACTATAGGTGTCCATGTCCCTTATTATAAAGGTCATAAGCTAAAAAACTTTAAATAGAATTTTGCTTCTACTATTTTTATAGAGACAAAAAAGCTATGTAAAGCACCGACATAGACACACGACATAAGAATACGCGATGCACGGACGATGCTTAACATCGCCATTTTTCAAAAATGTGTACTCCGATACATTCCAACACGTTATATTTTAAATATGTATTTTTATATATTAATGCAAAAAATAAATAATAAAAAGAAATGTGGAATTAATTTATACTAAAAACATTAATCCAATATTTATTAGTATCATCCATTATTTTAATTTGATAGAGATTGAACAAGAAATTCAAAAATTGCAAAACACAAAAGAGTAAACTTGAAAGAACATGTCTCGTTTTCTTTATTACTTGTTGGAGATTTGTGAGAATTCTTATAGTCCCAAACAGAGTTCAGAGTTCCTAATAAAGACCGGTTTAGAGCCCTCTGCAAAACAAGGTTCAAGAAAATGAAAATCCAGAACAAGAACGGTAAAAACCTAAATGACATACAGGGACTTAAAGAGAGTAAGCCTGTGGCATAACGATGCCTATGAGAGGCGGAAATAAGCAAAAAAAAAAAAATCACAACTTTAAGTTTGCTTTCATGAATCTATGAATCATACAAATACTGGGTCTCTTTTGCGTCATCCTTATCAATTTTTCTGACATGAGCCGAGCCAACTACCCACAATTGGGTCACAAAATAACTAATCCCAAACTAGCAAAAGATGGAATTTCCTAATCGAGTCTCATTCCGAAAGTAACGAAACTACTCGAATTCCAAGTTTTGATCGAATCTGACTCTTCACGACATATGTTGATCTTGTCCGACAAATTTCCTAGATGCAACCACATAACAACATGGGATCTCCTAGAAGTGTTGCAAGACAACATGGTTGGATAAGTTTGCACATGACAAGCGACTCTCCAAGAAATTTCCAAACCTTAATCGGCCAAATCAAGTTGCGAAAAGGGTATGGAAACGCACCTGGCGGAGATGAGGTCAGGGTGAGTTGCTTTAGGGCAGAGGTGGTTGTGGCAGTTGGTGGGGCGGGCCATGCGGGTGGCAGCGTGACACTAGCGAGAGGAGCGACGTCTGCAAGAGGAGTGTTGGATTTGTCGCTCATGGAAAGGTCAAACCTTCAGTAAGAAACTTGAGAGTGAAAATTTTCTTTTTTCCCTTTATTTTTGTTATTTTCATTATTTTTCATATATTTATATTTTGACCCCTCCAGTATTGAAAATTTTTAAATTGGCTCCGGCATATCGGAATCACGTGTCGAAATTTGACTCGCATGTCGGAGCGTGATGGGAAAAAGTTGACCACGTGTCGAATTTTCCAACACGCGGTCAATATGTTGAAACGTGTTGAAGTGTTGGACATGAAACAAAAGCTGAAGAGAATGTCGGTACTTCTTAGAAAAAAGGTACAAAGGTAAAAGCAACTGACTTTTCTATTTAGTCAAATAAATGGTCTGCGAAAAAAAATCCATTTTTGCACAAGTAGCCATGAGATGAAAACTTTCATCTAATAAATTCGTCTTCCAGAGTTGAAAGTTTTTATGTGTCAAACACCAAAAACCATTTGTGTAATGATCTTTTATTTACAATTAATGTACCAAAAGTTGTTGGTGGATTATATATTACATAAATAGCATCAGTTTTTATATAACCATTATTGTTTATCAACTTCGACGACTAAATGCCTTTCTTGTCCAGGCATTTGGCCATTTCTTCTTTGGGACTGACATTGGATCCATTAGATCCCACGATTTACATGCATTCTAATTCATTATAAAGACACGATAAGTTGCAAAAGTTTCACACAGCACTCATTTTAGTGTCTTTTTTTTAGATCACTTAAGTGTCAACTCCAGTTTGGATCGCCAAAATCCCTATATTGCTAGATTTTATTAATTTCTCAGCCCGTTGTGGCTTTTGGCATGCCTAGTCAACATATATTCACCTAGATGATGTCGTCTAGAAGGTTTGCCACAAATTGCCAATTGAAGGAAATTCTCAAATTCAAAACCCTAACGACTGCTCCACCAAAAATTGAAACCCCTAATTCAGTTTGCCCCAAAATTAACAACTTAATCTTGCAAACATAAAGCAAGAGCATAACAAGCGGCTCAAATTCGTTTCAAGTGTGACATCGTTTTTGCCTAGGAAAGTGGTGCGACATCATTTTTACAAAACCAGCCACATTGATTGTGCGACGTCGTTTTTCACTTAAAGAGTGGTGTGACGTTGTTTTTATATAACCCAGTCAAGTTGGATTGTGCGATGTTGATTTTATTGTTCACATGGACTTTTTAAAAAATGCCAACTTATATTCAAGTTTTAATTACAAAAAAGTCACGTAATATTTTTGTCGAAATTTTCTTCGAAGACACTTAAGTTGTCTTTCTCCGATTTTACACTTAATTGAGATGACGAAAACTTTTAGTATTAACGTAAGTGCCATACAAACTTTTGGCACTTTAATATCCTTATGCCATTCTATTTCACATAGACATAACACACTCACCAAATAATTCTCCATTGAGTGAATGCTGCAAATTTATAGAACACGGAGCAGTGATCGCTCACTTCTACTACTCCTACATTCCAATTTTGGGAGCTACATCAATTCCCAACTGCAGACTGTCAAATTAACGCGAACAATTACAAGATAGGAAAGACTTGGTTCTCATTTAACAAAATGGCGATTTATAGGTACGAGTTTTTCGCTCCCATAAAGTCGAAGTAGTTCATCGCACAAGACGGAATTGAAGTTACCATACCCATTTTGCGTAGCGGATGAATTCACATGGAAGAAAGGATGACGGGTGACTTCTCTTTGTGCATAGTGGTAGCCGGTGGACCTTTCAGGAAGGCGTACAGCTCCTGCACAAATCTTTGCATGACCGGGGCAGGCAAGCACACCGTGACGATGATGCCGGTCTCGCCTTGCCAGTTCCTCGAGAGGATGTAAAGCTGGAGAGCCCGGGGTTGCCCCTTAACTGCCCCGTGGCCGGGCCTCCATACATGGCCTTCCCCCCAACCGAAGTCGACGTCCCCGAACCCGACCTTGGTCGTGTCCGACACCATAAAGGACCGCACCTCCGTGCCACGGGCTTCCCCCTTATCACCATAAGATCTGCCAGCGACCTCATGTACTCCTCCCGTCACTTCCGCCTTGGCCTTCTTCACCAACTCCAGCGCATACCCCAATGGGTTCTGACACAGCTTGCCCGCGCTCGTGACTGCCCCGGGACTCGAGAACGCGTTGCCATAGTATCCGGCCGGCAGGGGAGGGTTGAACTTGGACCGGGCGTTGACGATGCACAGCAGGCGCACCTCCTCCTCGGGGTCATGTTGGTGTGCAATGGTGCGGCATCGCCAGACAAACGCGGTCAGGATCTCGAACGTGGAGCTCACGCGCTGGTGGGGAGGCAACCCATTGCGGAGGATGACATTTGGGCAGGCTGAAGATGAGCGGTGGTCCATGTCATCGAGTGGATTGAGCGTGCCTTTCGAGTCGGCCACCTGATCGAACTCGTGGTGGTTGCACGTGATTCGGGGCGGGTCTCGGGCATCCAGCAGCTCCCTTTGCCACACGGGGAGAATGGAGGGGGCATTGGCACCTCTCGCCATCTCCCCACGGCCTTCAAGAGCTGGACCAGCCCTGTCGCGTCGCTCATGGTGTGGTTGAGATTCACGCGAAGATGAAGCCCCCACACTTGAGGCGAGTCACCCTGCATTTGCCATCCCACCATTACGGCCCACTAATAAAAACCATATGATATCATTTAGTGCATTTTTTTCCCCATTAACCAGTCCTCGACTCCTGAAGACCAGCAGAGAGAGACTAGTCTTCATTCAAGCTAACAGAATCAGCTCGGTTATGGATCATCAATTTCATCGCCAGTTCTGTACTAGTAGTCATGCACTTAATCCACTAACCGCGCCATTATGGCGTATTGCTAAGTTGTCATGCAACGTGCAGCTGATTAGGATTCATGGTGATCATTAACCAACTGTTTTGACTTTCAAAAAGAAAGCGGACCGACCCTGGAGAATGCAGACTCATTTCGCGTGCGTGAAAATGGAAAAAGGTGCTTTTGCGGTGTGGATGGAAGATTCCTTGTGTTATGAAATGACGTCTCTCTTTAAAACTCACTTTTTTCCAGTATAAGGAAAGCCACATATCGTGCAACCTCTATATCCCTGCATACACATGTCCAGGTCCGAACAATTTCTCCAACATGAATCGTTGTTAGGTAAATTATATTTCTCTTTTGACTTAGAAGAAGACTTTGATGTGTACCTGAATGAACAAGAGTGGGAATCCAGGAAGGAGAAGGGCAGGAATGTCGAAAAGAAGCTCCTCCAGGCAGGGAAGGGAGGGTGGAGGGCGTCCCCGAACTGGTTAAGGTTGACATCTGCGTTGGCCTCCACGAATGCCACCCCCTCCTCGTTGCAGTCCACCACCAGCTTCCGGCCTGGCCACTCTCTCAGACGGCCCGCGAAAGGGAGGTAGTAGAACACCAGTGTGTTGGCAAGGCCCTCCCGGATGGCCCTCGCTGGGTCTCTTCCGTGTCGTCACCCCGGTAGAATTGGATCACGGGGATCAGGAAGCGGAGGGCCTTCCCGGTCATCAATGTCAGAAAGCCTCTTGTACTCACGAGGCGTGGGCTTCACCGGACGGACCAGCTCAGCCTCACATCTCCGCACCTTGAATATTAATGAATCCTGAGGTGCCATCGTTCCTCTAATGATGACGAAAAGTACTGGTGCAGATATATTGCCCGGGAGTCAAATTGTAGGCGACACTTGTGAAACTCTCGCTCACTCATAGTTACATACTTGGACAAAGATGAGCTAACGGCCCCGTCTATATCAAATACATTCATCGGGCTTGTGACTATTAAATGAATGTATTGCACATTCACATCTCAACCCTAGCCTCCTCATTCTCTTCTTTTTTTTATTCTTCGTATATTATTTTTAGATCATTTAGATCTTGTGGCTCACCAAATGGTTTTTATCTTTTGGTGTACTTTTGTAGTTATTATTAAGAATAGTGAAATCCTTCTCTCTCCGTGATTTTTCCCATCTTAGCTTTGTTGTGTCTTGTGTGGTTTTATTTTTCATCATTTGCTATTTGTATTTCGATTTTGCATCTTTTGGTGTTTTTCCACAACAAATTGGTATCAAAGTGAAGGATTTTTGGTCTTTTGTTCGAGACGGCATCTATCAAATTTGAAGTGGCACCCTTCGATGGCCAAAATAATTTCGGGCTATAAAGGATCAAGATGAAGGTGTTGTTGTATTACGAAAGTTTGGTTAGTGCCTTGGACGAGAAGTACCCGACGACATTACATTGGCCAAGATTCGAGAGATCGAAGAGAGTGCGCACAGCACCTTCTAGTTACTTTTGTCCGACAAGGTGCTTCATGAGATTGCCAATATACAAACAACTTCAGCATATGCTCAAGAGCCTTTATATGAAGAAATCTCTTATAATGAGATTATTGAAGCATTGTCTTTACACGATAAAGATGCAAGAAGATACATATATTGAAGAACATCTAGATGAATTTAACAAGATCTTAATGATTATGAAAAATCTAGATCTGAGTTAGATGATGAAGACTAAGCCTTAATTGTGTTACTGTTGGGGTTTGTTTTGATAAACAAACATACATGCATAGGTAAATCATAATTAAAGTCTAATTCGCAGCAATTTTAAAAACGTCCATGCACGTATTTCGAAACATTGCTCATGCATTTTAGTAAAAGCCGCGATAAAGGGGCTAATCACATTACCCTTGTACCATGCTCCAAAAATTTGATTATGATGTTCTTCAAATTATGACCATGAATGTCTGATGTCCTTGTAGCGTTGGTTCTAATGTTCATCAAATTTTAACCACAAATGTTTGATCTCTTGGTAACATTGATTATGATGTTCTTAGAATTCTGACCAAGAATATATGATGCCTTCTAGAAGTACCGGTTCTAATGTTCTTCAGATCCAAATCACGAACGTCTTATCTCCTCATAACTAAGGTTACGATGTTCTTCAAATCCAGATCACGTATGACTTATCTCCTCGTAACATAGGTTTTGGCGTTCTTCAGATCTAGCCCCGCAAATTTCGGGTCTCTAGTTCAGACACACCCCAATCTCACGTCAAATGGTAAAGAGAAATTGAGAGATCTCACCACTACGATTGTGCTAACAATTGCTCTCGTGTGTGAATGACTTAATTGATCACTATCAACACGCTCAGCTGATTGTCAATCATCCTATGATCTACTCTCTCAATTGCCTTTTTTTATAACTAGTCTTAGATCATATTTAAATTGGCTCATTAACTCTAAAATCATTTTAGATAATGAATTTGGTCGTAACGTTTGAGGGACGTAAGTTAAGAGACCGTTGTAAACACTAATTCAAGTAATAATTCTATAATTGTTACAGGGCGTTATTCCACACATTACTTTGTAACCTTTACAAGTCTTTATTCTGGGCATTAACATTGTAACCGTTACAATACTTTAATTTGACCGTTACTTCAGAAACCATTTTAGAACATTCATTATCATTGAATTTGAAACCGTTTCAAATCATTAAACTACCCATTGATTTTGAAATCATTTAGATCATTAATTTTACCGTTAAATCTAAAATCATTTCATATTTTTAATTTAGCCATTAAGCCTAAAGCCATTTCAAATCATTAATTTGGCTAGGTTTCATAACTCACTTCAGATCATTAATTCGGTTGTTGAATCGAACCGGATTTAGATCTTTGATTTGGCTGTAAAGTTTGAAACCCCCTTTCAAATTTTTTATTTTCAGTGCAACTCAATCTGATTGCCTCATGTGCGAACTCGCTTGCAATATTGTCTCTCTCGTTCAAACGTTATTCTAATTGGTTACGGTTTGCAACATCCCTAGATTCATTATTGAGTTAATAGTAGCACTTGTACTAACACATGAGCACAACCAAGATAACTAATTGTCCTTATCAAACTCCAGTTCCTACAAACCATGAGTGACATTTAGCAGTATGTCATGGCTATCTAGACAGTGTGAATGTTTCAAGAACATAATGAATCTGTCAGCTTTGATAACCCTGTAATTTGATCCTTTGTCTCACCATGTTTCGATTGAACAAAGGTCATGGTAGTGTTTATCAAGCTGTCAATTCAATCATGTGCCTAAATCTAATTGACATGTATTCTATGAGACATGAACCATTCATTCTCGATTACGACCTTGGTCGGGGATTTCAATACAATGTCACAATTAGATTGCATAGGACATCAATCTTGTATATTTATTTATAACAAAAAGACATATTCCATATCACGCAAGCATGTGCCTTTGTACATGAACAAACTATGCATGTCATGTTCAATGAACTTGTCCAATACAAGAACCGTGTTCTAACTCGAATATCACAATATCCAATGACTTATGACTCATCATCCCCTTAGGTATCAATATTGAATGATAAAGCTTGAGAACACACCGGTTTTAACGGGATCATCAATATTCTCTTAATGATCCATTGATCGGGAAATGTTTAAAGATTCAGCATTACTGTCAAACTTATCACACATATTCTTAACATCTTAAGAATAGGTTTAGTCACAATTGATCTTATGGGCTCATTCATACAAATAAGAAATGAATGAATATTTCTTTGCCATTAAATAATCCCTAACATATGACTATTTTATGGTTGCTTTAGGGTAAATAGCTAACAATGCTCACTACCGAGCTCATATGATAATTTTATGAATTTTATGTTGTATGGAAGGGAATCCATAACTCTTAATAATGTGAAGGTCTCGTTGAATTCTACAAAGATGCCTACAAAGTTGAATGCAAGTAGTAATGGTAATAAAGCTGATGGTTTAGTTGTTAAAGGAAGATCAAATCATCATGATAGGCACAGTAGTAGTAAAGAGTGTTGGAAATCTAGTTCAAGCCACGGGAAGAGCAAGGTAAAGTGTGTTACTATTGTGACAAATTCAAACACTACAAAATTGAGTGCCTTTTACTCAAAGTTAAGGGGAAGAAGTCGATGTAGAGCTCTAATTTGGCCGGTCTAGTGAATATAACGATTTAGTTGATGTAGAAAATGTTCTTACTACTTCATCTTCAGATTGTTGTGTTGATGACGAATGAATTTTGGATCCAACATGTTCATACTATATGTGTCCAAATAAAGATTGATTCCACGCATACGAGAAGGTCGGTGGTGGTCGAGTTTTGACGGGCAATAATGTAGCTTGCAGGATTTCATGTATCATGTAGATCAAATGTCATGACAGGATAGTAAGAACTTTGACAAATGTAAGGCACGTGCTAGATTTGAAGAAGAAACTTATTTCGTTGGGCAATTTGGATTTCATTGTCTGCATGTGCATAGGTGGAGGTGGAGTTTTCAAAAATTTCAAAGGGCTCCTTGATTGTGATGAGAGGTAACAAGGAGAATAGCCTTTAGGTTTAGTAGGGAAGTACCATTGTGGGTTGTCACGTCCCGATCCGCCGAACGCGTGCCCATCCCTTGGTGGTCGATAAATATGTGACGTCTCGGACACATCGTCGACCCATTCATTTTATTATGCATGCGGAAGCAAAACAAATCCCCGACAACACAAGCTTGGGATAGAAACGGAGACAACAATTCACAACCAAAACAAGCCTTTTATAAACACACAAGGTTTATATACAATCTAGGCTGTCTACAAAATATCGGCTCAACAAAAGGAAATTGTCCTAAGACCGGCTAGTCCGACATGTTCGCGATCCTTTGGTCTCCACCTCCTAGACTCGGGCTTAGGGTCTTCCATGACGTCCATCTAAGGACCCGAAAAAATGTTGAGCCCACGATGGGGTGAGACAATGTCACCCAGCCAAGTCCACTGAAACTCCGATTTTAGGAAGAAAAATATACTCAAATTTGGCCTAGCCACACACATTACGAAGGACTTACCTCACCTCAGTTTCTTCTTGCATGTCAGTACAATTCATATTCAATCATTCAATTCAATTCAAGCCATCAATCAATCGAATCACTTAATTTGATACATTCAATGCCATCTATAAACTCAATCGATTCGAACACCGCTCACCTAAAGTGAAATAGATGGTCTATCTCACCTAGCCGATAGATATATATCCATATATCATTGCTCCCAAAGCTTATGTCTATCTTTGCTCACCGAGGAAAACGACTAATGTATTATTGCTCATCGAAGCGCTAAAGATTTATATTTGCTCTCCGAAGGCGATTCATGCTCACCTAAGCCGATTAATGCTCACCTAAGCTGATTCACGCTCACCTAAGCTGATCTGATACTTAAAAACCACTTTTGGTGACAACACCCGATACCAGTTATTTTCCAATTAAAATACCTATATAACACAATCATCACTCAATTTCACAAAACAATAATCAATTACGAAACTAAACACACCCTTTGCGATCGGCTCAAAATTCTATCGGCTCTGACAGATATAATTCTTGGAAAATATTAATTAATTAATAATTAAATAAATTCCGCAAATTAATTTAATTTAAATATAAAAAATAATATAATTAAATAATTTTTAATTTAAATAACATAATTAATTAAAAGTCTAATCATGCTTACACTAATCTAATCGCATCATTAGACTAATTAATCCATCCACTAAACTAGTCATTTATCTAATCTAATTAATATTTAAATAAACTAATCTAACCATCTAAACATGCTTAGCCTAATCTAAACACCCCTTAAGTATCATTAACTCCTAAGTGGATATTAGTGAGTAAACTCATCGGTTTAGGATTTTGGTGAGTCCACGGCGATGGCAACGCCAAGGCGGGCGACAATCCTCTAGCGGCGACACCAAGCGAGGCTGGGAAGGGCTTGGAAATGGGCCACGAAGTCCAAGACCCTTGTTGGAACTTCGCCTCTGTTCTTGGGTCAAACCGCGGTGAACCAAGGGCCGAATGGCGAGAAAGGGCTCGATCGGAGCTCCGGCAAGTGGGTGGTCGGCAACCGATGACTCCCGGGGTCAAGGGGGTCTTGTTGGTGGTTGGAATGGGTAAAGGAAGGGCCGGAATGGGAGAAAAATGGAGAAAGCTGAAAGCGGTGCGCGGGCGGGCGGGGGACCAGAGGATTGACGGGCCGTTCCTTCTCCGGCGGACGAGACGGCGGCGACTCGTTCTAAAGCAAACGAAGAAGTGCCCCCGTCTGAAGTGGATGTCCTGAAGATGATGGTGGGTGGAGCGTGAGCTAATTCTCACGGGAAGATAACTTTTAACTCGGGTTTTGGCGAAAGGTTAGGCTGGAGCGAAATTGAAAGAAGAGAAACAAAGGAGGAAAGAGGTCCGGCAGGTGGTTGTTCGACGGTGGAGGGGCTGCTGGCTCGGTTTCTTTGGTTTCTCAAGCTCTCCAACAAGCTCAACAATGGAGAAAGGAGGGGGATAGAGGAAGAAGAAGGCTGTTGCAAGAGGGGGACCCAAATGGCCTTCCTAGGCTTCCAACACTTGTCTTTCCACTCAAGTGGTTGCCCCACCACTTGCTCAGCTATCCACAGCAGCCTTGATAGCCCCAAGCTTCCCCAACAAGCTTCTCCACATGGCTGAAATGTTCCACCCCCTTGGGCCTACGAATTTTGTACACTTTCCCCTCCAATTCCATCAATTCCCTTCAATCCTCCATCAAATGGACTCAATTTGGTGTCCATAAATCCAACCAACGTGCCATCATCCCAATCAACATTTTTCCTCACCATATAGTCCAACTTGAATCCCAAAAGCGCGACCAAAAACGGGCCTATGAACTTCCCAATCCAAAATACCCTTACTTTGGAATTTTCGCGAAAATCTCGATTTGTAGAAAAATCTTCGAGAGGATGAGTCGACGGTCCTAAAATGATTTGTGACATGTGAGAACTTTCAATTTCTGAAATACGGTTCAATTTCTCGGTTAATTTCACTCGACGCGATTTTAGCGGTACCTAACCTATCGAGATAGCTTTTAGGAACTTTTCGTGCAATTGACACGTGGTTGATTATTTTCAAGTCACAAAGTGCATTTTCAATACATTGCCGACTCTCGGTTGTCGTGGGACATCTTGAGATTTCAAATACGGACACAAGGTACCAAAACGACGAAGAAATCGATCTAGTCTTTGGTCGACAAGAATTTTGCAATTAGATGGAATCACCTTTCAATCACATGGCTCGTCGAATCGACCTATCTCTGGTCTCTAGTCGGTATGTGCCGTAATGACCCTTCTTGATTAGCACGATCGAGTAGTGATTCGATCGAATTCTCAAGTCTATTGCGTTTAGATTCCTTAATAACTTCACATGATAGGCCAATTATCTCGTGAGTGGCCTACCTAGAGAAAAGAACTATAGCGCGTCCATGAAAAGCCCGACTCATTCAAATGAAGACAGAATTGGAAAATCAGGATGTCACATGGGTTCTTCAAATGTATTATCCTCTTCATATTCTAAGAAATCAAGGTTGTAGCATATGCAGTGGGGCCACATGAGCAAAGAGGAATAACTATCTTAAGTGAACATGGTTTGCTCTATAAGAAGCAAATGGCCACATTTGGCTTTTGCGAATATTAGGTTTTATGCTATGTCATAAAATAATGAATTTCATATTCATCGGTTATGCTCAAAATAATAGCACATACAGATTTTTGGTTGACATATCTAAAAATGAGAAAACCCATGCCAATGGAAAAACATCAAAGATTTAAGGCCCAAGGACAAGAATACTGAGTGTGTAGACTTGTCAAATCATTATAGGGAATTAAACAAGCTCCTAAACAATGGCCTAAGAAGTTTGATTGTGTGATGATTCAAAATAAGTATAGAATTAATGAGCATGATATATGTGTGTACACTAAATCTGCATTAGGTCGACGTGTACTTATTTTTATATGTTGATGACTTGCTTATTCTTAGATATTACACTAAGGTTATCAAAATTATCAAGAATGTTCTCAAGAAGAACTCGAGATGAAAGACTTGCTATTGTGTGCTCGGCATATCTAAGGAATACTAATGGTCTAAGTTTAATATAATCTTATTACATTGAAAAGTGATTGAGAGGTTTAAAGTATATGGCATAAAAGATGCAAATAATCCTTTTCTTCTACATATAACTTTAAGAAAGGATACTTGAAATAGTATCACACAATTGGAGTACTCTCAAGTAATCAGTAACATTATGCACATCATGAACTACACTAATTGGATACTACGTATCAATAGGAAAATTGAGCCAATATTTTGGTAATCCTGGCCATGAGCACTGGAATGCTCTGCTAAGAGTGTTAGGTTATCTAAAAAGATCAAGAAACTATGCTCAGCAATATGGTAAATATCCAACTATTTTGAAAGACTATAGTGATGCCAACTAGATTTCGGTCGTACATGAATGAATCGGATTAACGGATGTGTTCACACTACGATATATAGCAATTATCATGGAGATCCTCAAAGTAAATTCTAATAACGCACTACTTGATGGAATATGAGTTTGTTGATTTGGATAAAAAGCAAAAATGGCTTCAACAATATCTAGAGAATGTTCCATTGTGGCCAAAAACTCCGTGCATGCGATGTGTATTCACTATGACAATCAAGCAATGATTGCAGAGGTATAAAATGTAATACATAATGGTAAGTCTAGACACAATCAGCGTTAACATAATATTGTATGCAATTGCACTCAAATAAAATAATTTCTTTGGACCTTGTGGAGTTAAAGAAAAACATTGTAAACCCCTGAAAAAAGGTTTTTCAACGAGTAGATATATTTGCACATCGAGGGAATGGAGTTAAGGCTTAACTCAATAAAGAGTTTCAAGGAGAAACTTAAACGAGAGCAATTGAAGATCCCACGGAGTAGATTCAATAAGACAATGTAAGTTTTGGAGAAGTGTGCATTATCTTTCTCCTATGATGCAACGGTGCTTCCTGACATTTTAAGGATACGCTATGAGTGGAATGATTCTTATAACTAGGAATTAAATGATCTAGTAAGGTATCGAACAATACCTTAATATGAATATACCTATATGTGGAAAGCTAGCTGACTCTATGAAAATATTTAAAGGCTAGATTTTTTAAAGTACACATGAATCTCGAGAGATTCAAGGCCAAAAGAGTGAACGCAATCAAGAATCAATTTTGAATCGGTGATACTCTGTGTGAGATTTATTGTATGAGCTTACACAAACAATTGGCGATTGATAGCTTTGTTGATCAACTAGTAAGTAAGTCCGATAGGTGATTAAAGAAGGTTCAAAGTGAAAGTAATCTATCTTGTTGTAGTGTATTTCCAAAGACTCTTAGATTTCTTTGAGTAAAAATGTTTTTGTCAATCTATTAATATAGGGCAATGTTGTAATTATGGGTCAATGGATCAACTTATGTAGCTAAAAGAGACATGCTTCTTCGGTTTACATGTCTTTTCAATTCATATATCTATTAAGTTCATGAATATTTTTTTGGTTCATGCATTAGTTAAGTTCATGACTCTTTTCAATTCATGAATATCTTCAATTCATGTATCTCTTGAGTTTATGAATCTTTAAATTTACCTATATCTATTAAGTTTATGTATCTCTTGAATTCTTATATCTTTTCAATTCATGTGTTTGTTCAATTCATGTCCATTCAAACTTTATAAATGGAATTGGACTCTTTCTTTCAGAGAGAGAGAGAGAGAGAGAGAGAGAGAGAGAGCATAGTAGATGAATAGATTGCCCATCTTTTTGCTTCAATTTTTCTTTTTTAAGTGTTCCATTTTTGAGAATTTTCAAGAGTCTTATTTATATAGTGCTAACTCAAACGGGTTTAAGACGTTATATCTTGGGAGACATAATATTGAAGCTGGTTAGCATTATTAGTAGGAACTAATCGTCTTAAAGAGATTCAATTAGCCATACCTCATCTCCTGTTTTGCTAGTATATATTTGGTTGCATTGGTATACTCTTCACTTGTTGAGAAGATTCATTCAATAAATTTACTTATTGACCTGATCATTATTAAAGTTGTTATCGCTTTCTCGAAATTATTATTTTTCTAGTTATGATAAACAGTATTACGTATTTTTTCTTCCAAAACATTATTTTCAACAAGCACACTATCATCATAATGTCGGTCTCACCTTGCCTGTTCTTGGAGGGAATGGAGAAGCTGACCGAGAGGGCCCCCACTACTCCCTTTGGTCGAGCCTCTATACACACCTCCTTCCCCCCTGACGTCCACATACCCGAACCCAACCTTGGTCATGTCCGACCACACCGAACAGCGCATGTTGGGCCTACCCTCAATCACCAGCAGATCCGCCATCGACCTCATGTACTCCTTCGAAACATCCGCCATGCCCGAACAGGCTTTGGCATAGCTTGCTTGCGCTCGTCACTGCCGCAGCTAACGCGAATGCATTCCCGTAGCGCCCAGCCGGCAAGAGAGGGTCCAACTTTGGTCCGGAGCGTTGACAGCGGGTGCATCCGCACCTCCTCCGCGGGATCGGGATGAAGCGCGATGGTGCAGCGTCGCTAGGAGATCTCGACTGTGGAGCTAGCGCACTAGTGAGGAGGCACCCCGTTGCGGAGGGCAGACATTTGGGCGGTGCCGAAGGAGGAGGAGCGTAATTGGTCCGTGGCTGTCCAGCGGGATGAGGGTGCCATTGGTGTCAGCCACCCGATCATACTCACGGTGGGTGCATGACTCGAGGCGGGTCTCAAGTATCCATGAGCTCCATCCGCCACACAGGGAGAAGGGGGGTTGTTTTTATCGGCATCTCTCGCCCTCTCCCACGGCCTTCATGAATTGACGGGCCCCGCCACATCGATCATCGAGTGTTGAGACGAATTTTTCTCAGAGCAAAAAAAAAAAAAAACCGAGGTGATCATGCTACAATTTCTTCACCATTAGTTGTTGCTTGCGTAAATGATACTTCTCTTTTAACTTAGAAGACCGGCTATGATGTAAGTTAAGGCACCAAACTCCACCGCACCAAAAAAAAATGATATTGCAACGTAAATGTCGGGTATATCAAGGCCGGTCTGATAATTAATTAAAAGTATATGCAATAATATGGAAAGGCAGGGCCGAATAGAACAAACTGGTCAATCTTGTGAATTAAAATCTGGTAGGCTCCAGGAAAAAACCGGTGCGGATTCTATTGTGTTGAGCCTTTTGGGTCGGCTTAAGGACCGGATTGAATTGGCAAAATGGACTGAGTCTTTGATTTTCTTTTGATTCATTATTTTGTGTGTGTATATTTTTTGTTCCCTTCTCTATTTATTTAGTTTTACTAAAATGTGCACTTGATTGTCGACAAAATTTCAAGTATCGATATAATCCACCACCGGCTTCTGGCTTGGCCACTCCCTTGGGCAGCCCATGAAGTAGAACACCAATGCCTCAACTAGCCCGTCTTGGATGGTCCTTGCCGAAGCCCTTCCTCCCGTGCCGTTGCCCCAATAGAATTGGATTCTAGGACCAATTATAGAAATTGTGGCTTATGGCATGAAATTGATGAATAAAGGTATAGAATGGGAATACTTGAAGGCTCCATTTACACTTATGCAAATTGACTTTTCCAACAACAAATTCGAAGGACACATACCCACTCTCATTGGAGATTTGAAGTCACTTATTTTGCTTAACCTTTCAAGAAACATTTCAACCGATTCCATCCCACCATCCTTAGCAAATTTGACATTTCTAGAATCTCTAGATCTTTCTCGAAACAAGCTCTCGGAGAGATCCCTCAAAAGCTAGCCCAACTTACATTTCTTTCATCTCTCAATGTCTCTGATAATCAATTGTTGGACCAATACCACGAGGGAGTCAGTTCAACACCTTCTCGATCGATTCATTCGCCGTGGATGAGGGGTTATATGGAAGTCCTTTGCCAAAAAAATGCACAAAAGTTGGGGATAACTTACCATAACCACCATCTCCCCACAAAAAAATTTGGCAAAGAGTCTCTATTCAACTCAGAGTGGAAATTTGTGTCGATTGGCACTGGAGTAGGGTTTTTTATTGGCATTGTGCTAGGAAATATGATCATTGATGAGAAGAGCAGGTGGTTCTTACACTACTTCGAGAGAATGACAAAAGGATGGAAAAGATTAGGAAGGCATTGAAAAATAAAGAGTTGTGCATGCAGTCAAATACTTATGTGACACTATCAGAAATGCAACCTTTTGTGTGTTTAGTTTCTACTAGAAATATGAAAAGATAGAGCAAACAATATTCCTCTTGTCGTACTAATATTCCTCTTGTCGTACTATCATTCGATTGAATTTAAAAATCATCTCTTTTTCTAGTTTAGAATTGCATGCTTGTCTTTTCTGATGCTCTTTACCTAAAGAACTTAATGTTAAAACCTGAATTTTTGCCGGCCAAATTAAGTATATAGTTTTGCAAAAAAGAACTAGGAAATAAACTATAGTGAAAAAGAAAAAAGAAAGGAGGAAAGGCCTTAGGTTCGGCCCTATACAGTCCAATACGCCCATCACTTGCGAGGCCCAATCCGCGCAACCCAGGTATGATTGAAGTGAATTGAAGCCCACAGGACTTCATAGACAAGCTCAGCCTCTTTCCTTCTTTGCTTCATCTTCTTCTCCTCCTTCTCTCTTTCATCTCTGAATCTGAGACACGCACATGATGGAGGAGGGGAGCGAAGCAGTTGGAGCAAAGAAAGGAGCACACGCGCGAAGGAAAGCAATATATAATGGCCATTTTTCCTCTGGATTTTCTCTCCATTACCATCCACCATCCACCACCCCCAGTCGCTGTCGGCCATCCCAGCTGCTCGAGCTCATTCGCAGCAGAAACAGAGCACACACCAGGGAACAGAGATGGCCAAAAGCCACCGAGGCTGAATGCATACGAACTCCTCCCATCGATTTTCTCTCACTTATAGGTTTCCTTCATTGATTTCAGGCCGCCGGTCGACGCTGTTCGCCATTCCCGAATCGTCTGGCTCTATTCTAGTCCGTTTTAAGGCCGAGAAATCCCAAGAGTTCAAGTCCTCCTACGAAGCTTCTTCGCTGGTGCCAGCCGCCCGAGTCGACGCCTCTAAGAGCTCCATTATCTGTTCGATCGCCATTCGTGGCCAGAGACTACATCTCCAAGGTATGTACATCGTTGCTCTATTTTAGTAAGCTGAGTCCGAACTTTGTAATTTAAGCTTGAGTGAAAATCGAGCACAGATTAGGAATAAAATAGTAGTCTGAGCACACTTTAATGTCACTGAAATCGTCTGGATCGGAATTAGTACTTCGATGATGCTTCTATACTCTGTGTTTGAAGCGATCACCAAGTGTTCGTGAAAATGCTTGATCGAGATCACATATTTATTCGAGAGGCTTCTTTTAGAAATTGAATGCATACACGTTTATCTTATGCTCAGATCGTGATACCTGCATATGTTTCGCCAGTCTTGCTTCTGGTTCCTTTTATTTTAAGTCATGGCCAAGCCTTTGAAGTGACTATCACTTCGTTTTCTGTTTCTGTGCTACGTCTCTCCCCCCTCCTTCCCTCGGGAGCATTATGGTTGGGTGCATGTGCGGCGGCGGCGAATGTTTGTATGGATTGACGTGGTGACTGGAGTTGATCATTGGTGGAGCAAGACATGTTTAGCCCTCTGTATCAAGCTTGTAAATGTCATTCTTGGGCAAAATGCTCACGAGCTTTTGTTGCTTAAGGCAAAGGATGGACATCAATGGTGGCTGTTGAGCTTTTAGGTTGAACAGCTTGGTCATGAATAGTAACGAAAGAAGACCAGACCAAAGCTTGTGTGTTCAGGAAATAATGGAGGGAGAGAGTAAAGGAAAGGAAGGAGGAAGACAGGGAAATCTGCATAAATGCATGTTCTGGAAACGAAGGACTGAGAAAGGAATAACAACAACAACAATAATAATATTTTTAGTAAAAATAATAAAATGATAGAATCACAACAGCCAAAAGGGCCATGTGGTATCATTCGAGAAAAGAAAATTTCATAAGAAAGTGACCAACTTTTTAGGCAGGTTAATATTGCTACAAAAGTTAATTCGAAAAAGAAGGAAAGGAAATATATATATATATATATATATATATATGATAGACATAGTAACATATTTTTGGATTGGTAAATTTGATTAACAATCACTAAGTTTTAACTAATTTCACGTTCAAATTACTGAATTTTGACACTTTTTTAATTACCAAGTGTACTAATTAATTAGAAAATTTTTCAAGTTTAGAAATCCCAAATTGTCGGGTGCCAATATGCACTAGTTGAATTTTGAGGCCTCTGGAACAATTGACTGAACTATTATTCTAGAGGAAGGCGATACTTATCCATTCAGCTCTAAATCTACTATACAAATGTCAATTCATTCATAAACTTTTAAATTTTATCAATATACTCCTAAACTTGTACATAAAATTTTAATATAGTCCTTATGGCCTATTGGTGCCAAAAATTGTTAACATGACATCTAGTTATCGCCAACTGTCTAGCATGCCACACTGATGTGGACAATTTAATTGCTCCACATTAGTAATTTTCGGCAACAATTGGTTGGAAGGATGACACTAAAATTTTGCGCAAAAGTTTAGGACTACAGTAGCAAAATTGAAAAATTTAGGACTAAAATGACATCTATACAATAGGTTTATAATGGAATTGGTAATTCTCCCAATGCATTGCTAATTTTCAATTTGCTTTAATTATATTCATAATAAATTCCAACTTTAGCGAGGTTTATTCTCAATCTTACACTTGCTTTTTTTTTTTTTTTTTTTTTTCTAGTATTAGCTATGACAAGAATAGGATTTGGTGGCTGATATAAACAACTAAAATTCTTAAGAACGTTTAACCTATGTTTTTGCATAAAATAGTATATAAAATCGTCCTTATCGGAAGATCAAAGTTCTGTGTAATCTAGTAGGCAGTGAGAGTTTTGGACGAGGCGAAGTACTTCCATTTCAAAGGACAGAGAAGTATTAAACGATATTTTGGTTGCTAATGATTTAATAATTAAGATTTAGCTCCCGTAACGGGCCAATTCAAAGGACAGTGGGGAGTGGAATTTTTTAATTCATTGGGAATGGACTAAGTCTGGTATATGGGTTGGTTCTATACTTAATCACCAATGTTGATTAAAGTTAATCAAATGAAGACCTGGTCTAAAAATCTAGAGTCACTTGGTAAGAAAAGATCATAGTCCACTATAAATTTTTCTACCTCTATCAAATATTGACATTTCAATCGTTTGTTTAAAAATGTTTATACATACATAGTATTGGATTAATGATATGCATGTTTGGAGTTATACCAATCTTGATTGAGAATGAGATAATTGTATATAACTTCTTTTTTTTCTTATATCTTGAAAAGAGTTCCGAGTCTACCAAACTCTAATTGTACTAATCTAACCGGAAGAACCATCATATGAGATAAACCATTAGACATGAAGACACGAGCGAGGCCAAACAATCCTCATTCAAAGCAGAACTGGTCCTGACCTTCATGTTAAAATGATAAGCAGCGAACACCTCAAATCACATATTCATTCACCATGGATATCACACGCTCAACGGACCTCCTGAAATTGACACGAATGTATGCAATCGGTATGAGCAGAGAGTGCATAACATGAATCGCTTTAGAGACCAAAGTTAAATTTAGCAACAAAGTCAACAGTCGAAGTGTGCCCCATTGATAGAAAGGAAGCGTGCAGAGATCAAAACTGAGGATACCAGACCTGTATTGTCGAATGCAATCAGATTAACACTCTTGAAGGCTCTCGGTTCCAACATGGAGGGAATACAATACTTCAAAATTCGAAAATACCATAACTAGAATAGTTGAGGAAAATAATCAGTTAGACACATAGATGGAAAAGAGATATGGAAAGAGGAACAGCCAAATCAAAGTAGGCAACGCATCACCTTTGAGGTCATCGAGACGGAGGCAACTGGTTTTCACTCCGGCAGAGGTGAATGCTCTCGGTCTCCACCCTGCGAAAATAGAGTACGAGAGTTTACCTTGAGTAAGAGCAGTGACTAAACGCGATTGACGAATGGATCGGAAGGAGGAGGCCTATGAAGCGGCAACGCCGAGAATTGGAATTGGTGAAGAGAGAGAGAGAGAGAGTGAGCGAGAATCGAAGGTGGTGACAGGAGCGGCTGAGAAGAGAGACGAACGGAGTATGTTTGTTGAGGTGAGGCTTGATGTACCGACCGGTTACAGCGACAATCGGCAGACAGAATGGAGGAGAAAAAAATGGAGATGGAAACCAAAGGCGGTGGAGCTTACAGTAGCCGGAGAGTGGAGGGAGGTTGGACGGTGATGCAGTGGCCGGAGGTTCAAGGTGAGGGAAGTGGTGGCTGGCGAGGGGACGAGCCGGAGATGAATATGTCAGAGAGGAGAGAGAGGAGAGAGATTCTAAGGCGAGATGTCCAAGTGAGATGAGGAGGGTGTTGACTTCGTTTTCCGGGCCGAACCGGGCCTCCGGGCCCGAACTCGCCTGAATATTTCTGAGATTCTATACCAGGACCAGGTAGTTGGCATGTCGTGAAATTATGCTTACCGGGCTCGGTTAGGGCCGAAAATTCAATTGGGCCTTACTGCAGACGTCAAACTGGACTGCTAAAGTTGACCAGCTCTCGATCCTTCGTTTTTCAAAATTTTTAATTGTTGGGCCCGAGATATCGACATTATAATAATCTTCTTTGAAAAATGTAATTTGAAATCATTGGCGAAATCCAGGTGCTGATCAATTTGTTGTTGTTTGCCCCTGAATCAATTCTAAATATTGCTGGATGTTATTAATTAGGTGGGAATTCGAACGATTGTGCCTCAGTTCGGTTGTTCTATAAATTGTCCATAATGCAGTGCCAATGTGAGATTGATTATCTCTATCAAGTTACCGCGCGTTCACAGTTCATTGACATGGGTAATTTGTCAATTTTGAAGGTTGGACATTGCTGGAAAATGCAATTTGACTGTGACTTTGAGTGCGTTTGGCTTGGTTTGTTTATACTTTCATCTACCAGTGATCAGGGGTTAACGTATTATTCACCTCAAAGCCTTGCAAGCGTGTTTAGAGGTCATTTGTCATGATAATCGCAGTCAATGCATGCTGGAATTTATTGAGGGTCTCGGTTTAGACAGGAAATTTAAGGGCATTGATGGAGATATTTCGAGGTTGAGTTTCATGATTTATGGAAATACATTGGCATGTGATTCATTCCTAAGGCTTTCAGTTGGATTGAATTTTAATTGAATAGGTGAATTAGGGGTTACATGTATCGACCGTTGCTGGTGCTTTCGGTTTAGGCTTTGATCTTGGAAGAGGTTGCGGTGATTTAGTGTATAAGTTGGTAGTTCATGTTGGTGCATAGGCAAAGGATCCATTTCATGTCATTTTAATATTGTTTAGTGTAATTTCCTTTGCAAATGATAGTGGGCGTCTTTAGTTTACTGAGTTTTAGGATGGTAATAAAACAAGAATCCTTTCAGTAAATAGGTCTCTTTCAGTCTCTTTACGATTGTGGCATCTTTAGCTTATGGTGGCTCATGTTCCAAGGCTTAAAATAATAAGGTCATGTATATTCTTTACTTGACATCTTACAAGGTTTATTTTCTCGTACTTTACTTTAATTGTCTTTACTTTAGTACTATTTTGCTTTGCAGTATTGATTTCATTATCTTGATTGGGTGAGTTAGAAATCATATAGTAATTTAGATTTGATCACCTACAATGTTCAAGTTCATTATCTTGGTCTGAAAGCTTACTTCAATGTAAATAATTGGTTTCATCCAACTAATTATGTTTACTCAAAAAAGAATCCCATGAATGGTGGCATTAAAGAAGAATTCCAAGTTGCAATTAGTATAGGCTTGGGAGAGCCTACCCTAAGCAATGCACCATCTTTTTCAATAGTAACCGTTTGTGCTTACTATATAATTTATCAGCTTTTCTCGAGGAAGGTCATGATAGATGCTATTCCAAGTAACCTGCAATTGCACGTGCTACAATGCTAGAGTCATTATACAATGTGACTGAAGAATGGGAATTGAATTTTCTCACTTTGATAATAACTTTTGATGTGATAATGGGCAACGAATGTTTAGAAAGGAATAAAAGAATGATGAATACCTATTAACTGAAGATAAAAAAATTTTCTCCCCCTTTTTTGGTAAATAACATAACTACATAAATAAAACAAGTCAAGTCTTATCGTGCGAAGTATATGGATTCCCAGCGGAGTCTAATACAAAAGTCTTATTAACATCTGGAACAGAGAATGACAAATGCAGATATTGTTCCCTTGGAAGTAGGGCCAAAAAATGCGAGAAAATGGGTAACATCATTGGCTAATTTTAATTTAAGGCAATTTCTCATTGCCATATATTTACCACAATGCGTTCAGCGTTTGTTGGAGCTTCTATAGTTCCTAAGAGATTTATGTTCGCTCGTAATTTGTCATAAGCACAGATAATTTGTCATTATCAACTCGGAGATGATATATAAAATTTTAAAATACTTTAATTGATAATTACGACATATACTGCTAGAAACTTCTTAGTCATCAATTTACAAGATGGGCAAAAGTCTTCTTGTGGGCCTCTCAAGTTTGGTTCTTATGTGGAAAAATATAGCCGTGTTTGGTCGTTCGGATTTCTAAATGGGATGGGACTGGATAGGATATGATAAAAAATCCATGGATTTCTTCATATCTCATTCACTGTTTTGTGAACTAGGATTTAAAGTCAGATATCCTCATATCCTATCCAATCGACCGTTTGGTGAACCACGGATTTAAAGTCGAATATCCTCATATATTATTAAATCTATCATTTGGTAAACTACAAATTTAAAGTCAGATATTTTTAAAACAATAACATTAGGCAAGTACAAATTTGCAAGTTTAATATTCACAAAATCATCCAAACTAATATATCTTTTTCAAATTAACAGATTCTCATCGAATTTCATGATTGCGCATTGTAATAACCAACCTTATGGCTACTTTAGAGAGAGAGAGAGAGAGAGAGAGAGAGAGAGAGCATGATTATTTACCTTCGCAAATTCGTTGCTTTCATAAAATTTTGATGTGAATCGGAGAGCTATCGAGGAGAAGGCTTTGACATCGATACTTTGGAAGAGGAGTTGGAGTCGTCTATGGGTGAACGATGAAGAAAGAAAAAAAGCAAGCATGATTGTTTACCTTCGCAAATTTGTCGCTTTCGTAAAATTTTGATGTGAATCAGAGAGCTATCGAGGAGAAGGCTTCGACGTCGATACTTTGGAAATAGAGGAGTTGGAGTCGTATGTGGGTGAACAACGAAAGAAAGAAAAAAGCGTAGGGTCTTATGTTTCGAATAAAAGAAATCCTATCCGACCTTATCCCACCCTCCCCTCGGATTTTTATCCGAGTTATATCCCTTCTATATCCGACTTTATCCTATCCTAGATAGCTACCAAACACGGGATATGATAAAACATATCATAGCTTGATTTTTATCTGGTCGACTAAACGTAGCCTAAGAGATGCCGCTTATGAGGACCAACTTGAAATCATGATTGCATATGAACGTCAATCACGGCATGCATGAAAATGCCACCAAATTTATACCTTGTCAATATATGACTATTTTTTTCCCTTTTGAAAAAAAAAAATGCCTATATCCTTGTAACTCTTAACATTGCTTAAATAAATAAATAAAAGCATGAGGCTTAAGCAATATGCTGAAATTGCGCAACATCTACGGTAAAACATACATACATAATATGTTTCTCATATAATTATCACTTTGTCAGTTCCTCAATTTTCATGTTCATTGTATATTTAGTTATAAGAACCTATGGAAACAATCATCCATTAGGAAGTCAAGAGGCTAGACCGATAGAATATGCCTACTATTTACACCCAAAATATCTAACTTTGTTGCTTGTTTGTATTAGGCGATATCTCGAGTTAGATTTCACATCAAAATTGAATTTGCCTCTTTGACCTGATTGGAAGTAGTTTTTTTTTTTTTTTTTTTTTTGGTGGGGGTCGGAATTGGAATTGAAGAGTTCATAAACGGTTACTTTCTTAGACTAGGCCATAAACGACAATGAACCTATAAGTCATTTAAAGAAAAGTCATGAGCTCAATACAGTCATCTCGCCTTTAGTCACCCCCGCATGTCCTTTCACATTAAATTATGTGATAAATGTATAGAAAATCCTAAAACTTGTCACAAAAATGTAAATGAATCCTAAAACTTTGAAAAAGTGCGATTAACTCTTAAAACTTGTCACCAAAAGGCAATCAAGTCCTAAACCTTTCCAAAAGTGAAATCAAGTCATAAAACTTGTCAAATTAATCTAATCAAGTTTTTCTATTGATTGCGCTTTTTGAAAGTTTTAGGATTCGAATGCATCTTTATTATAAGTTTTAGGACTTCATCGCATTTTTTAAAAGTTTTAAGACCTGAATGTACCTGCTCGATAAGTTTTAGGATTTGATTACAATCTTAAAAAATTTCAAGACTCAATTGTACTTTTCGTGACATGTTTTAGGACTTTAGGGATAAATGTATCAGAAGTCCTAAAACATGTCACGAAAGTGCAATCGAGTCTTATCATTTTTTGGTAATTAAAAAAAAAAAAAAAAAACTTTGTAAAAGCTATGGCATACGTGCTTTCCTATCCACAAAAATTGCTATCCATAAAAGCTATGAAGCTCCTCTGGCTCTTCTGTGAGATACGTGCTCTAAAAACAAACACAAGAAATTTATTTAGAAACAAAAGGACAATATTATGTCACCGTCCTTAGAGTACATGCTTTATACTTGGATCATTTTTTTTTTTTTTTTATCTCGGCGTTTCATGCATGCTTCGCTAATCCACGCGCTGATGAGAGCTGGGCCTTGAAAGGATTCTCTCGGAATCAACCGAGCATATTTCCTTGCGTTTATCCTAAACTCCTATCATGCTGCTCGCCCGGTGGAAATGAAGATTAGTGCTCCTGGTCCTGGGAGGGTATGGAGTGTGACAAATTCCGCGGTCGTGTCGTTGGCCTAGACCTCAGTAGCAGTTATCTCTCTAGTACCACTAGTCTTTTTAATCTACTTTGTCGTGTTCACCTTCTGTCAAAACTTCTATAGTTCCCATGGGAAATGTGAAAATGTTTTCAGTGGATGATTACCATCTTTTGTTTTGTGATTCAAGAGGTAGGAATACTCCTAGGAATGGAGAATGACTAGTTCGTCCACGTGAAAGACGGGCAAAAGATTTTTTGGTGGCCTCTCAAATTTGGACTTTTTATGGAAAAGATATGATACGCCATTTAAGAAGGCCGACTGCGCAATTGTGACTGCACAACCGTTAATCACGGCATGTATGAGCCTACAACTTAATTTGTCCCTTGATGTGTGACTTTTTTTCCCTTTTGAAAACTAATGCCTATTTGCTTATAAATTTTCACATTACTTTAGGTATAAAAAAACAAAAGCCGGGATAATTAAGCAATATGTTGAAATTGTAAAACATCTATGGCAAGACATACACAAATAGTATGATTGATCTTAATCATCACTTTATCAGTAAGGTTTCCCATGTTAATTGTTGATTCATTCATAAGAAGTTACGGGAACATTAATCTATTTAGGAGTCAAGTCTCTAGACCGATTGAAGGTGCCTGTTATTTTTACCCAAGATATTTAGATTTTTTGGTTGTTTGTATATCTCGAGTCGTGCACATTATACATTTGCCTCTTTGATCTGATTGGAGGTAGATCATTGACACTAAAATTCAAGAATTCATACGTACTTTCTTAGGCAGTAGAAGCTGTGATTGAAACAAAAAAGAAGAAGCTAGATTTTGGAATTTTATTCTCACATTTCTCGTCTTCCCCACCTTAATTGATTTCTCTTCCTACGAGATTAGATTAAAAACCGGAAGAAGTTATGCTACTAAGGTCGAGGCCAACAATGTAGGTATGAAACACCGAGATCAAAATGACCCAAGTATAAAGCATATACGCTAATGACAATGACGTGATATTGTCCTTTATTTGTCTTATTAGTTTTATTTTTGTGTTCGTTATTAGAGCACTTAGATCATAGAAGATTCAAAGGAGATATCAATGCCATAGCGCCACGTTTCCGCCGTGATGTGCTCACCATTTGTCGGAACTTATATAGTTCTTAAGAGATTTATGCTCACTCATAATTTGTCATAATCACATATATTTGTGATTATAAATTTGGAGATGATATATAAATCTAAAAATATTTTCAATCGATAACTATTATCTTTTAATTTTGTGATTCCAAGATTATGTATACTGCTGTAAACTTCTCATTCATCAATCTAAAAGATAAAGAAAGTCTTCTCGCGGGTCCCTCAAGTTTGGTCCTTACGTAAATATATATATATACCGATTGTGCAATTATGACTATACATGAACCATCAATCACAACATGCATGTCAATGCGATCAATTTTTTTTTTTATTGGTCGAATTGCGACCTAATTTGTAACTTGTTGATGTGTGATTTTTCTTCCTTTTGGGAAAAAAAGTGACTATTCCCTTATAACTCTTAACATTAATTGAAAAATGCAGGGTGGCTTAGGCGTATTAAAATTGCACAACATCTACGGCAAGACATATATACATACATAGAATGTTTCATCTTAATTGTGACTTTTGTTAGTATATTTCATGTTAATTTTAAATTCGCTTATAAGAATCCATCAGGAAGTCTAGTGGCTAGACCAATAGAATGCGCCTATTATTTATGCTCAAAATGTCTAAAATTTTCGCTGACTTGTATTAGATGATATCTCGAGTCAAATTGCAAACAAATTAAAATTTTCCCTTTAATCTGATTGATAGTAGGTCGTTCATATTGAAACTGACGAATTCATAAAGAATTGCTTTCTCAGACTAGGTCTTAGAAGTTGTGAAAAAAAAAAAAAAAAACTAAATTTTGACAGAATGGTGAAGACGCTCTACTTATGTGAAAATGATAGGTCATCCAATGAAAAATAGTGAGCTTAAAGGACTTTGACATTTTGCCTTTGGTCGACCATGGAGTGGCTAACAAGAAGCCCCAATTTTTCTATCCTCAGAAATTGCAATCCCTAAAAACTATGGCATTACAATCTCCTCTGGCTGTTCTAGACATACGTGCTCTACTACAGACAAAAAAAAAAAAAAAAAGGACAATATGATGTCACCGTCGTTAGTGTACATGCTTCATACTTGGGTAATCTTTTATCTCGGTGTTCTATACATGCTTTGCTAATTAGGAAATAAAAAGACTTCAAATTCTAAGTTGTAGTAAATATTTGTCTTGTTACTAAAAGAACATATCAAAGTCAAAATAGAATTTTGCCTCTAGAAAATATAAACACAGAAAAAATTATATGTTGACAGCTATCATGGTACTTAAGTAAATATTAGGTATGAGAACTAAAGTTGTCTCTTAGGGAAGAAGATTATCTTAGGAGCAAAGGGAAAAAAGGGAAAAGGAAATCCCGAAATCTGATTAAACTTTAGTATGATTTTTCGAATCTCTTTCCTCTACGGACCCACCCGAATCAATTCGAATTGACAAGCAGGCATAAAAGTGAAGTCAAAGAGTGATGGTGATTCCAAAGACACAATTGGATTCACTTTCAATACATGCTTCATCCTCGTATCAATCACTTACTAATCAATTCGAATCGATGATTAAGCATTAAAGTTAAGTCAAAGAATATACTTCGCCCTCTTACAATAATTACTATAACATTATAGAGGTGGAATAGCTATTAATTGTTATAAAACCTTAAACTATTAAATAAATGCGTTGTTTAATATTTAAATATTCTATCAACCCCCTCATGCTTAGTTTGGTATTTTTTTGCCATAATATTAAGCGGATGACATATTTAAATGGGAAGGCAAATGAGACCTTAAAAAAATTGAATTTAAGAGTTCCAGCTCCGATTCCATGTGAGATTTAATGAGATCACTGCTAACTATTCTAAAAGTTTAAGCTCTTTAATGAAAATGTGATTTCATATTTAAATATTCTATCGAATACATTGTTTATTTTGTATAATCCATTATTCTCTCGGCAGATTACATTTAATTTTCCTAGTGGAAAATGAAACTAATCGCATGATCCCTCATTCCAGTGACGAGGGTACAAATAGCTTGAGGCCAACCGAGACAACCCATGGACCTCTTATTTTCATCTCGGAGAGGAAAATGGTCCATTCAAGTTCAGAAGAAGAGAGAATATATCACGGACAGAATGTGATGAGGTAACTAGCCCCACCCGTGCAATTAAAAGTGCTGCTCGTGTCGTCGTAAGCGTAGCTGTAAGCTTGAGGGCACTGGTCCTTGAAAATCTTTGAGTAGTTCGTCGGCGGGCATGTCTCTGGCGTCCCGTACGCCCCAGTGCAGCAGTACTGCGGCTGGTTCAACGCCAGGCACGCGCTCTTGCACGCCACGATGCTCCCGTCCGACCCCTTCACTGCTAGCTCTGACGGGCACACGGAGTTGATGTTGGCTGCGCAGCTGGTCGTGGTGCACCCACTGCCGCTGCCTTGTGGGGTTATAGAGAGGGGCAGGTTGAAGCCGTCCACGAGGCTGACGTCGTAGATGCTGTTCTCGCCAGAGCCCGGTGCCTTGAGAGTGAATCCGCCAAGGAGGCCGGCGGGATCGCCCCTGCACCATTGCAGCTCACCTGGCCAGACCCACAGTCGGCGGCGGCACATACGAATTTGCCGGAGGCATCAGTGGCGCAGCCCGTTCGGCCCCACAGCCGGCCGCTGGTCCACGTGTCTGGGACGTCATTGATTGAGAAGGTTGCGCCCGTGGCGAGCTCGAACCCGGTTGAGGATAGCTGCCCGCCACCCCCACCGGTGAGCGTCCCGGGCCAGACTGTGTAGGGGCACTTGCTGGTGAAGGTGAGCGTGGCTGCGCCGGCTCCTCCTGTAAGCATGCATGCAAGTCATAAAATTGATGTACGCGGATAAATTATTTTTCCTCCTGGGGTTTATCAGCGCGGGAATCTCCATAACAAAGATGGAAATTTGAACACAGGACTTTAACTTCCGAATCCCAAAAAACAAAAAAATTAAACTTAGGATCTTATTTTCTGTTTCGGAAGAAGGTAATGTTAATGTAGAAATTTGCAATAGTTGAAAATAGATAGATTATGATGACAATGTGCTTACTTGCGAGGAGGACTAGGAAAGGCACGAGGAGGTAAAAAGATGCTCTTGCGTCCATGATCGAGAGATTCAGATTTTTTTTTTTTTCGGTTTATTGTTTCTCTAGTATAAGAGGTATATATATAGAATACCGGGAAGCCAAGTTTGAAATGACCGTGGAAAAGTATTTTAGACCGGGAAGCTAAGTTTGAAATGACTTTGAAATGACTTTGAAAAAGTATTTTAGACGGTGGAATAAATATATGGGAAATGAAAAGCTAATGTATGATATTTTTTTATAAAATTTGAAAATATTTTTAATCGATGATTACAATTTCTTTAGGGTTAGGAATGGAGAATGACTCTTGCACGCCAACGTGAAAGTGCGGCCGTTGGCTGGCCTCTCAAGTTTGGTCTTTACTTTGAAAAACATGAGAAGCTATTGAAGAGCATTGACTACGCAATTTTGACAGAACATGAACGATTATTCACGACATGTATCAAAACGTGACCTCATTTTTCCCTAGTGGATGTGTGACCATTTTTTTCTCTTTTGAAAAGTTAATGCCTATTTGCTTATGACTTTTAACATTACTTTAGGGAAAAAAAAAAACAGGGATACTTAGGGAATATATTGAAATTGCAAAATATCTACGGCAAGACAAACACAAATAGTATGATCGATCTTAATTATCACTTTAGCAGTATGGTTTCTCATGTTGATGTTGATTCATTTACAATAAGTTATGGGAATATAGAGCCGTCAGGGAGTCAAGCGGCTAGACCATTTGAAGGTGCCTTTATTTATGCCCAAATATCTGGATTTTTCAGTTGTTTCTGGATAGGAATTCTTGTGCTACTCCAAGAGAAAAGTAACAACATGGAAAAGATCAGAAAACCACCGATTGATCAAGAATTGCGCATGTAGTCATATATGTGACACTGATTAGTTATGTAATGCTGTATGTCTAATTTGAATTGAAAGTGGATACAAATGAATTAAGATTCTTACCTATTGAGGAGACGCCATCTTCCTGTTCGATACTCTATCCTTCTAACTGCTTTTTCTCCCCTAGGAAATCATGTCATAGAGTCATATAAGGCAACATATATACGAGCAAGATACACAAACTAGTGCTTGTTGTGATTATGTGCCGAGTAGTCTTGACTGTCGTAGAGAATCTAATTTAGGACATATGCTTATTCCAAAATCTAGTTTGGGGAAGCTAGTAAAGACCAAGAAGATAAATATGAAAGTCAATAAGGATTTTTAATGATCGAACAAGACAATATCAAGGGGATAGCTTGTTATCCTTAATCATCAATTTATCTCATGAAGAGGTTTCTCATTTGGATTCAGGAGAATGAAATGTTACGTTTGGTGGCACCCTAGCCACTGAAAAATAAAAATAAAATAATACAAAAGAGAAAGGCGGAATTTGGATCGAAAATGTGTTAATTAACACACTATCAAGAAGGTACATCTGTTCGACATCTTCAGACCATACAAGGGATGGAAAATTCACCTTTATATTTAACTAAGGTTCTGAATGAGTCATTTGTACCAAAAAAAATTCTACTCATAGTGGTCAACATACTTCTAGAATCATTATTTCCAACAATCCACATCATAAGACTTTGCCCGTTTATAGCACCAGTTTATAGGTTTTTTTTTTTTTTTCCATTTCTTAGATCGGCTCTTTCTTCAATCGAACCCAAGTATCTTTTCAGATGTGTCTATTGCATCAATGGCCAAAGCAGCATGAAAGTGCAATGATCAAATTGTTTATTACTGCCTCTGAAAGCTTTTCCACTAAAACAAACTCTATCAAAAAGCAGAAAAACAAAAGAGAAAATATGACACCCTAGATATTCTACATGTTTTGTTTATGGATCGTCCTTCTCGTGATGATTCATACTTTGCTTGTTGAGCCATTATGCCATTGGCATTAAAGCTCAAACTCAATGGAATTCAAGCAAAGTTTTAGAACCAATAGAGTAATTTATAATTGTGTTTATTTCAAGGTTGGATCAGGGTCACTAGTTGGACAAGGAGATTGTTGCTCATGGAATGGTGTGGAGCGTGATGAGGCCACTAGTCACATGATAGGCCTCAACCTTAGCCATAATTGTCTCGTTGGTACTTTATCTTCTAACATTAGCCTCTTTCGCCTACTCCACATTGAAATTGCTCAATCTCGCTTTCAATGACTTCAACGTTTCCTCAATCCTATACAGTTTTGGCAATATTTTCAGGTTACACTACCTTAATCTCTCTGGCTCATATTTTTCAGGGAAAGTCCCATAAGATATCTCATGGCTCACGAGATTGATTTCTCTTGATTTGTCTAGTGGGTGGGATCTTGAGATGCCCAAACGTGGACAACTTTGTTTAAAACTTAACTTTGCTTAAAGAACTTGATCTCTCTTCTGTAAGCATGCCACCATCATTCTCTCACGTGCTTGCAAACTTCTCCTATTCTTTGAAGTCGCTTAAACTTGCATATTCTCTTTCGTATGGAGAATTTCCAATAAGGATTTTTCAATCAATTACCAAAAATAGAAGTCCTTGATATCAATGGCAATGATAACCTTCCTGGTTTTATTCCCAAACAACATTGGGGTAATCGCTTGAAATCATTTTTTCTTTAGGGCACGAATTTTTCAGGAGAAATGCCTATTTGGATTAGCATTTTCTTGAATGAATTATCAATTTAGGATTGCTATTTTTCGGGTTCACTTCTCACTTCACTGAATAATCTTTCTTAGCTTGCTTATCTAGATATATCATTTAATAAAGTTCATGTTTAAATCCTCGCTTCCTTTGCTAATTTTACCCAACTGTCATATCTAGATCTCTCTTTCAATAATTTCACAAGAGAAATTGGCATAGGCTTGTCAACTTGTCAAAACTCACCAATTTGTACCCTTTTGGTAATAGTTCCACTATGCACGGTTCTTTAACCAAAAAAAGGGTTTAGATTAAATTAGTAGCCAAACTAACCATCCTTGTTTCTTTACATTTGGCAAATGTTCGGCTAAGTGGTCCAATTCCATCTTCAATTCAGAATACTTATGCAGTTGGTTGAGCTCAACCTTTATTTCAACAATTTGCAAGGTGAAATACCAAAGTCATTATGGGAACTCAAGAATCTCAAACATTTGGATCATAATGGGAATAATTTGAGTGGCACCGTGGATTTACACATACTCGAGAACTTGCGGACATTATTTTTGGATTACAACAACATATTTTTTGTCAGCAAAACGGAGATGAATGCCACTCTTCCAAAACTTTTCTAGTTAACTTTAGAATCATGCAATTTACATGAGTTCCCCAAGGTTTTAGGCTACCTATGCGGATTAAAGTGGGTAGATCTGTCCAACAATAAAATCAAAGGGAGCATTCCTAATTGGATGGGCAATGGTAGCAAAGAATCCTTGTGGCATGGGGATCTTTCTTACAATTTTCTAATTTGCTTAGGGAACAATCTAATCAATCTGTCACTACCCAAGTTAACCTATCTTGACATTAGTTCTAATCGGCTCAAAACTTAACTCCTTACTCCACCTCCATCAACAACTTATTACAATATCTCCAACAACATCCTCTTCGGAGAAATTCATTCAATTTGTATACTAAGATTTCTCGTCGTTCTTGATTTGGCCAACAATAGTCTAAATGGCACAATTCCTTCATGTCTTGGAAATATTGGTTCTCTGACAATTTTGAATCTTGGAAAAAATAAAATTGAGAGCATGAGTCCTCATGCTTACCCAAAAAGTTGCTCATTGGTGATGATTGACCTAATAAATAATCAATTGAAAGGGCCTACCCAAGATCTTTGGTGAATTAGAGTATTTGAACCCTGGTTACAATCAAATTCTCGATGGGTTCCCTTTATAGTTATTCAAATTGACCAAGCTGAAAGCTATTATCTTGAAATCTAATAAGTTCCATGGTCTAATTGAAATGTGTCAAGGCCAGTTTAACTTCAACAATTTGCATATCATGGACCTTTCCAACAATCTTTTTTTTTTTTTTGTCGAAACTACACGTGATATTCATTACTTAACGAAGTACGATGAAAATACATCAAGAGCTTCAAAACATAACATATTAAAGAGAGTAGAGGGAGGGTGGGTGACCTAATTCTTAGGTAAAACGTTTAACCTTTGTGATTTGGCCAACCAATCCGCGATCTTGTTCGAGTCCCGGCTGCAATGGGTTATGGAAAGGCCCGAAAATTTACTCTTTAGCTCCTTGGCTCGGTCCACTAGGGATTGTACTTCCCAGTTCAACTGGTCAAAAGAGTTTACATAGTGTACAAGTACACTATAGTCAGATTCAAGCTGCAAAGTCTCTATAGATTTGGGGAGAAGAAAACTTAGGGTTTCAACCAATGCCACAGCTTCTGCTTGTTGAGGTGAGCTTGCTGCAATTGCTTTGGAGAACCCATCAAGCATCCTTCCGGACGTGTCTTGGACAACGCATGCTATGGCTGCATGATTCTGTCTTCTATTCATCTCGTCTCGGAGTCATTTGTCCGAGTCTCCATCAAGCGAAGCATTTGCTCGAGAGTCTCCACTGTTCACGTTTGTGCTTGGCTCGGTGAGGGGTAGATCTACAAGATTTGGAACAAACGAGGCCTCCTCGAAGATCCTCTCGTTCGTTTCACTCCTCGACGTTGGATCTCCTCTGTTCAATCCCTTGTTAGGCTTGGGTTGGGTTGAAGCAACAGAGGTTCGAGCGAGAGAGATGACCGCCAGAGTTCCTTCACTGTTAGCTTCTGTTACGATTACAGCTCCTCTTCTGTTTTCACCTCTGTTCGTCTTTGTTCATGGTGGGATTTCAAAGTCTTGCACAAAGGGAACAGTCGCCGCACGATTCCATTTTCTATTCATCTCATCTCAGAGTCATTCGTCCGAGTCTCCATCAAGCGAAGCATCTGCTCAAGATTCTTCACTGTCCACGTCTGTGCTCGACTCGGTGAGGGGTCGATTTGTAAGATCTCGAACAACCAAGGACTCCTCTGAAGATCCTGTTCTATCCGTCTCACTCCTTGACGTTGGATCTCCTCTGTTCAGTCCCCTATTAGGCTTGGGTTGGGTCGAAGCAGCAGAGGTTCGAGCGAGAGAGATGACCACCGAAGTTCCTTCATCGTTAGCATCGGTTACAATTGCAGCTTCTCTCCTGTTTTCACCCCTATTCGTCTCGGTTCATGGTGGGATTTCGAAGTGTTGCACAAAGGGAACAGCCACTCGAAACCCTCCTCTGTCCACCTCTGTATTGTTCTTGGCTTGGGATGGATCATCAGATTCAGGAAAGAAAGAAGCATCGACATTAATCTTCAGGACACCATATCTCAGTTTTTGCCACTTTCAGGTATGTTCTGCTATTTTGCTTGCTCTGGTTTTGTTTCCATTCCAGGTCTGAAAGCTGTCATTATGGACTATTGCTCTGTCTAAAGTTTGCTGTGAATTTAGGGGCATTTTCCGGAAGATTGCATTGTTTCGATCCTTCCAAATACACCGTAGGGTCATCTCTATGAGTTCAAACTAAGGCGAGGTTCGTGGATCCTCCCTTAAATTAATTACCCACTCATCAAACCAAGTAAGACCCGTTCTTTTGATACAAATTTTCAGAGGATGCTAACACCACAGTAGTGATGTCCAAGGACAGAGTAGCAAGGTGTGTTCAACTATCTCAGGTTCCTGTTTGCATAGCGGGCATACTAGTGCAGGTACGATATTCCTTCTATATAGGTTCTCCAAAGTAGGCAGGGCATTATGACATGCATTCCATAGAAAGATTTTAACTTTGGGGGTTGTTCCTGCTTTCCAAATGTATTTCCACAAATCTGGTTTAGCCTAATAGGAAGATGATGCTTTTGTAGTGAGGGCACTGGTTGTAAGGCTCCAGTTGCTGAAGTATCCACTTTTAACCGTGTATTTTCCTGATTTGTTATCAGCCCAAACTAATTTATCCTCTATAGTCGGTAAACCTATAGGAATGGTAAGGATTTCTATTATCGTTTGTTCATCAAACAGAGTCTCAATTAAGGATTCATTCCATTTTCACTCCTAGATGTCTATCAATTCAGCCACTTTAATTGGCTCATTCCTTGTTGCCGGACCAAGCGGACATTTCTTTAGCCATCTATCATTTCTAATGGAGATTTTCTTTCTATTCCCAATCGCCCACATGATTCTGGGAGATATAGCATCCCTCCCCATTATGAGATTTTGCCAACCCCACGAAGACCGATATCCTCTTCCAGCATTCAAAAAATTCCCTTGTGAAAAATATAATCCTTTCATAATTTGACCCTAAAGCGTAACTAGCTGCTGAGCTAATCGCCAAACTTGTTTTCCTAGCATAGTTTTATTAAATACCCCTAAATCTTTGAATCCAAGGCCTCCTTCCTCATTTCTAAGCTTTAAACTGTCCCATTTTTTCCAGTGTAAATCAGCTGTTCTGTTACTAGTTCTCCAAAAAAAATTGGCAATTTTCCTCTCGATAGCTTTACAAATTGAAAGTGAAATTTTGAAAATTGACATGGCATATTGAGGGATAGCCTGCACCACAACCTTTATCAATATTTCCTTTCCGACTTTTGACAATAAGTTCTCTTTCCAGCTCTCCAATTTCATATTAACTTTAGCAAGGATCCAAGCAAACAGCTCTTTCTTCAATCCCCCCCAATCCGATGGAATGCCAAGATATTTTCCTGTTTTGTCAATTATAGGAACTCGTAACTCATAAACCATATTCCTCTTCAAACTCTCTGGGCAGCCTTTGCTGAAATATATCCCGAATTTGTTTAGGTTAATAGCCTGACCAAAAGCAAAGCAATATTGATGAAGAATAGCCGCTAGATTCTGACATTTTATTATAGTTCCATGTAGGAAAAAAATGAAGTCATCTGTGAATAAAAGATGGGACAAAGTAGGGCAGTTATGACTCAATTTAATTCCTCGAATGGTACCTGCTGAAATTGCTTGATTTATCAAGATAGAGAATACGTTGGCAACTAGAATGAAGAGATAGGGAGACAACGGGTCACTTTGGCGAATTCCTCTAGTGGGTTTGAAATAAGGCATGGGCTCCATGTTAATTTTGATGCTGTAAGATACCGTAGAAACACATTGCATTACCCAGTTAACCCACCTTCCATAGAAGCCCATCTTAATTAGGCACTCCCAGAAAAAGTCCCATTCTATTCGGTCATAGGCCTTTTACATGTCTAGCTTTAAAACCGCTTTGAACCTTTTTTCCCTCTCTCGTATTCTTAGTCTATGTAACACTTTCTGTACGATCAAGATATTATCTTGAATCTAGCGTCCCCCTACAAATGCACTCTATTTTGCTTCAATTAAGTTGGGGAGTAAAGGTTTCAGCCTATTCGTCAACGTCTTAGAGATGATCTTGTAGATAAAATTACATAGGCTTATAGGGTGGAATTGTTCTAACTTCTCTAGATTTGGGGTTTTTGGAATGAGGGTTATTGATGTTCTGTTAAGCTGAGGGTTTAAGTATACCATTTCAAAAAACTGCTGCACCTCCTTGAAAATCTCTTGATTTATGTCCTTTCAATGATGTTGAAAGAATAAACCATTAAACCCGTCAGGCTCGGGAGCTTTAGAAGCTCCTAATTGATATACTGCAGCTGTACTTTCATCCATTGTGATGAGCTGTGTCAATTGTTGATTCATATTTGCATCAACCGAGTATGGAATCTTATCTAAAATTGGCTGAAAATTTCTGTTCCCCCGATTTAAACAGATCATTAAAGTATTCGCCTACCATTTCCTTTATAACCTTCTCGCCTGTCATCCACTGCCCTTCTGAATTTTTCAGCATGGTGATTCTGTTCCGGATTCTTCTTTGGATAGTAGTAGCATGAAAAAATTTGGTGTTTCTATCCCCCCATTTAAGCCAGCTAATTCTTGATCTCATCCCCCAATATAACTCCTCTTGCCGCCATAGACTCTCAATTTCTTGGTTTATCCTTTGGATTTTGACATGATCATTTGACCCCCTAGGATTATTCATCATTACTTGGAGCTCACTCTTTAGTCATGAGATTCTCTTATGTGCATTAGAGAATACGTTTTTACTCCATTTTGCCAAATTTTGGGTCACTATATTCAGCTTATCTACAATATTGCTCCTTGGAGAGTTTGCTGAAATCCAAGCATTCTTTACTATTTGTCCGCATTCCTCATCCTCCGCCCAGAAAGCTTCATATCTGAACATTCTCCTTCCACGATCATTCCTTAGGAAAAGTGATAAAATCAGTAGTGAACTTCTTTCTAAGTTGTTTGAGTTTCCATGTCATGGAACTAATTTTTCGTGAAAATCGGTTGGAATATATGAATACTTATGAAAAGATCCTTATGTCTTCGTCTAGATTTGCTGAATATGTGACATCCCGATTTTCGATTCGATTTCGATTGGATAAATTGGGCATTTCATCGACGCGCTACTGTGTGCTTTTCCGAGTTGGCCACTCACGAGGTAACTAGACTAGCTGGGTAAGCTATTAAGGACTTTAAGACAAATAGACTTGAGAATTCGATCAGGAATCAACTTCTCGTCCGTGTCTATCTTTAAAGGTCATTACGGCATAGTTAAAAAAATCGAATTAAGATCAAAGATAGGTCGGTTTGACTAAAATGTGTGGCTGATTGTGGGTGACTCCACTAAATTGGAAAATTCTCGTCGACCGGCACTAATTTGATTTTACTGTCGATTTGGTACCCTGTGTCCGTAATTGAATCCTCGAGATTTTCATGACAATCGAAAGTCGCTAATGTGTCGAGTGGGTTCATTGTGGCTCGAAGAAAATCGATCAAGGGTCATTTGCCCTAAAAAGTTCTGAAAACTACTCGATAGCCTAGGTCACGCTAAAAACGCGTTGGAGTGAAATTAATCGCCGATTTGAGTCCGATTTCAGAAATTGAAGATTATGTTTTGTCACAGTACATTATAGGAGTATCGACTCATTCTCAGAAGATTTTTCTGATAATCGACACTTTTTGGGAAAAAGTCGTCGCATGGTCGTTTTTGTGCAGAAAAAGCCGAGGGTTGCTTTTGATGCAAAATTGGAAAGCAAGATGGATGTAAGGGTGAGGAAAAATGCCGAGATGATCGATGGATGATCAATTGAATTTATCAAAGCCAATTGAGATTGAATCAAGTGAGTATAAGAGTCCAATTGGAGAAGATGACTTGGAAATTCGTGTGCCCCCTCTCCCCTAGCGTTTTGGACCATTTGAGAGGTTGTGGGGGAGCGCCTTGGTGGCCCATTGTGAGCCAAGGATTATACTTGGCCAAGAATGGTTTTGGGGGATATTTTGGTGGAAATATCAAGCTCGGTGGAGCCCTCCATCCCCTCACTCTTTATCTCTCTCTCTCTCTCATCCCTCAACCGGCTGAAACCCCTCCTCTCCCCTCCATTTGTGTGAAAACCAGCCAGCAAGGAGGAGAAAACAGCAGCAACTCGTCGTGCCAGATCGCCGCCTTCGCTCCTCGCGTGTGTGCGCCCGCCTGGCCACGCCCCGCCGCACGCCGCCGTCCCCTTGGCCACCTCTCTCTCTTTCTCACCTAACTTGCTGTCCAGCCGCTGTTTGGTTCTGTGGAAGCCCACCGAAGCTTCCTCCCTCACCAGTTTGCCCTGGTTTGGACCCGAGACCGCCCTCGCTACTTTTCCCGAACTTCACCGCACCAAACCGGGTTGATTTCTCTTGTTTTGCAGCCAAGACCGACATGTTTTGAAGTGGGTTTCCAGCCACTTGCAAGCGCGCTTTTGAGGTGTTATAGGCCTCGGTTCCTAGGCCTGCTTTGGAGAAAAGCATTCCCCACGCCGTTCCCATCGGTTTGATCCGACCCACGCATTATTCCGGTGAGTTTTGCTCACTAATCCTTACTTAGTTTGCTAATGATGCTTAAGGGTTGATTAGATTTAATTAAGTGCAATTAGGTGGTTAGATTAGTTTAGATTAATTTAATTATTGACTTAATGATGCATGTTAGGCGTTTGGTTTGTGTAATTAGCAAGTAGAGATGTACTTCTATTTATTAAATGCATCTCGGGATTTTTCCCGACTTGTCTCGGGCTCCAATTAGGCAATACCGGCTCGGTGACCCTATAGGTCATTTTGTATAATGGACGGTCTTTAATATCGGCTCGGTGACCCTATAGGTCATTTTGTAGAATGGACGATATGTAATGTCGACTCGGTGACTCAACAAGTCATTTTGTAGAGTGGACGTTATGATGATTATACTCGGTGACTTGTTATGTCATTTTGGAGAATGAATTGTATAAATATCGACTTGGTAACCCAATGGGTTATTTTAGAGAATGGACAAAGTATTAATTGAAATGACCAAGAATGGTTCGTTTGACATGTAATCGACTAGGTCGATTGATCAATGATTTGATCCAATTGTCGTGAATTGATTGATTAAATGGGAATGATTGGTGAATGGTTTGACTGACATGTAATCGACTAGGTCGATTGATCGAGATATCGATCTATGATATGATTGCTTGGGTGCCTATTGAACTGTGCTGATATGCAGGTAAAATCTGAGGCCAAGATAAGTCCTTTGACCCATGTGTGCATAGGCAGCCCGGATAGCGTATTGGTTTACTAATCGAGTCTTAGGGGGTAGAACTTGCTTACTTAGATGTAGTCTCATTGGTTATTGAATAACCATTTCAGGTCCCTAGATGGCCGTTCCTAAGTTTTTGGGTTGGCCTAAGAAGATCACAGGGCAGATTTCTTACTTTCTGTTTTATGGGTGCCCTAGGGGCTGGACCTATGAGCTAGTGAGGTCTATAGTTTCGGTCGATGTGGGTTTCAACCACATGGTGCCCCATCGATATAGATCGTGGTACCGCCAGGCTCAAGATGGTTAGAGAGAGGGTCCCCTACCGGAGTCTGAGATACCTCTGTGTGTTCTTGAGGCTGCCTTTGGAAAAGGCAATGCAGATCCCCCTCCGGGCCCTGTCGTAGATGTAGCGGACCTGAATTTTGAAGACCTCGGAAGTCCGGTGCGGTGTCCGAAAGCTCCGGTTGGAGCGAGGAGGATGATGAGGAGGAGGATGAGGACCCGTAGTTTGTAGAACCCCACCCCTGCTTGTAGATGCACTTGTTTAAGTTGAAGATAACTTAATAGCCTGCTTTGTATATGTGTGCAATATATAAAAGTATGGTTGTAAAATTTTCAATATGAAAATTATGGCCCTGCTTTTCTGTCCCATTGTTTTGATTGTCTGGGGTTTATTTTATATGCTTCCGCACGGGCGTGAAAATGAAAGGGTCGACGATACGTAGTCCTGGGATATCACATTTGAAAATCGACCAAGGCAAGGCCTGTGCGCGTGCCTAAGGATCGGGGCATGACAGAATATATCTATTATGGAATGAAATTGATGAATAAAGGCATAGATGGGGAATACTCAAAGGTTTCATATGTACTTGTTCGCCGAGGAAAGTTCTCTTGACAAAATCTTTCACCGAAGAGGCAAAGCTTTGGTTTTATTGTTTACAACGGGTGTTGTGTCACTCCTGAAAGGAAGCAACCAATCTAAACTACCAATAAAAGTAAAGTGCAGGAAAATAGGAGAAAAGTAAAGATACAATTGAATGAAAAAGTGCGATAAAGGAAAGTTAACAATTGAAAACTGAATGATCAATTGTCGACTTGGCCAAAGGTCCCTACGTTGATGCCTCTTCGGCTATTTATAGTGGTAACCCACAGGTAACTGCCTTTTAGTAGTTAACATTTCGATATCTACATGGAAGCTTCGGCTCCCTATCGATAACTGTCCTACCTTGTCGATATTTCCACTGGTACTGACTCCTCTAACTGCTTCCATTCTTATCTCACCAATTTTGGCAAGGCCCTTGTCCCATGGTTCGAGACCGCTATTTGTCGACTGTTGGCATTCTATACCGCTCTCTATGAATTCCCATGTATTGGGCCTCGCTTTACTCTCTCTCGGCTTTCGAAGTTCAATAAACTAATTTGGGTGCCAACAAATGCTCTCTTTCAAAGAATTGAATGATATTTTAATTCTTTTAACAATGTTAATGATTAAATTGACCAGTGTTATCACCTCGTGCCTCATGCATTGTCACTTCAGCTTCTCTTCTTTTGTACGCAACCTTGTGCTTTTTAGGGTTTTCGAACTTGCATCTTTTTTGAATATTTCACCCCATTTTCCTGTGTAATTGCGCAACTCTTGACTTTCCCTTGTCACTTTTGGCACCATTGAAGTCCACTTTCAAGATCAAATTTTTATAATATTTTCTTTGTCATTTTCAACCTTCCTGGTCCCCTTCTGGACCTGCCATGTCTCGATCATATGATCCCGACACTTTTCTTGCTTGTTTCGAAAAAAATCCAATCGTAGGAACATGCAAACAATTTTCTCTTGTCGTCTTGAAGCTCTATAGAGGAAGTAGCCGGGAGATCATCCTCGGCCTCTATCCGCGGAAACCGATTCCTTCTCCCTTTTTTGGTGAGTGTTTCCTTTGAACTTGGAAGAATCACTCCCATTTCAAAGGGTCCATCTTTGGAGCATGTCTTATTGCCTCCTACCTAAGAACTCGGGGCTTTTTATCTCTTCAACCGCACTTTCTTCGATTGGTATTATAAGTTGAAGGCCATCAAGCAGGAGATGTGGTGCAAGGCTCGAACTAATAAGGCTTTGGAGTTCTGTATCTTTGATTGGAAACTCAATCACAAGCTTTTAGGTAGCCTTGCCTGCTTTTGGTCGCCATCTCTTAATTGTTTCTTCTTCAGGTCAGGCCCTATGTCAATAACTCTTCTTGGAAAAAGGTACGGACCTTTCTAATATCGGCTTCCAAAAAGCCTATGCTTGTTAGAAAGGAGATGTTGAGGATGAGGAGCACATTGCCTTTTTGGTATACTAGCTATCTAAGTTCGTTTTTTGTCAACCCTCCATTCAAGTAGCTCGAGATCTCAAAGGTTAAGCTTTTTTTACCTTTCCCGAGGTAAGCATATAGCCATGGGCCGTCTTGCTCTCGCTGCCCTTTATCATGGCCTTGGTTTCTCATCGATTGCTATATGTGTTCCTCCCTCTAGGGTTTTTCATGATCCTTTCTGGATCCTCCAAGCATGGGTCAAGTTGTATTTTCCATCTCTTTTTTTCAAATGCCAAAGTCCCTCTTCCGTAAGGGTCCAAATCTGAACCATTCTATCATGAGAGTAAAGAAGTGTAGCTATTGAGCTTCCGTCTTTGTCCTTCTCCTAAAGGGTCTTCGTGTTTCTAGCATTTCCTCCATCGGTTCTACCATCACTCTTTGAACACTGACAATTTCTGCCCACGTTCAAGCTCAGATTTTATCTCTGTCTTTGATTTAGGCCGAGCCAAGGACAACCAAAAATTTTTGGCATTATGATTTAGTTGCGTCCGACTTGGCATTGAGGCTATCACTAAAAGGGAAATTGAAGTCAGGTGTCGAAATTTACTCCCCTTAGTTTTGCGCTCGGCAACTCGATCCAGACAAGGGTAATATTCTAGGCACTCTAACATATTCACCTTGATTGAACTGATTCTGGTTGTTCATGTTGTCAGCCCTTTGCAAAATCCTAACCGACGACACAAGATTCGAACCACTAACAAGTTGGGCTGAAACTTGCATGGGTTATGGAATTGCGCTAGTGTCACCACTATGAGTCACATTCTCTTGATTCGGCACTGCCATTCTCGAAGCCAGATCAGTAACCAAATTTGTTAACAAAAGGAGTCAAATTACTAGATAAATGACTCGCGATATGATTGGCCATATCATTTTGTTGCTCCTCAAACATCTTTCTCATAGTGGCCATTACCATTGAATTCAGGGCCAACTCTCTTCTTTGGTCTTCAGAAAATTCTAACAAAATGTCTCTAGAGTGATCACCCGTATTGACGTCATTAATGCGGTCTGCATTCAGACTAAAGATCTCGGAATGGATGACTCTTTCTCTAACACACTGCGGGGACGAATTATTCTCGTCGGTAGAGGAGTGATTGTCCTGGTTCCTTGTTTTTGCCATCAACACTTCCTAAGAGGGGAACATAATGGTCCCATTGGGTGTGCCGAAAAGATGTTCACTAGGGTAAGTTCCCTCGACAAAATCCTTCATCGAAGAGGCAACCAATCTAAACTACTGGTAGAATTAAATTATAGGAAAATAGGAGAAAATTAAAAATACGATCGAATGTAAAAGTGCAATAAAGGAAAGTTAACAATTGAAAACCGAATGATCGATTGTCAGTTTAGCCAAAGTCCCTGCATTGATGCCTCTTTGGTTATTTATAGTGGTAACCAACAGGTAACTGCCTTTTAGCAATTACCATTTTGATATCTATAGTGTTCTAGAAGCCTCGACTCCATATCAATAACCATCCTGCCTTGTCGATATTTCTGTTGGTATCTACTCCCCTAATTGCTTTCATTCTTATCTCGCCAGTTTCGGCAAGGCCCTTGTCGAATGGTTTGAGACCCCTATTTGTCGACTATTGGCATTTGGGCTCGCTCTCCGTGGATTCTCGTGTCTTGGGCCTGCTTTACTTTCTTCGGCTTCCAAAGCCCAATAAACTAATTTGATTGCCAACAGTACTTATGCAAATTGACATCGCCAATAGCAAATTTGAAGGACACATAACTGATCTCGTTGGAGATTTGAAGTCACTTGTTTTACTTAACCTTTCAGACAACATTCTCACCGGTTCCATCTTGCCATCTTAAGCAAATCTGACAATGCTAAAATCTTTGGATCTTTCTCGAACAATCTCTCAAGATAGATCCCTCAATTGCTAGCCCATCTTACATTTCTTTCATCTTTCAATGTCTCTCATAGTCAACTATTGGGACTAATATCACAAGGGAGTCAATTTAACACATTCGTAATCAATTCATTTGCTATGAATGAGGGTTATGTGGAAGTCCTTAAAAAATAATAATAATAACTGCACAACGTTTGGGAATAACTTACCATTACCACCATCTCCCTAGGAAAAAATTGGTGAAGAGTCTCTATTCAACTTGGATTGGAAAGTTGTTCTAACTGGCGTCGGAGTCGGGTTTTTGATTGGCATTGTTTTAGAGAACTTGATCATTGACGAGAAGAGTAGGTGGTTCTTATACTACTCCAATAGAATGACAAAAAGATGGTGTCACGACCTCCCCGAAAGCGGGTGGAATTACCTAAGGGTTCGGCTAATAAATTATTAAGCCAAAGGCATAACTTAGACTTTTCTAAGCTCATACTAATTCGCGACTTATGGTTTAAGTTCTTAACATGCAAATAATTTTTATTTAAGAATCTCTATTAATCAGTTTTTGGTAGGTCAATTAGATACCTAAGTAAAATATTGGGAGTTATACTTTACTCTTACGAACCAGATACTATGAGTTCGGGGACTTAGTTATGCTAGATTACTCTAACATCCTTTCGGTACCTTTTCTCTTTTATTTTCAAAAATATTTTGCAAGCAGTTTGAATTGATTTTAACCTTATCTTCTAACATGCAAGGTGACCATACAAATGTCCAACCATTATTGAACACTCAATAATCGAAGCAATAAATAAATTTCAATAAACGTGGGTGAAATACTTACCTTGGAACAATGAAAGCATTTGGATTGTTAGTTAAAACATCACATCAACAACCTAAATATGATTTCTAATTAACATGCAATTTCACTCAAATCTTTTTAAGTTTTCTCTTATTTAATGAAAATCATCCTTTATGCAATTCATGCTACTAATCTAACATGACACACAATTTCTTAAATATATGAACTTAAAGATGCAATTTCTAATATGACATGGAATCTAATTAAATGACCCAAACATATAGATCACTACATAACATGCAAGCAATGATGAGGCATAAATGATGACATGAAAGATGATGTGGAACATAGCATACGACGTGGCACAATGACATGGCATACGATGAATGACTTGGTGGGATGGCACACAACATGACACACATGACACGTAGTAATGACATAGCAGTGATGATGCAACCATTATGTAATAAATCTCTATGACATTGACATGCACATAATATTTTTTCTACTTTTTTTATTTTAATTCAGAATTATAAAGTAACCAAAATAAACATGCAATCTATCCTAAAAATAATATACTTTAATTGCATGTAATCTTCTTCGGTTGTTTCGTTTGGAAACTAAATCAAATCAAATCAAACAAAGATAGAAAGAAATCATATCCACATGAAACACTACATCAAATCACACGAGATATTATCCATATCTATTTAATTTTGGAAATAAATTGACAAGTTGTATCCTAGGCACGAGATCGGATTGGCTAATTTTCATATAATCGCAAATTGTATCTCGGGTATGAGATCATATTGTCAATTTTCATGCAATCGAGAATCATATATCATATCTCGGGTGGAAGATCAGATTGACGATTATAGCACGTTGTGAAATTAGGAAATAATCCTTAATTTGAAAGGCTACTCGGGAAATTTTGGATAAGATTATATCATTCGAGAATTCAATCAAGAATGCCATAATTCGAACAAGGAAATAAAATATATGGATCTTGATTAAGATAAGATTATTACCTTATTCAAATGCTTGCTTCCCAAAATCGGATAGACTCCACAAGACCAAGAACGAGATCGACAATATTCTTAGGGTGCATTTGATAATATTTTTGTTAGGGAACAATTTCTTTTCAGAAATAATTTTTTTTTTCTATTTTTATTCTCCAAAACAGTTTCTAAGTAAAAGAATGTACTTGGTAACTATACAAAATTTATATTTCCGAAGTAGAAAAAGAACAGAAGAACAGTAATGCGTTTGGTATGATCCACAAGTTTTTTTTAATGTAGAATTTATTTTATTTTTTAATATTTTTTGACATTTTTTCTGTTTCTTTTTTTCTTCTCTTCTTCTTCCTCCTTTAGCCGGTCACCGAGCGGCGATGGAGGACGGCAAATGGCGAATGACGGTGGGCGGTGGTGACCAGTGGACGGTGGACGGCGAGGCTCAAGTGACCAATTTTAAAGAGGAAGAAGAGAAGCAAAAAAAAAAAAAAAAAAAAAAAAAAAAAAAAGAGAATGACTTATTCTAGAAATTGTTTTCAGATACAAGGAGTTATTTTTTTATATTTTTGTTTTTGTTTCAAATATATTCTTTAGCCACTTTTTTGTCCATATAATAGAAAAATTTACTAACGTAAAAAATCGGAATGTTACCAAAGCCTTAGTGGCTGGCTCACTGTGATGGCTCGGTTTGCTGTAGTTCTCAGTCGAGGAAGGAATGCCGCGGTGTCTTTTGACGGTGGCTCGCGATGCTCGATGATGGTAACTTGGCAAGGATTGCTGACACAACTCGATGGCTCTCGCGGTTAGTGCTCGCGGTGGTGTCGCTTCGTTGGGACTAAAATCCATTAGAGTAACTCACTAGAAACCCCATGAACTCCAAGAGTGTTGGACGAGATGAGTGCAGCAACAAAGAACCAAGTAACGTGTCCCAAAACCAGCAGGAGTAGCCACCTGGAATCACTAAAAAAATAAAGAATTCTCTAACTATGAAGAGGCTCGGCAAGTAAGATGCAAAACCAACAATGGCGACAACAGCAACTCTGGAATCTCGGGTGGCCGTCGTCAGTAAAGATCGGTCAGCAATAGAGCGGCAACGGACTGGTCAAGGCAGCACCCTCGTCGTCCGGTAACTCACAGTACGAGGACGCAACAAAAAGGCAGCTTGCAGAGCTTGGTGAAGCAACTAATCATCGTCAGGCGTCGGATACAGCAGCAGCAATGACGTCGTGTCAGTCAAGTGACACGGCGGTGAGCTAAGGAGCAGCCACGAAGCACCACAGCAGCAAACATCACGGTTCAGCGCGGGGGAAACTCAGGGACCGGTGACGGCCAGCGTTTGCTGCCGCATGATCAACGACAGTGGTACAGAGAGCAACGGCGTTGCTGCGGCAACAGAGCTTCGCAGCAAGGAAAAGCAGCCTCGGGTCGTCGTCGAGGGCGGAAGAGCTCGGTCGTGGTCGTGGTCGTGGAGACACACGGCCAAGGAAGAAGATAACTCGCTTTTCCTCTCCCTCCTCTCGTCTTTTATTTCTTTTTATGTGTTGTCAGACCAAAAGAGAGCCTCTCCCCATTATTGTTCCGTTTTCCTTTTCTTTAGATGAATTTATTTTATTCCTTTCCTTTGTATGAAAAGATTTCTTTCTTTATGCTAGTTTGCCGCTTCTTTCAAAATATATATTGCCCAGAGAATAACACCAAATATATGCCCCTACGGGCAACATTACCTCTCATTTTCCAAATCTTTTCTTGCCCTTTTCAATTTCCTTTGTGCGCACGCTTGTATTTTGTATCTTTCTTACTTTATTTTATTTCCTTCTTGCTTTATTTGTCTGAACTTTTCGTGGAGAAGAAATCTGCACGTCCACCGAATTTTCGCCCATGCTATTTGAGCAAAGGGGCTTTTGGCCAATTTTTAGCTCCCGTGGGTTCAATTCAATTAAATTGATTAGGCTCAGAACTATTCACTCAGGCATATTCACTGCTGGTCCAATTAATGCAATAAATGAACTAAGCTATATGATAAATGCTCTTAAAAATTATATGCAATTTAACTAATTTTTTTGCTAGGGATCGGGGTTGATTCCTAATTTTAATATGCAATAAACAATTAACTGAGTTGTTAAAATTTAAATGTCGACAGATGGAACAGATCGAGAAGGCACTAAACAATAAGGAATTGCACATGTAGTTAGAGTGACACTGATCAGTAACGTAATATTTTTTGTGTTTAGTTTGTACAAGAAATAAGAAAAGATATAGCATACGATATTGCTCTTATTATAATGTTGTTCATTTGAAGTTAACTGGAAGAACGATCACAGGAGGTAAGCTATTAGATGTGAAGACACAAGAACGAGGCCAAAAATAATCCTCATTCAAAAGCAGAACCAATTCTGACCTTCTTGTTAACGTGATAAGAAACAAACACCTCAAAATACAGACTGAAAGCCCAGCGAAACCACACGCTGAATGGCCTTCCTGAATCGACACGAATGTATAAAACCGGTACGAGCAAGAGTGTTTAACATAAATCCCTCGAGCCCAAACTCAAATATAGCAATGAAGCCAACAGTCGAAGTATAGACCAGCAATAAGATGGACCCGTATTGAAGAAGGTAATCAAACGAACACTCTTGAAGGTTCTCGGTTCCAACATGGAGGGGAACACTCTAGATGCACAAACGATAGGGAAGGAGTAACGGCCAGATCAAAATAGGCAACACATCACCCCTAAAAGGTCATCGAGAGATTCGAGATGAACGCAACCAGTTTTCACTCTGGCGGAGGCGAAGGCTCTCTATCTATGCCTCACGAAAACAGAGCACGAGAGTTTACCTTGAGTGAGAGCAATGACTGGACGTGATTGACAAATGGATCAGAAGAAGGAGGCCCCCCTAGTGGCAACGCAGATAATTGGAACTGGTGAAGAGAGAGTGAATGAGAATTGAAGGAGGTGATAGGAGCAACCAAGATTAGAGACGAGCGGAGTACGATCGTGGAGGTGAGACTTGATGTACTGTGACTGGTTACGCAAACAATCGGCGGAGAGAATGGAGGAGGAAAAGATGAAGATGGAAACCAGAAATGGTGGAGTTTACGTTCGCCAGAGAGTGGAGGGAGGTTGGACGGTGACGTAGTGGCCGGATTTTGAAGGTGAGGGAAGTGGTGGCCGGCGAGGGGGAGTTGGCGTGTCGTGAAATTATGCTTATCGGGCCAAAAAATTCAATTGGGCCTTACTGCAAACGTCAGATTGGACTGCTAATGTTGGGCCCTAGGTATCAACATCATAATGTTCCCAATTTGTGTATTAATCTTCTTCGAAAAATGTATTTTCAAATAAGTGGCGAAATTCAGATTAGTTGTTGATTTGATCATGTGAACTCACATACAATTGCAGGAAAATATGGCATCAATTTCATGTCAATTTATCACCAAATAATCACGAATTTCAGTCGTGAATGCCCCTGAATCAATTCTGAATGTTGCTTGGTGTTAGTATTCAGGCATGAATTAGAATGGTTTCGGCTTAGTCTGATTGTTCTATCGATTGTCCATAACGTAGTGCCAATGTACGATTGATTATCTATCTAGTTATTACACGTTCACAGTTCATTGGCATAGGCAATTTGCCAATTTTGAATGTTGGACATTGCTGGAAAATGCTATTTGACTATTACTTTGAGTGTGTTTGGCTTGGTTTGTATAAACTTTCTCATTCATTTGTGATCAGGGATTAACGTATTATTCATCTTATTGCCTTCCGAGCGTGTTTAAAGGTCGCTTGTCCTGTTAATTGCCAGTAATGCATGCTAAAATTCATTGAGGGTCTCGGTTTAGGCATGAAATTGAAGGAAATTGATGGAGATAACTTGAGGTTGAATTTCATGATTCATGCAAATACATTGGTATGTGATTAATTTTTTAGGCTTTTGGTTGGATCGAATTTCAATTGAATAGGTGAACTGTGGTTACATACATTGAACGTAACCAGCCATCACAACAAACATATGTAACTATTTTTGCTTGCTTCATAATCCATTAGCTCTCTTTGACAAACGTTGCGACAAATGCTATTTCAAGTAACCTGCCATCATGCATACTAAAACGCTACTGTCATTATACAATGGGAGTGAAAAATGGGAATGTAATTCTCCTACATTGATATTAACTTTTGATGTGATAGTGGACGACGAATAGTTAGACCGGAGTAAAGAATGAATACCTATTTACTGAAAATAACAATAAAAATAAAAAATTCTCCCCCTTTTTTTGGGTAAATAACATAACTACATTAAACAAAACAAGTCAAGTTTCATAGTGTTAAGTATATGTACTCCCAGCAGAGTCTACATACAAAAAGGTCTTTATTAACATCTGGAACAGAAAAATAAATGACAAACTGCAGATGTTGTTCCTCTGCAAGTAGGGCCAAAAATCCGTGTAAATAGATAACATTATTGGCTACTTTTAATCTAAGACCATCTCTTAGAGCCATGTTTATGCCACGATGCGTTCCTCATCTGTCGGAGTTTCTATAATTCTTGAGAGATTTATACTCGCTCCTAATTTATCGTAAGCCCTGATATTATATACTTAGGGATGATATATAATATCTAAAATTACTTTTAATCAATAATTACCACGTATATCGTTGGAAACTTCTTAATCATCCATATAAAAGATGGGCAAAAGTCTTCTCGCATGTTTTTCAAGTTTGTTTCTTTTGTGGAAGAAAATATGAGATGTCATTTACGAGGACCACTATACAATTATGACTACACATGAGCAGTCAATCACGGCATGCATGAGAATGCGACCTAATTTGTACCTTGTCATTATATGACTTTTTTTCCCTTTTGAAAAAAAAATGCCTATTTCCTTAACATTACTAAAATAAATGAAAAAAAAAACATGGGGTCTTAAGCAATTTGTTGAAATTGCACAACATTTACAGTAATTCATACATACCTATTATGTTCCATAGTTAATTATCACTTTGTCAGTACCTCAATTTTTCATGTTCATCATATATTTAGTTATAAGAACCTATGGAAACAGTGACCCATTACAGAGTCAAGTGGCTAGACCAATAGAATATGCCTGTCATTTATACTCAAAATAGTTAAATACTTTTTCTTGTTTGTATTAGTCGATATCGTAACCCCCGATATTATATACTTAGGGATGATATATAATATCTAAAACTACTTTTAATCAATAACTACGACGTATATCGTTGGAAACTTCTTAGTCATCCATATAAAAGATGGGCAAAAGTCTTCTCGCGGGTCTTTCAAGTTTGTTTCTTATGTGGAAGAAAATATGAGATGTCATTTACGAGGACCACTATACAATTATGACTACACATGAGCGGTCAATCACGGCATGCATGAGAATGCGACCTAATTTGTACCTTGTCATTATATGACTATCTTTTTTCCCTTTTGAAAAAATAATGCCTATTTCCTTAACATTACTTAAATAAATAAATAAAAAATGGAGTCTTAAGCAATTTGTTGAAATTGCACAACATCTACAATAAAACATAAATACCTATTATGTTCCATCTTTAATTATCACTTTGTCGGTACCTCAATTTTTCATGTTCATTGTATATTTAATTATAAGAATGAAAACAGTGACCCACTACAAAGTCAAGTGGCTAGACCAATAGAATAAGCATGTCATTTATACTCAAAATATTTAAATATTTTTTCTTATTTGTATCGGGCGATATCGTAACCCCCGATAATATATACTTAGGGATGACATATAATATCTAAAACTACTTTTAATCAATAATTACGACGTATATCGTTAGAAACTTCTTAATCATCCATATAAAAGATGGGCAAAAGTCTTCTCGCGGGTCTTTCAAGTTTGTTTCTTATGTGGAAGAAAATATGAGATGTCATTTACAAAGACCACTATACAATTATGACTACACATGAGCCGTCAATCACGGCATGCATGAGAATGCGACCTAATTTGTACCTTGTCATTATATGACTATTTTTTTTCCCTTTTGAAAAAATAATGCCTATTTCCTTAACATTACTTTAATAAATGAAAAAGAAAAAGAAAAGCATGGAGTCTTAAGCAATTTGTTGAAATTGCACAAAATCTACAGTAAAACATAAATATCTATTATGTTCCATATTTAATTATCACTTTGTCCGTACCTCAATTTTCATGTTCATTGTATATTTAGTTATAAGAACCAATGGAAACAGTGACCCATTACAAAGTCAAGTGGCTAAACCAATAGAATATGCCTGTCATTTATATCCTAAATATTTAAATATTTTTTCTTGTTTATATTAGGCGATATCTGGAGTTAGATTTCACATCAAATTTGAATTGGCCCCTTTGATCTAATTGGAAGTAGTTTTTGTTTTTGTTTTTGTTTTTTGTCAGAATTGAAAGTAGGTGATTAAAACTGAAATTGAAGAGTTCAATAAGGATTACTTTCTTACAGTAGGCCATAAATGACGATGAACCGAAAACAGTCATGTTGCCTTTAGTCACTCCCGCGTGTTCACATAATATTATAGATTGGCTAAGAAGAAACCCCAGTATTCCTATCCACAAAAATTGCTACCAATAAAACAAACACAAAAATATTATTTAGAAAACAAACACACACAAAAATTATTTAAAAAAAAAAAGATAATATCATGCAACCGTTCTTAGTGTGCATGCTATACGCTTGGATCATTTTTTATCTCGGTGTTTCATGCATGCTTTGCCTTGAAATGATTTAAGAGGAATCTCTCGGAATCAAGCGAGCATATTCTCCTTGCGTTTATCCTAAATTAAGCAGTCGCGTTGTTGGCCTAGACTTCAGTTGCAATTGTCTATCTAGTACCAGTAGTCTTTTTAATCCACTTCGTCGTGTTCGCTTTCTGTTAGAACTTCTAGAGTTCCCAAGGGATATATGCTTGTTTATAATTTAACGTAATCACATATATTACATCATTATTTTTTTTATAAAACGAGATAATAATATATAAAATTTGATAATATTTTCAATGGATGATTATGATTTTTTTTTTCTTCATGATTCGATGACTACGACTAGGAATGGAGAATGACTCCTCTTCATCGGCGTGAAAGTGGGGGCAAAAGACTTTTTGCTAGCCTCTCAAAGTTTTGGTCTTTTTGTGGTAAAAAAAATGAGATGCCATTTAAGAGGACTGACTATGCAATTATGACTGCACATGAACGATTAATCACGGCATGCCTGAGAATGTGACCCAATTTGTCCTGTGTGGAAATATGTTGAAATTGCAAAACATCTATGGCAAGACATACACAAATAGATGGTCAATCTTAATCATCACTTTACTAGAAAGATTTCTCAAGTTGATTGTTGATTCAATTATAAGAAGTTATGAAAATATTGACCCATTAGATAGTCAAATGGCTAGATCAGTTGAAGGTGCATGTTATTTATACGCAAATTATTTGGATTTTTTCATAATTTGTATTAGGTGATATCTTGAGTCCGATTTCACTTACATAATGAATTTGTTTGTTTGATATGATTGGAGATAGGTCACTGACACTGAAACTGAAGAATTCATATATAAGTACTTTCTTAGGCCTCAAAAGTTATGACAAAAAAAAAACACCTATATTTTGGAATTTTATCTTGACATGTCTCGTCTTACCCCCTCAATTATTCCCATCGGCATCACACATTGAATTAGCACAGCATGTATGAAACACCAAGATTAAAAAAAAATGATCCAAAAATATAAAGCACGTAGACTAATGACAGTGACCTGACATTGTCCTTCATTTGTTTTCTTTTCAAAAAAATTTGTGTTTGTTATTAGAGCACCGATGTCATAGAAGAGCAGATAGCAATGCCAAAGCTTTCGTGGTCAGCAGTTGGTGTGAGTTGGAATCCTCGCGCTCCTCCAATAGAGTAGCAAAAGCATGGAAAAGATCAGGAAGCCACTGATTGGTCAGGAATTGCGCATGTAATAGTCATATATTTATGTGACACTGATTATTTTGTAGTAGTCTAGTTTTAATTGAAAGTGGGTATAAACAAATTGAGATCTTTATCTATATTTACTTCTTATCAACTCATGTTTTCCATTGGCTATTATGGAGACGCTATCTTCTTGCTCCATATTTCATCTTTCTAATTGCTTTTTTGGTCCTAGAAAATCATGTCATATCATTGTATAAATTAACATGTATAGTGGCATATGCACGTACTAGTACTTGTTGTGACTATGCGCTGAGGGACACTCCCTTTGACATTTTGGCTGTTATAAAGAATCTAATTTAGGAGATGTCCTCATTCCAAAATCTAGTTTCCAGAAGCTAGTAAAGGACGAGAAGATAAATATTGTAATATTAATGCAGAAACTAATAGGATCTTACTATTAATCAATATGAAATCGTAAAAGAAATAAACGATGAATAATGAAGAACACTACAAATATATGTCATTCAATCCGAGTATTCATGCGTACTTAATAGGAAGAATCGGCAGTAAATAATCTACTAATTTAATGGTTAAACATATCAATAATGAGGGATCATCAATTTATTTCATGAAGAGGTTTTCAATTTGGATATGGAAGAGCGAAATAATATGTTTGGTGGCACCGTAGCCACTGAAAAATAATAAAAAGGTTTACAAAAATTTTCTCTTCGTATAAGTAAAATTTACCAGCGTTTGTGCGAAAAAAACTCACTCTCCATTTAGTAAAACCCAATCCTTGGAATTAGGATTGAAAATGTGTTAATTAACACACTATTGAAAAGGTACAAACGTTGGACATCAAAAGCATACAAGCGATGAAGATTATTTCCGCCAATCCACATCCTAAGACTTTGGCTGTGTATAGCACGGGTCTAATGGATATTTAATTTCTATAGCGACTCTTTCTTCAATCAAACCCAAGTGTCTTTTTGGATGGGTACGGTGCTTGAAATACCAATGAAATTTCCACAATCGAATTGCGCGTTATTGCCTATAAAAAGCTTCTCTATTGAAAACCAACCAACTCTACCACAAAGCACAATAACAAAACAAAAATATGGCACTCTCACTATTCTTCGTGTTTCATACATGGATTGTCCTTTTCGTGATGATTCATACTTCACTTGCTAAGCCACTATGCCATCCGGATGAGAGTTCAGTCTTGATGGAATTCAAGCGAAGTTTCAAAACTAACAGAACAGCTTTTGGGTGTGTTTATACTTTCTCATTCATTTGTGATCGGGGTTAACGTATTAATCACCTTATTGCCTTCCGAGCGTGTTTAAAGGTCGCTTGTCCTGATAATTGCAAGCAATGCATGCTAAAATTTATTGACGGTCTCAGTTTAGGCATGAAATTCAAGGAAATTGATGGAGATAATTCGAGGTTGAATTTCATGATTTATGCAACTACATTGGTATGTGATTAATTTCTGAGGCTTTAGGTTGGATTGAATTTCAATTGAATAGGTGGATTGTGGGTTACATAAGTTGAATCTGCCATCACAACAAACGCATGTAACCGTTTGTGCCTGCTTAATAATCCGTTAGCTTTCTTCGAGAAAGGTTGCGACAAATGCTATTTCAAGTAACCTGCCACCACGCATGTTAAAATGCAAGTGTCATTATACAATGGGAGTGAAGAATGGGCATGGAATTTTCCCATTGAAATGAACCTTTTAGTGATAATGGACAACGAATGTTTAGAAAAGAATATAAGAATGATGAATACCTATTTACTGAAGTTGAAAATACAAAATTCTTCCCCATTTTTTAGGTATATAACATAATTACATCAAACAAAACAAGTTAAGTTTCATCGTGTGAAGTATGTGTACTCCCAGCGGAATCTAAATACAAGAAGGTCTTTATAACATCTGGAACAGAAAAATGAATGACAAACTGCAGATGTTTTTTCTTTTACTTTTTCTGTCGAATAAAACTGCAGATGTTGTTCCTTTGCAAGTAGGGCCAAAAAATCCGTGTAAGTAGATAACATTATTGGCTAATTTTAATCTAAGACCATCTCTTGGCGCCATGTATCTGTCACGATGCGTTTCTCATTCGTCGGAGTTTCCATAATTCCTGAAAGATCTATGCTTGCTCGTAATTTGTCGTAAGCACCGATGTTGTAAACTCGGAGATAATATAAAAAATCTAAAAATACTTTTAATTGATTATTATGATTATACTGCTAGAAATTTCTTAGTCATCAATATAAAAGAAGGGCAAAAGTTTTCTCGCGCGCCTCTCACGTTTGTTTCTTATGTGGAAAAAAAATATGAGATGTTATTTACGAGGGCAACTATGCAATTATGACTGCACATGAACGGTCAATCACGGCATGCATGAGAATGCGACTCAATTTGTACCTTGTTGATATATGACTTTGGAGAAAAGATGCCTATTTCCTTTTAACCATTAACATTACTTAATAAATAAAAAGCATGGAGGCTTAAGCAAGTTGTTGAAATTGCACAACATCTACAGTAAAACATACATACATATTATGTTCCATATTTAATTATCACTTTGTCAGTACCTCAATTTTTCATGTTCATTGTATAGTTATAAGAACCTATGGAAATAGTGAACCATTACGAAGTCAAGCGGCTAGACTAATAGAATATGCCTGTTATTTACACCCAAAATATCTAAATTTTTTGCTTGTTTGTATCAGGCGATATCTCGAATTAGATTTCATATTAACATTGAATTTGCCCCGTTGATTTGATTGCAAGTAGTTTTTTTTTTTTTAATGTTCTGAATTGGAAGTAGGTGATTAAAACCGAAATTGAAGAGTTCATAAACGATTACTTTCTTAGACTAGGCCATAAATGACACAAACCTAATTACATGAAGATGATAAGTCATATAAGGAAAAGTCTTCAGCTCAAAAAACAGTCATCTTGCCTAGGGGTGAGCGTGGTTCCCGGGTAGAACTGGGAACCGGAGAACCGAACCGAACCGTTCGGTTCCCGGTTCTTAAGAGGCCGGTTCCGGTTCCCGGTTCCCTTTTTCTGGGAACCGGCGGTTCTCGATTCCGGTTCCGGTTCTCATCGAAACCGGAACCGAACCTGTCCAGGTTAGGGTTCCTAAAAGTAAAAGGTAAAAAACCCTAGCCCCAAATCACTTTTTATTGCAGTTGTTCTCTCCCATTCTCTGCCTCTCCCCCGTCCCGACGCCGCTTGCCCTCACCCTCGACGCCGCCGCCTGACACCGCTCACCCTCGACGCCGCTCGCCCCGCCCTTGCCTCCCTCAACGCCGTTGCCCACCGCTCGCCCCAACGCTCAGCCACTTGACGCCGCTCGCCCTCGATGCCGCCGCTGGACACCGCTCTTCCTCGACTCCACCACCGGATGCCGCTCATCCCCGGTGGACGCCGTTCACCCAGCCACCCCGACGCCGCTCGCCCCGACGCTCGCCGCTCATCCCGACGCTCACTGCTCGTCCCGACGCTCGCCGCTCCCCCCCCGCTCGCCCCGACGCTCAGCCACTCGACGCCGCTCGCCCTCGACGCCGCCGTTAGACACTGCTCACCGCTCGCCCAGCCACCCCCGACACCGCTCGCCTAGCCGCTCGCCGTCCCCCAAGCCGCTTGCCCATTCGCCCCCAATGCCACCCAGCTATAGATCGTCTCAACGCCGATTCGCGATGTCGGTGAGTGCTCGATTTCTCTTACTCTGTCTCTGTTGCTTCTGGTTTCGCCCGATGCATTTGCTTTTTCCAAGCATTCCCATTTGCAAGCAAGCCTATGTTCAATCCTTTTGTTTCCTGAAAAGGATCAATCTCCTCAAAATTAATCTCGATTATGCTCTCGATCCAATCCGCCATGTAACTCGTAACATGATTTCCGTCCATGACACTTGTAATCTCTGAGATTGAATACATTAATGTTCTACTTTCCCCCTAAATATGCAGGTCTCGGGGATAATGCAGAAAGGAAAAATGGGTTGGTCCCAGAATCTATCATGATGTCGAATTGGACAATCAATGTATCCGAGGTGCGGTTAGTTTCGCCGAGATTTTGCAGTCTGCATAACAAGAATACTTGTCGGAATATACTAACCTTGACGCACCTTATCATTGCATCATCAAAATTTATAAACACGTGATATCATGCTCCTCCACGAACGATCAAGGTCAGCAACATATCTCCAAAGAGACATTTTCGCATGAAAGCAGTTTCGACCTTGTCCCTTCTTCAAAACTTGCGTGGGTACAAGCTAGTTTATCAGAGTATGGAGCTGTTCCATCTATTTTGTTTGGTTATTTTTTTGTCGCATTATATGTCTTGCTAAACTCTTGAAGGACCTGAACTGTATTGTTTCAGCAAGCGCTACGCAGCAAGACCTGCATAAGGTACCTGGTGTAAAGGATCTTCGAGTAGTTTTTGATAGTGGGAGCACTTACACTGAATTTTGGGGAAGGAAAAGCCCAACTTCAATTGCTGCCTGAGGCTTATCTCATTGTCACGGTAAGCTTTGTTTCTTTTTTTCTTTTTAGCAAGCGAGTGCACCAGCGACTGACAAATTAAGGCTTGTATTTTTCCCCAGAGACACGGTATGAGGCACAAGCTTTGTGGTGAGTCCTCCATCCACACTCTAATTATGTTTATGAATAAGGCGCGGATAAGTCACAACTTTTTCTTTAGCTTTGTTTCTCTAGTTTAGACTTTCTCTATCTCTTCCTTGGTTACCATTAGATGCTTCCATTAGCAAACTATGGAATAGATGTGTCCATCTTTATTTGTAGAATATTTTAAGATTATGTTTGGATGTGGGTGCCTACATTCAAATGGACCCAAATGAAAAGATATATGAAACCTTGACATACAAAAGCTTCTCTTTTGGATTTACTTCTTTGTAATGTGTCTCCAAAAGGCTGAGTTGGTTATGGCGGTCTGTTCATTTTGTTCTTTTGTGGTAGTCAGGTGGTAGGTATATGCTTTAAATTATCTGAAAATCTGCATCAGTCAATAGATTTGCTTCTAAGGTCAATAAATTAATTGTTATATACTATAAATAAGGTTGAAGGTGTTATGGGCATCAGTCAATAGATTGTTTTATTAGGTTGCTCTATAATTCTTATGGTCTACGAGTATTGTAATAAGGTTGAAGGGAGATTGGGCATAATAAAACCATATAATTGAACGTCTCTTGAAATTTCCACTTATTTTAAAGGTTATAGCCTGCTAGTTATTTGAGCTTGAACTTGACCAAATAATTATGATTTACTCCCTTTTTGCCTTTTCCAATTCTGTTGATCATTAACTTGAGCTGGTAATATACTCTGAGGCATCTAAATCAAAGAATTTGAACATAGAGTTGTGAGAACTAGGTTCTAATTGTATCCATTAAATTTTATTTGTTATTGGTATATTTACATTTGTTGAATTTTCCCCTTTTGCATTTAATGCAGGTGATTCCATGTGTTGTGCTGTCTCTAGTGATTCACCCCTCAACACACCATCATATCATTAACAGGATTTGCTGGGCCTTTTGTGTTTATCTTGAAGCTGTTTCAGTGCTACCCCAGCTCCGTGTCATGCAGAACACAAAGGTACTGCAATGTCCAAACCTTGTAATGGCGATATGCGTGGAAAATATTAATGTCAATCGAAACAGAGTGTAAAAGGACCTCTACTTCTTATCTGCTGGTCACTTACACTTATAGAGATAGTTTGATGCCTGAAGCCCCTTCATTAAGTTGATATCTTCATTTTGCATGTTTAAGTAGCAATTTCGCAACCCTTTTTATTTCTTTTTGAAAAATTCGAATGATCGCTTTCCTTTTTCTTTTGCCACTCGCTCCTTTACTCTGAATCTCTGGCTATTTCTTTTGTATATTTGTGTCAGCCAAGTCTGAGATTGCTCGTTTGTGAACTACAATTTCTATCCATTTGCTATCTGTCTTGCAAAGTTGGTGTTTTGCAATCACTCCAATGCATACACATCACATCTAGTGTGTTGGCTTATACTATGCTGACAGGAAATTCCCATGGGTTTTTTGCTGCATAGCTTTCTCAAACATTGGTCTTATGTAAATGTTGACAGCACATCTATTGGCTTTTTTTCTTCTCTATTACTGAGTTTGTACCACTCTTTATAATTTTGGGGTACTCAACTGATAAAGGAAAGGAGGAAGAAATCAAAAAAAAAAAAAAAAAAAGAACCCGTTGGAACTGTTGGAACACCGGGAACCGACCCCGGAACCTATGACAGGGTAGGTTCCAGGTTCTTGGTTCTGACGGGTAGGTTCCAGGTTCCAAAAAATGAGGAACCTGTACCTAGGGTAGGTTCTAGGTTCCAGGCGGAACCTGTAAGGAACCGGGAAATGCTCACCCCTAATCTTGCCTTTAGTCATCCCCAACGTGTTCTTTCACATAAATTATGGGATAAGTGCATCGGAAGTCCTAAGACTTGTTAAGAAAGTGTAAATGAGTCATAAAACTTTGAAAATATACAATTAAGTCCTCAAACTTGTCCCCAAAGTGCAATCAAATTTTAAAACTTTCAAAAAGTACAATTAAGTCTTAAAACTTGTCAAAGTGGTCCAATTAAGCCATTCCGTCAATTGCATTTTTTGAAATTTTTAATACTGAATTGTTTTTTCAAAATTTTATGACTCAATTGCACTCTTTTGACAAGTTCTAGGACTTGATTGCATTTTTTAAAAAATTTACAATTCAATTGCATTTTCGTGACAGATTTTAGGACTTTTACTGCACTTATAATTAAAATTATGGAGTGGATAAGAAACCCAGAATTCCAATCCACGAAAATTGCCATCCATAAAAGCTATGCATTACAAGCTCCTCTGGCTCTTCTATGGCATACATGCTCTAATAACAAACACAAAAATTTAAATTTAAAAAAAAAATGAAGAAGAAGAAGACAATATCATGTCACCTTCCTTGGTGCACATCGCTTTATCATTGGATCATTTTCTATCTCGGCGTTTCGTACATGCTTTGCTAATCTTCGCGCTGATGAGAGCTCGGCCTTGAAAGGATTTAAGAGGGGTCGTCATTCGGTGGAAATGGAGATTAGTGCTTGTGGGAGGGTATGGAGTGTGACGAATTCAGCGGTCCCTAGACCTCAGTAGAAGTTGCCTATCTAGTATCACTGGTCTTTTTAATCTGCTCGGTCATGATCGCCTTCTGTCGGAAATTCTTTTGTCGGAACTTCTATAGTTCCCAAGACATTTATGCTTGTTTATAAGTTACCGTAATCACGTATATTATGTCATTATTTTTTTATAAAACCAGATAATGATATATAAAAGTTGACAATATTTTCAATGGATGATTACAATCTTTTGTTTTTCATGATTCAAGGACTTGGACTAGGACTGGAGAATGACTCCTGTTCTTAAGCGTGAAAGATGGGTAGAATGACTCCTGTTCTTAAGCGTGAAAGATGGGCAGAAGACTTTTTGCTGGCCTCTCAAAGTCATGGTCATTTCGTGGAAAAAATATGTGATGCCATTTAAGAGGACCAACTATGCTAGAGTGACTGCACATGATAATCATGGCATGCATGAAATTGTGACCTAATTTGTCCCTTGTGGAGATATGTTGAAATTGCAAAACATTTATGGCAAGACACACACAAATAAGATGGTCGCTCTTAATCATCATTTTACTTGAAAGGTTTCTCATGTTGATTGTTGATCTAGTTATAAGAAGTTATGGAAACATTGACCCATTAGATAATCAAGTGGCTAGATCAATTGAAGGTGCCTGTTATTTATACCCAAATTATTTGGATTTCTATAGTTTGTATTAGGTGACATCTTGAGTCCGATTTCACGTACATAATGAATTTGCTTCTTTGATCTAATTGGAGACAGGTCATTCACACTGAAACTGAGGAATTCATTTAAGTACTTTCTTTAAGCCTTAGAAGTTATGACCAAAAAAGAAAACACCTAGAGTTTGGAATTTTATCCAGTCTCGTCTTCCCCCCTCAATTATTCCCATCTACATCACACATTGAATTAGCAGAGCATGCATGAAACACCAAGTTAAGGAAAAAAAAAATGATCCAAGAGTATAAAGCACGGAGACTAATGACAGTGACCTGATATTGTCCTTCATTTGTTTTAATATATATATTTTTAAAATTGAGTTTGTTATTAGAGCACCGATGTCCTAGAAGAGCAGATAGCAATTGCCATAGCTTTCATGGTGAGCAATTTTTGTGAGTTGGAATCCTTGCGCTCCTCCAATAGAATAGCAAAAGCATGGAAAAGATCAGGAAGCCACCGATTGATCGGGAATTGCGCATGTAGTAGTCATATATTTATGTGACACTGATTATTATGTAGTAGTCTAGTTTTAATTGGAAGTGGGTATAAATGAATCAAGATCTTTATCTATGTTTACTTCATTTCAGCTCATGTTTGCCATTGGCTATTATGGAGACGCTATCTTCTTGCTCCTTATTCTATCTTTCTAACTGCTTTTTCTGTCCTAGAAAATCATGTTATATCATTGTATAAATTAACATGTATAGCGGCATGTACACGTACTAGTGCTTGTTGTGACTATGCGCCAAGGGGCACTCCCTTCGACATCTTGGCTGTTATAAAGAATATAATTTAGGAGATGTTCTCATTCCAAAATCTAATTTCCAGAAGTTAGTAAAGGACGAGAAGATAAATATTGTAACATTAATGCGGAAACTAACCGGATCTTACTATTATATCAATACAAAATCACAAAAGAAATAAATGAGGAATAATGAAGAACACTAAAAATTTTATGTCATTTGGTCCGAGTATCGATGCGTACTTAATAGGAAGTATTAGTAGTAAATAATTCACCAATTTAATGGTTAAACATATCAATAATAAAGAAATAGCTTATGATCCTTGATCATCAATTCATTTCATGAAGAGGTTTCCAATTTGGATGTGGAAGAATGAAATAATACGTTTGGTGGCACCGTAGCCACTGAAAAATAATAAAAAGGTTTACAAATTTTTTTCTCTTTGTATAGGTAAAATTTACAAGTGCTGGTGTGAAGAAGACTCACTCTCCATTTAGTACAATCCAATCTTTGGAATTAGGATTGAAATGTGTTAATTAACACCCTATCGAGAAGTTACAAACGTTTGACATCTTCAAAAGCATACAAGCGACGAAATGATTATTTCCACCAATCCACATCCTAAGACTTTGGTCGTGTATAGCATGGGTCTAATGGATATTTAATTTCTATTGCGACTCTTTCTTCAATCAAACCCAAGTGTCTTTTTGGATGGGTATGGTGCTTGAATGGCCAATGGAATTTCCACGATCGAATTGCTTCTTGTTGCCTATAAAAAGCTTCTCTACTGAAAACCAACTCTACCAAAAAGTAGCATAACAAAGCAAAAATATGGCACCCTCGCTGTTCTTCATGTTTTGTACATGGATTGTCCTTCTTGTGATGATTCATACTTCACTTGCCAAGCAACTATGCCATCCGGATGAGAGCTCAGCCTTGATGGAATTCAAGCAAAGTTTCAAAATCAATAGAACAACTTTTCAATGTGTTTATCCAAAGGTTGAATCATGGTCACTAGATGGATATGGAGATTGCTGCTCATGGGATGGCGTTGAATGCGATGAGGCCACCGGTCATGTGACAGGCCTCAACCTTAGCCACAGCTGTCTCTTTGGTACTTTATCTTCTAACAACAGCCTCTTCCGCCTACTCCACCTGGAATCACTTAATCTTGCTTGGAATGACTTCAATGATTCCTCAATCCCATATGGCTTTGGCAATCTTTCCAGGTTACAGTACCTTAATCTCTCCGGTTCTTACTTTTCGGGAAAAGTCCCCTTGGATATTTCACAACTCTCCAAATTAGTTTCTCTTGATTTGAATCATGGTTGGGGTTTTGAGATAGCTATTGATATTATGCGGTGGAATTTTCTTGAGATGCCCAACATAAATAACTTTATTCAGAACTTAACCATGCTTAGAGAACTTGATCTCTCTTATATAAACATATCATCACCATTCCCTCATGTACTTCTAAACTTCTCCTCTTTGAAGTTGCTTAAACTTAGAGAATGTGAATTGCATGGAGAATTTCCGACAGGGATCTTTCAGTTACCAAACCTGAAAGCCCTCGACATTAGCAGCAATTTCCACCTTTCTGGTTTTATTCCCGACTTACATTGGGGTAATCCCCTCAAATTCTTGTCTCTTTTGGGAACGAATTTTTCTGGGGAAATACCTATTTCGATCGGAAACCTTGTTTTCTTGAATGAATTATCAATTGATGATTGCAATTTCTCAGGTTCACTTCCCACTTCAATGGGCAATCTTTCTCAGCTTGCTCATTTAGATTTATCATTTAATAAATTTCATGGTCAAATCCCTGCTTTCTTTGCCAATCTTACCCAGCTATCATATCTAGATCTCCATTACAATAATTTTAGCGGTGGTATTGGGCATTGGTTTGTCAACTTGGCGAAACTCACCTATTTGAACCTTGCAGGTAATAATTCATCTAATAGCAATGTTCTTTAACAAGAAAAAAAAAATGAAATGTCGAGATTCAATCGATAGCCAAACTTCTCATCCTTGTATTTTTTACATTTGGCAGATTGTCAGTTAAGCGGTCTTATTACATATTCATTCGAGAACTTGACTCAGTTGGTTTCGCTTCAACTTTATTACAACAATTTGCAAGGTAAAATTCCAAGCTCAATATGGGAACTCAAGGGTCTTGAATTTCTTGATATTTCTTGGAATAATTTGAGTGGCACCGTGGATTTACACAAACTCAAGAAATTGAGAATGTTATATTTGTCCTTCAACAACATATCTTTTGTCAGCAAGGCCGAGATCAATACCACTCTTCCAAAACTTTACTATTTAGGTTTAGATTCATGCAACTTACATGAGTTCCCCAAGTTTTTAGCCTACCCAGGCAGATTAGAGGATGTAGATCTTTCACACAATAATATCGAAGGGAGTGTTCCTATGTGGATATGGAATGGTAGCAGAGAATCCTTGGTCTCTATGGATCTTTCCCACAATTTTCTGACTGGCTTTGAAAATAATCAGATCAATCTACCACTACCCAAGTTGATCGATCTTGACATTAGTTCTAACCGGCTCAAAACAGAACTCCCTAGTCCTCCTCCATCAGTGATATACTATAATATCTCCTACAACTTCCTCATCGGAGAAATTCAATCTATTTGTAGTGGCAGATCCCTCGTCGTTCTGGATTTGTCCAACAATAGTTTGAATGGCACAATTCCTTCATGTGTAGGAAATATGGATTATTTGTCAATTCTATATCTTAGGAAAAATAAACTTGTGGGAATGAATCCCCATGCTTACCCAAAAGGTTGTATGCTGGAGATTATAGACTTCTCAGAGAATCAATTACAAGGGCCGATTCCAAGATCTTTGGCGAATTGTACAAAGCTAGAGTTTTTGAACCTTGCTCACAATCAAATTCTTGATGGGTTCCCTTTTTGGCTATTAGAGTTGACCAAGTTGAAAGCTGTTATCTTGAAATCCAACAAGTTCTATGGTCCAATTGAAGCATATCGAAGCCAGTTTAACTTCAGCTATATGCATATCATGGACCTTTCATATAATAGTTTCAGTGGCAAACTTCCTTGCAAGCTGTTGCAGAGTTTCCATGCAATGGAAGTGATAACTAGGCAAGAACGGTTGGAATATATGAACACTTGGGCACCTCTCGGTCCATCCAGCAATGTAAGAAGAGAAATTGAGGATTTTGACATGAAATTGATGAATAAAGGTATAGAAAGGGAATACCTGAAGGTTCCATTTGCACTTATGCAAATTGACTTCTCCAATAACAAATTCAAAGGACAAATACCCAATCTCATTGGAGATTTGAAGTCACTTATTTTTCTTAACCTTTCAAGCAACGTTTTGACCGGTTCCATCCCGCCATCCTTAGCAAATTTGACATTGCTAGAATCTCTAGATCTTTCTCGAAATAAGCTCTCCGGAGAGATCCCTCATAAGCTAGCCCAGCTTACATTTCTTTCATATTTCAATGTCTCTGATAATCAATTGTCGGGACCAATACCACAAGGGGGTCAGTTCAACACATTCTCAATCGATTCATTCGCCATGAATGGAGGGTTATGTGGAAGTCCTTTGCCAAAAAAATGCACAAAGGTTGGGGATAACTTACCATTACCACCATTTCCCCACGAAAAATTTGGCGAAGAGTCCCTATTCAACTCAAAGTGGAAATTTGTGCTAATTGGTGTTGGAGTCGGGTTTTTGATTGGCATTGTGCTAGGAAACTTGATCATTGATGAGAAGAGCATGTGGTTCTTGCACTACTCCGAGAGAATGGCAAAAGGATGGAAAAGATTGGGAAGGCATTGAAAAATAAAGAGTTATGCATGTAGTCAGATACCTATGTGACACTATCATAAATGTAACCCTTTGTGTGTTTAGTTTGTAATGGAAATACGAAAAGATAGAACATACAATATTCCTCTTGTCGTACTATCATTTAGTTGAATTTAAAAAATCATCTCTTTTTCTATTTTAGAATTACATGGCTTGTCTTTTCTCTCGCTCTTTACCTTCATATTTTTGAAAGAACTTAATCTTAAAACCTGCATTTTTGCCGGCAAAATTAAGCATGTAGTTTTGCAAAAAAGAACTGAGAAATAAATAATGGTAAAAAAGAACAAAAATAATAATAATAATAATAATAATAATAATAATACAGAGGAAAGTCCTTAGGTTCGGCCCTATACAGTCCAATACGCCCATCACTTGCGAGGCCCAATCCGTGCAGCCCAGGTCTGATTGAAGTGAATTGAAGCCCACAGGACTTCATAGACAAGCCCGGACTCTTTCCTTCTTTTCTTCTTCTCTCTTTCGTCTCTAAAGCTCAGACGCGCGCGTGATGGAGGAGAGGAGCGAAGCAGTTGGAGCAAAGAAAGGAGCAGACGCGCGAAGCAAAGCAATATACGATGGCCATTTTATCTCTGGATTTTCTCTCCATCACCATCAATCCACCGTCCACCACCTCCACTCACCGTTGGCCATCCCAGCCGCTCGAGCTCATTCGCAGCAGAAACGGAGCTCACGCACCAGAGAACAGAGATCGCCAAAAACCACCGAGAATGAATTGATACGAGCTCCTCTCTCTTCTATTTCTCTCACTTATATGTTTCCTCCATTGATTTCAGGCTGCCGGTGGACACCGTCTGCCATTCCCGAATCGTCTGGCTCTGTTCTAGTCCGTTTTGGGGCGGAGAAATCCAAAGAGTTCGAATCTTCCTTCGAAGCTTCTTCGCTGGGGCACCCGAGACAACACCTCTAAGAGCCCGGTTATGTGTTCGATCGCCATTCGTGGCCAGAGGCTGCATCTCCAAGGTATGTACATCATTGCTCTTTTTTAGTAAGCTGAGTTCGAACGTTGTAATTTAAGCTTGAGTGAAAATCAAATACTGATAAGGGATAAAATAGTATTATGCGCATAATTTAGTGTCACTGAAATCGTCTGGATCGGAATTAGTGCTTCGATGATGATTCTGTTCAAACCGATCACCAATTGTTCGTGAAAATGACTGAGTGAGATCGCATATATATTCGAGAGGCTGTCTTTCCGAAATTGAATGTATATACGTTTATCTCATGCCCAGATTGTGATATGGGCGTGTAATTCGCTAGTATTGCTTCTGGTTCCTTTGATTTTAAGTCATGGCTGAGACTTCTAAATGACTGGGTTGCTTCGTTTTCTGTCTCTGTGTTCCATATGCTCCCCGAGTATTTTAGTTGTGTGTATGTATGGTGGCCAGTGGATGTTTGTATGGATTCACGTGGTGGAGCAAGACATGTTTAGCCCACTGTATGATGCTCGTAGATGTCATTCTCGGGCGAAATGCTCGCATGATTTTGTTGCTTAAGGTGAAGGATGGACATCAATGGCGAGTGTTTGAGCTCATAGGTGGAACGGCTTGGTCGTGTGTTTTCAGGAAATAATGGAGGGAGAGACTTAACCAAAAAAAAAAAAAAAAACACGAAAGAATAAAAGAAGGGAAAGAGGAAGATAGGAAATCTGCAGAAATGCATGTTCCGGAAACGAAGGACCAATAAAGGAATAATAACGATGATGATGATGATGATAGAAAAATGCTGGTTTCAATTGGTTAGCTAAGTGTTAGGAACTTACCACCAAATATCTTCAGGTCCTTTAAATCATGAGTTCCCGGCAAGATCTACTGCAAATGATAACCCAAAACATCCCTGAACAGTCAATTCTACCTATATGGAACAATTGGTTCTGCCTGTTAGCAATATAATCTGCCAAAGCTATCAATGGAGCTGCCTTTGCTATATCATATCCAGATACCTGTTCTCGAGAGTCATTGTTCAGTTTGTTGGCAAACTCCTTAGATTTTTCAATCCCCATTACCTTTGGGTAGGTAAGTTTGTCAGCCACCAAATCCTTGCCAGCCGTTTTACCCAGTTCTTGAGAAGACTTGTTCACATCCAAAATATCATCCGCCACCTGCAATAACAACCCAATACACCTCGCAAAATTCCACAATTTTTCAACTTCTTCGTTAGACCCGCCTCCCATAATTGCCCCAAGAACAGCAGACGCTTCGATCAACAACAGTTTTGTGGAGATGGATAGAGGTGAGGGCTTGCAAGGCTTGCCCCCATCAGCCGGCGGCGATTGGCTGGAGGAAGAAATAAGAATGAGAAAATAAAAAAAGAAAAAGAAAAGAAAATCAAAAAATTACTTTAAAAAATCCCAAAAAAAATTATTTAAAATTGTTCACGTCAGCGTTGATTGGACGGCTGGTGCCGGCCGACATGCATGTCAACACCGGTTAGCCAAAATTAGCCGAATTGACTGAATTTGTACAAATACAAAATATTTAGAACTGAATTGGCAAAAAAAAAAAGTTTAAGAATGAATTACAATAGGTTTAAGACTTTTTTTGGTAATTCTCCTTTTAATTAATTAACCCTTCCTGTCTGCCCATGAGGCAACAGCGGACTTCACTTTGCTGGTTATACAATTTCAAAGGGATGAAAGTTAATTTTGTAATTTGTGAGTGCTCTCCAAATGATAAGTTGTGTCATGAGTGTATAAATAATCAGTCTAATGATGCAAGCATTGTGCTTCTAACTATGTGATAGACATTTTGGATGGTGTACATTGGAACCCCAAATATTTTCCCGATCCTGAGAAATTCGATCCTTTAAGATTCAAAGGAAATGGACCGGCACCTTTCACCTATGCTTTCTTTGGTGGTGAACCTCGCATGTGCCCTGGAAAAGGGTATGCAAGGCTCGAAATAATTTTTTTTATGCACAATGCAGTGGCCAAATTCAAGCTCAAAAAGATCATATCGAACAAAAAGTTTATTCATGCTCCATCGCCAGTTCACGTGGAAGGTCTTCTTATTCGCCTTCTGACCCACTGCTACATGGCTTTGAGCTATTTATATGATTTTAGAGGGCTTCTCGAAACTCGTTCGCCAGTACTCACATCATAATGAGCTTCACTAGCAGCCGTGCAAAATAATATCTGAGCATTATCTCCTGTATGTCTATGATGTTAACTTGTGCTGTTGACCTCTTAATGATTCTCGCGCACTTGATCGCTTGCTGCTCACCTATGGACACCACAGAATCCGAACAGATTTCAGAGGTCAAATGCGTGCTCCCTGCAATTCCTGATGAAAACGCACGCACCTATCATTCATTAGGTTTTTTCAAACGCAATAGTTAGACACCCTTTGTGAAATTTAGATATGATAATTAATAATTTGATGGTAAACACGCACTAGAGTCCAAGAGTAGTCCTTTTATTTTTTCTATTAATTTTTTTTGGATTTTAGCGGTTAGCTGGTTGTTAGGGTCACCTAGATGTAGTTTTGACTAATTTCCATTTATCATATAAAAAAGATCCATTTTTCTTCCTAACAAGTTATGAAGGAAAGTTCCTCTCGGCAATTGATTAGTAAAAGTCACATTCATATGATGGTTGAGTATAGCAACACCCATTCAAAGTCCGGTTGGATAATGTGACGAAAATATGTCGCGTCTAATTATATTATAGAGCGATGTAGATCTTCTAACTTGCACAGTCCTCACATTTGTGTCTCAATCAATTCGCAATCACCAATGCATGTAAATGAGGCATACATCAATGACTGATATAGGTTGAGATGCCTACGGAAGCACTTTACATGATAGAATCACAATTTTGGAGTCCACATGAGGAGCAATTTATACATATAGTAAATTTTGAGAAAGTAAGTTGGGTCGATCCATCATGATACTCATGTTTACCTGTAGTTCCAAATCATAAATTATTAGGCCCTTGGAGCTCATCTTTAAAGTACAAAAGAGGCATCATAACTTTAAAAAGATTAAATAAGATAACTTTGATATAGTGCCGCACTTTAAACTGGAATAACGTGGGGTAAATTTCACCAGTCATCCAATTCGAAATCTTTAGAGATGGGATATACACAGTTTAGATTAGATAGCGATATTACAATAACTCGCAATTGTGACCACCTTGCCCATGGCCCAATCTTAGCGACCACTGGCCAGCCGTGAAGATAACTCATAATAGTCTCATTAAACATAGAGAAACGAAACACAAGGCCACCTTGAACGCAAAGCCCATTAAAGGACCCAAAACATCTTTCCACCAGAGAAGACAAGGGCCCATGGGATTTATGTTACGGTAGGAAAATCCAATATTAGAGAATTTGTGAGGTGTGAGTCCAATTGAATAGGTTGAAAAACTCGGATTTGAATTGTAGGGATAAGGATACCACAAGTGTCATTATTTTCGTACAGTGCTTACTTAAGTGTCTAGCGATCACTTGAGTGCCATAAATACTTAAAAACGTTTATAACAAGTGCTATGTCACATTGTGATTAAAAAAAATGATGGCACTTAAGTAACTATCGTGCATACATGATGATACTTAAGTGATTGAAAAAAAAAAGTTACAGCACTCATATGAGCATTGTAAGAAAATTATAGTACTTCTAGTGTCCATTTCCCCTTTCTTGGGTGGGTCCATCCCCAATTAATCAAATTTCATGTGCCACTTGTGAATTGGCTTACACTTGAAAAGCTCTTATATGTTCTTTATATAAGCTTTTGAGTTGAACTTTTAATGGTCATAATGCATTTTTTTTCCCTTTATTTTCCTTCGCTAGCATCCAAATAAGAGAAAAAGACAATAGAAGTGTCATCACTCTTGTACGACGTTCACCTCAGTATCAAAACTTCTCAAATTTCATGTGCCACTTGTGAATTGGCTTACACTTGAAAAGGTAGCTCTTATATGTTCTTTATATAAGCTTTTGAGTTGAACTTTTAATGGTCATAATGCATTTTTTTTCCCTTTATTTTCCTTCGCTAGCATCCAAATAAGAGAAAAAGACAATAGAAGTGTCATCACTCTTGTACGACGTTCACCTCAGTATCAAAACTTCTCAAGCAATTACTTTAGCGCCACTTTGAAAAAAAAAATTGACCATTTTAGTGCCGTCACCAATTTAAGTTGCTGAAAAATCACATAATTTAATGTTGACTCATGTATGTCAATCTAAAAGATGGGCAGAAGTCTTGAAAAATCATGCAATTTCCAGTTGTTGGGAGAGAAATATTTGCCCAACTTTTGAGTTTTTCTGACTCTCCTTTTAAATAATAGAGTATTTTAATGCATAGTTCGAAGGCCTGGTTAAGTGCATTATAGTCAAATCGGTTCTTATGCATTTTCCATGTTGTTAAAGTTGAAGTGGCCACCTTAGATTCTCAACTATTGGAAGACTTCGAAGATTAGTGGAAGACTTGGAAGACTTGTTTCGTCCATTGGCTCCTTCCATCAGTAAATCTGCCTATGAGTGCCTGTAATTGCTTGAATAACGGACATGGATAATGTGTAAATGGGTAACATTATTGGCTAATTCAAATTTAAGGCCATGCCTTAGGGCCATATTTCTACCATCGATGTGTCTACCATCGAATGGAGCTTCTACGGTTCTTGCGAGATTTATGCTTGTTCGTAATTGATTAATCATGTATAATTTGTCATTAATTTTATATAAAACGAGGTGATGATATATAAAATTTGAAAATATTTTCAACTGGTGATTATGATTTTTTTCTTTTTGTGATTCCGGAATGAGGAATGCTTTAGGATTTATAGAATGACTCATGTTCGTCAGTCAAAATACAATCAAAAGTCTTGAAAAATCATATAATTTACTGCCGCTAGGAAAAGAGTATCTGCCTAGCTTCAAAGTCTTTCGACTCTCTCTTTTAAATAATATATATCTCTCGTCCATAGAAGACCCGATTAAGTGCATTAGCTGATAAAAGTCACGCTTCTAATTATAGTCAAATTGTTTCTTGTGCACTTGCCATGTTAAAGTTGAAGTGGCCACGTTAGATTCTCAACCAGTGGAAGACTTCGAGGACTAGTTTCTTTCATCCATTAGCTCAAATTGCAGATGTTGTTCCTTTCCAAGCAGACTAAAGCATCCGTGTAACCATATGCTTTTCTGAAAATATGCTCAATTTTATATTTCTGCAACTCTGCAAACAATTTTTTGCATTCAGCCAGAAGGGTTCCGTTTGTAAATTAGGCCTACGAGTGCCTGTAATTGCTTGAATTATGGACATGGCATCCATTTCAATGTGTAAATGGGTAACATCACAGGCTAATTCTATTGTAAGGCCATGCCTTAGGTCATATTTCTGCCTTCGATGTGTTTATTGTCCGTTGAAGCTTTTGTAGTTCCTACGAAATTTATGTTTGTTTGTAACTCATGTAATCATGCATAGTTTATATAAAACGAAGTGGTGATATATGTAATCTAAAAACATTTTCAATCAATGATCATGATCTTCTCTTTTTGTGATTTGGTAATTAGAAATACTCCTACAACTGTAGAGTGACTCCGTTCGTCAATCTAAAAGATGGGGAAAAGTCTTGAAAAATCATGCGATTTCCTATTATTGGGAGAAGAATATTTGCCTAGCTTCCAAGTCTCTCGACTCTCTTTTATATATAATACAGATTTTTCATTCATAGCACCAAAGGCCAGATTAAGTGCACTAGCTATTAAGAGTCACGCTTCGGATTATAGTCAAATTGGCTCTTATGGATTTTCCATGATGTCAAAGTTGAAGTGGACTCGCTAGATTCCCAACTTGTGGAAGACTTGTGACTATTTTCAAGTCTTTCTTTTTGTCCCAATCGCCGCGCCACGTGGTTCTACTTTTGGTCAAGCCGTTTAAACGAGTTCAACTCCAGACGAAATAACGAGAACAACCCTGTGCTGAGATTTACAGTTGGATTTATCCAAAAGTGCCAACAAGATTCCAAACAAGAGCTGGTACAAGCCCAAAGCAGCCCGACTCTTGTTCAAATTTTCAGTTAGATTTATCTTCAAGGCTGCCATTTCAAGTGACCCCGCCCTCGCTGGCGCTAAAATGCTAGTGTCATTTAAATGGGAGTGAACAACGGGAATGGAATTTTCTCACATCAATATTAACTTTTGATGTGATTATGGATAACAAATGTTTAGAAAGGTATAAAAAAAAGATGAATACACCTTTTTTACTGAAGATACAGCGTCAACCCAACCCTCCCTTTTTTTTTTTGGGTAAATAACAGAACTACATTACTAGATGTTGACACCTAAATTTTGACAATGCTAAGGAAATAAAATAAAAATCGCATCAGAACAAATAAAAGGAATAAAAGGGGGGAAATCAATCTAATTGATTATGCATGGAAGTCGGAAATTTCAAATCTTGGTAAATGCGGAAGCAGTTCCCGGTCGAGGATTACGATTTAGGGAATCAGGTAAATAAAGAGCAAGAATTTTGATAAAATGAAAGGAATCGAAGCAAAATCGAGCTGATTGCGAAATCACGCTCCAATTTGCAGTCATGAATTAATGCAACAGAAGATGGAAACTCGAAAATTGCCATGGAAAGCAGCCGTCTAGAATCACTATAAAAGAGAGCCACAACTTTCGTGACTGAGGGGAGCGAATTCAGAAAAATTGAGAAAAAATTCAAAGCAAAAAAAGTGAGAGAAAGCACAAAGAAGAAGAAGAAGAAAAAGAAGAAGAAGAAGAAGAAGAAGAAGAAGAAGAAGGGAGATAAGCTCCCTCCTCAATTTTCAGCCAAAAAGAAAAGAAGTCTTCCTTTTCCCCTCGACAAGCTACAGAGCAAAAGAAAGAACTCAGCAGCTACAGAAGGGAAAAGTTTACTTGAAAAGTGAGCGAGAGAGAAAAAAAAAAAAAAAAAAAGGAAAAGCAGGGGCTGTGCATGTTTCTTCGCAGCCACTCGAGGCCTCGCTCCGCCTATCTGCGCTGGCCCTCCACTCGCCGGCGTTCTCCGCGCCACCTCGCCGTCACCGCTCGCCACCGCCCGGACCACCTCCACCGGTCCCCGCCCTTCCGCATTTTACCAGCTGCCGCTCTCCCCCGCCCCACCTTTGCGCCGACGCCCGACGTCTACGACGCCACCGCAACCGAGCTGCTCTTCGCCGACGTTGCGGGGCCACGTAGCACCACCGAAGTCCGACTCCACCGCTACTCCGAGCTCAAGCCGCACACTGCTGCTGCCCCGCCGATGTCTGCGGCGGTCCTCACCGCTCCGCTCGCCGTTCGTTGATGCTCACCGCGCCACCGCCTGCGACCTGCTTGCCCATCTTGGTCCAGCCCACGCTTACCCCGTCGATGCTACTGCCCTCCCCCATTAGGTAGCTTATTTTTATTTTTATTTTTCCTTTATTTTATGTTATTTTATTTTTTTTTTTTTAAAGTTTCAATATTATTGTACAGGAATGTGATTTTCATTTTATGAATATTCTAGGCATTATCCGCGGGGTTCTGCTCAAAATTGCTGTAATTATTAATTTGATCTGTGAGATGTTGGATCTTTTTTTAATTATATTAATTTTTTGGGCATTTTGATAGTATTTTAATTCTTAAATCATCATAGTTATTAATTTGACTCATAAGACTTCGGATCAAATTTTTAATTATTTTGAACTTTCTTACATTTCGTGATGATTAGGGTTAAAATAATCGTTAATTCAACCCGTGAGACAACGGATTATTTTTTCAATTATCTTAATCCTTTATTTGATGAATATCTTGATTAGTTTAGATATAATATTCATTTGATAATTGCTTGTCTTGAAAAACACTAAAAAATAAATAAAAATAATCAAAAATCAAATCTTGCATCGGAGTGTGTTGGTTTAGTAAATTAGGATTGCATTTTTAGGATTGCACTTTTAGATAATTTTTTGAATAGATTAGGATTGGATTTAAATAATTTTTTTTTTATAGATAAGGGCTTAGATAATCTTTGCACATTTTAATGATCTCATTTTTTTCTAAAAATAGTTTTCTAAGATAGGATAGGGTTTAAGTCAAATTAATCCCTAAAATAGATTAGAAAATTATTCATTTTAGATAGTTTAATAAGGGTTTTTATTAATTCCGAATTTTAATAAAAAATACAAAAATATTAGGTGCATGTCAATTAGTCTGCATGTTAGGTTCATTTAATTAGAATTTGCTTGTTACTAAAATTAGGTCATGTAGTTAAAGTGCATGTTTTAATTTTGAGATAAAAGAAAAACCAAAAAAATTGTTTGCTTGGTGCATTTAATTCTTTTGATGCAATTTATTTGATTCATTGAATATTTAATAATGATTGAGCATCTATGTGATCACCCCATCGCATGATAGTGATTTAGGTTAAAAGAAAATCCAAGCTGCCTGCAAAAACATTTTTGAAAATAAAAAGAATGGTACCGAAAGGGCATTAGAGAAATCTAGTGTAACCAAGTCCCCGTACCCAAAGTCTCCGGTTTGTAGGAGTAAAATAATTCTCCCGTTATTTTACTTAGGTGTCTAATCAACCTACCATAAACTGATTAGTGGCGACTCCTAGATAAAATCCATTTGCATGTTAAAAATTCAAACCTAAGTTGCGAATTAGTATGGGCTTGGGAGAGCCCGAGCTAAGTTTAAAACTTAGTAGTCCATTAGCCAAAACCCTAGGTGGTGCACTCAAAAATTTAGGTCGCGACAGCTTGGCGACTCTACTAGGGACTTGTGTTAAAACACTTAGTGGACTTAAGCCAATTTTTCTTTTTCTTTTAAAAATGTTTTTGTTTGGTAGCGAGGACACCGGGTACGTCCCTAACATCTCTAAGGTGTTAAATGTTCTTACAGATGGGAGGTACAGGGGGAGTAGTCTTTGCTAATACTTGTCTCGTAGGGAGGTGTGGGGATGAATGATTTATTTTTCCCTGATTAGAAGTGTTGTTTGCATTTAAACCGTTGTGCATGTTTTATTGCTTTTAGCACTTCACTATTGCACACACAACCTACTACCGAACCTGGTCCGTGATAGGATTTTTAGGATAGTGTTGAGAATGATACTTCCTCCAAAGCGAGACTGCTATGTAGAGGTTGATCTTCTCTTCCCCGAAAGTATTTTCATGGTGTCGAATGTGTTTGTCCATATCCGCGAGACTGCGTGGGCATTCCATTTGACTAAGTCGGAGTTAGGAGGACCTGACACATTAAATGCGAGATTGCAACGGTCAGATCATCCTCTTAGCTCCACTTTGTTAAGCCATTTAGAGTAGAAATCGAGCCTCACATCTCATGTGCATGTCTATGTGATTGCCGTTGATTTTCCTTGGTGAAGTAAGTCTTCTATCCCTATACCATGCAATTTATTTTGTCATACTTTTGGGTCGGTCCATGACAATCTAGGTCAATCATTGATTTAATTCCTTTGTCAATTAGAAATGAAATGAGGAAATTGCCAGGGAATGAGGCATTTGAAAAAAAAAAACTTTGGAGAATTTGTTTTCAATTCATGTCTAGGAAATTTGGTTTTACTAGGGTGTCCATTTTTTAGGAAATTCCCTTCTTGTACAAACTTCTCATGAATAAATGAAAAAATCGATTAGATCATTGTCATGGATTGGCTATCTATTTACACTATGTGCTTATTTTGTTAATTTCTTCGAATTAGGTTACAACGGAGCCGCCACGTTCACCTATTATCACTCGATCAAGAGCTAAAATGGCCGACCAAACCGAGATGTGTGATCGTGTTTCCACTATGGAAGATCAACTTAAACAGTTGCTCACCTCTGTGCAACTCATGTTGGCGCAAATCGAATCTCTCCAAGTGAATTCGATTCCTGCACCCGCTCTTCTAGAAATCGTAATTCCAAGGCAGGCAAGCAGGACACAAATGATTGATGATGACATGCCCGAGCTGGAGGATGACCCAGTGCCAGACACCATCAAAAAAGCCAAGCTTGGCAGTGGTCCTAAGACAGAGCAAGATGAGCGTTTTGCGAAACTTGAGGAGAAAGTAAAATAGTTGCAGGAGTCGCACAGCTCACTCCCATTTGACCTGTCGGTTTATGAGAAAGTCAAGATACCAAGCAAATTTAAGATGCCAGAATTCGAGAAGTACGATGGTACTTCCTGCCCAAAATCTCATTTACAGATGTACCATGTACGCATGGCTCAGCATGTTAAAAATGAACCTCTCATGATTCAATCATTTCATGCGAGTCTGACCGGGCCCGCACTGAACTGGTACGTGATGAAGAATGTGAATCTTCTCGACACCTGGAATGAAGTGGTTGACGCGTTCCTCAAGCAATATAAGTTCAATATGGACATTGCACCTTCCCGAGAAGATCTTGAGAGGATGGAGAAAAAGAGGAGCAAGTTGTTCAAAGAGTATGCCGTGAAATGACAAAATTTAGCAGCTCAAATCACTCCTGAGCCTACTAACAAAGAACTGATGAAGTTGTTCGTCAAGACTCTCCCGTTTGAGTTCCGTAACTGAATGGCCAGCACGTACGTCGAGAACTTCAATCAACTTATTCCTGTGGGAGAACAAATCGAGATGGGGATAAGGAAAGGATGGTTTACTGAGCCATCTAACAAAAGGTTCTCTACCAAGAATGAGAAAGAAGCTGTTGTAGATGTAAATGCGGCCTACAGCCAAGAAAATGCCAATTGCAATCCGGCTATCCAGATGAATGCAAGGCAACAACAAACTGCTGGCTGTCAATTGTTTGCTCAAACAAATAATAGAAGGTAGTTCACTCCTCTCCCTGGATCTCCATCCCAAGTGTTGGCAATCCTTTCAAAGAAAGGCTTGCTTACTTGCAAGCCGAGGCGGCCTAATCGCGAACACATTCGTGGTTATGACTTGGCAAAGAAGTGTGATTACCATAGCGGTGAGTTGGGACATTCAACTGATGAATGTTTTGCTCTTAAGCATCGAATCCAAAACCTCTTGGATACAAAGGCGTTCTCTTTCAGCAGTAATTTGAAAAAATCCTCTGCCCAGTCATGACGGAGGCGCAAATGCTGTCACTGAGTGAAGATGTTCTTATCTTCACACTCCTCTACGAAGGAGTCTTTTTTTTTTTTTTTTATGCTCTCTAGGATTTCAAGTTTTTTCTAGGATTTCCTGCTTTCTGAGATTTCAATTATTACTTTCGATTCTAGGGTTTGCTTGTTCACATTTTCCTTTCCAATAATGTAATTCATTTGATTCTATTTAATGAAATTACAATTTCCAAGTTTGAGGGCATGAAGAGGTACACCAAACCAGTCCAATGACGATATCCAACCATAAAAAGAAAATATCATCTACGGAGAAATCCTGAGGGCTGGACTTTCTCATGCTTCCTCCCAAAAACTTTTTCGAAAACAAAAGCATTTCACTGTAAAAAAAAAAAAAAAAAATATTTTCCCAAAGCTTGTAGCAGATTAAACCTGTTTGTTTGTTTGTCTGACTTATTTACTTCTTATCTCAAAGCATAATTCTATAACTTGTTATGACAAGGGACATCTAAAAATAGTGTATCAAGATTCAATGTTCATACACTTGACTCGTGATCAATAGGCTTAGAGCGCATTTGCAATGAAAAACAGATGTGGGGTAAGTTTGCTCTAAATTACAGCGGCTCATATGTGGTGAGGAAGGTACTTCCTGGAGGTGCCTTGATCCTGGTAGAAATGGATGGTCGTGAGTTTTCCACTCTAGTTAATTCTGATGCTGTCAAGAAGTATTACCCATGATAGAATTTGTCATATCATATTTTGAACTGCAAGCATTTTTTTTATGATGAATAAATTGCCTCAATGAGTTGCAAATTCAATAGTCCAAATTTGTTACAAATCTTGCATGTTTTCCTTGATGAATTGTGTGAGATAAATTGAATGTGTCAAATGGGATACTTTGGAATGACAAAAGGCAAGTCTTATTCCATACACTATTCATACACTAATTCCCAGTGAGTTGTGTGGAAAAATTCCATGCCCGCAAGGAAAAAGGTGATCTTGCAAAGGGTACGTCAACTGAAGTGATGAGAGGCATTCTTTTCTCTATCCCAAACACTACAGGTGATCCATTGCTTAACCCCTTTGAGCCCCATACACTTATGGAGATTCTTTTTAAATTATCCCTATCAAGGATCATCCCATGTTGGGGCAAATTTGAAATGAATAATAGGAATCTTCTTGTTTACACTTGTATCGATCTTCGAGCATCGCTTTTGCAGTGCAACTTATGGGGTAATTTAAGTGCTTTAGGATGACAAAGAGCAATTCTTTCTTTATCCTACACACTTTTATCCATTACATAGCCCACTTGAGCCTATGAATTCATTTCATATTAAACCCAGTTGGTGATCATTTCCCACACTGGGGCAAAGAAAAAATTCAAATGGTATGGTTTAGAATGATAAAAGATGGAGGCTGTGTGAGTCCAAAGAAAATAAGTGCAAAAGAGGGGCATGAAAAAGCAGTGTGCTTGGTAAAAGTAAGGCCAATGCCCAAAAAGAAAAAATCAAACATTCGTTGAAGTAAGTCCTATCCCCAGCAAGGCGGTACTAAAAATGCTGAGATGTTATACTCAATGGAGTTTTGATATCAGAAAATCCCCGATGGTGGAGAAGAAAATTGGTGGAAATATCAAAATCCCCCCTAAACACTTTTTGAGCCTAAGAATCCTTTCATGAACTAAGACTACGTTACGTCCCTTGAAAAGTCTCTTCAGATTATGGCACTTAAATTAACGTAAAAGTTCATATATTCAAAAGTATCGCTTGAAGAAGTGTGAGTAAGACAATTTCTACCTCATTTCGTATGCTTCTTGACTTGTAAACCCAAAAACAATTACGGAATATCACTCATTTTTCAATAGCCTCGACTCAAATAGTCCTCTTTGTTAAGCCATTGACCAAGCTTACATTACGGTCCCTATTAAAGACCTCTCAGATTGGTAAGGTTGTACCACTTGCGAGATTGCTCAGACTCTTGTTTGGCATGATGATAGTGAGATAGAGTGATTGTCAAATCCTGCATCAAAGGTCAGGATAAAATGGTCATTTTAATGAGGATGAGTGAAAAGTCTTTTCAAACCGAAAAATCCCTCACTTGATATATCCATGACACTCATGTGTTCATATTGGAATATTCTTTTGAAATCTTCCCAATGGAGATTAGGTGATGCAAGATTAATAGAAATCATTACGCATGAACCTCACTTGAATTAATGCATGTTTGTGACTATAAATGCATGTTGCCTCTCCTATGACCAAGTTTTACAGGAGACATATCCCCCAGGAGCAGAGATGTTACTAGGTAAGTATATCTCTATCCATACCTTAAATACTTATCATTACACAGGTATTTCCCTTTTGAGTATATCGACATTAGATTGAGTTGTCCCCCCCACAGATTTTTCTCTAGATTCAGTCTGATCAAGGCGACCGAAGAAAGGTTCGGGTTTTGGTCAAATGATCTATGCTGCAATGCTAGGCGACCGTAGAAAGGTACAGGTCCTAGAAAAGTAGTTTCCCCATTCAGGCGATCGTAGAAAGGTACAGGTCCTGAAAAGTGATTTCCCGTTTAGGTGACTATAGAAAGGTACGGGTCTTGGAAAAACAGTTTCCCCATTCAGGCAACCGTAGAAAGGTACGGGTCCTGGAAAAACAATTTCTCCATTCAGGCGACCGTATAAAAGGACGGGTCTTGGAAAAACAATTTCTCCATTCAGGTGACCGTAGAAAGGTGCGGGTCCTAAACACAACCAAAATCTTGCTGCCATACTGGGCGACTGTAGAAAGGTACGAGTCCTAGGAAAGCAGTCTCCTTATAAAGCCTTGTTACTATTCTAGGCGACCGTAGAAAGGTACGGGTCCTTGACATGTAACACCAACTATCTTGAGTTACTCTACCCTCCTCGAAGGTAAGTTATTCTAGGTAAGTTCTTTTATCATTTGCATTAGCATTTCCATGCATCATGTAAATTGCATTTCAAAATGGGATTCATTTTCCCAAAAAAAAGTCATTCAGTGCATGTGCATGATCAAAATTTACGTCTGAACTTGTCTTTGAAGGCAACCTCTACGAGCTCACTTTTAAAGAGGGGCAGTTGTTGACACCTAATTTTGACAATCCTAAGGAAATAAAATAAAAATCGCATCAAACCAAATAAAAGGAATAAAAGGGGAGAAATCAATCTGATTAATTATTCATGGAAGTCGGAAATTTCAAATCTTGGTAAATGCGGAAGCAGTTCCCGGTCAAGGAATACGATTTAGGGAATCAGGTAAATAAAGAGCAAGAATTTTGATAAAATGGAAGGAATCGAAGCAAAATCGAGCTAATTGCGAAATCACGCTCCAATTTACAGTCATGAATTAATGCAACAGAAGATGTAAACTCGAAAATTGCCATGGAAAGCAGCCGTCTAGAATCACTATATAAGAGAGCCACAATTTTCGTGACCGAGGGGAGCTAATTCAGAAAAATCGAGAAAAAATTCAGAGCAAAAAAAAGTGAGAGAAAGCAAAAAAAAAAAAAAAAGAAGAAGAAAAAAGGAGACAAGCTCCCTCGTCAATTTTCAGCCAAAAAGAAAACAAGTCTCCCTTTTCCCCTCTGACAAGCTACAGAGGAAAAGAAAGAACTCAGCAGCTACATAAGGGAAAAGTTTACTGAAAAGTGAGCAGTGAAAAAAAAAAGAAAAGGAAAAGCAGGGGCTATGCGTCTTTCTTTGCAGCTGCTCGAGGCCTCGCTCCACCTATCCGCGCCAGCCCTCCACTCGCTGGCGTTCTTCGCACCACCTCGCCGTCACTGCTCGCCACCGCCCAGACCACCTCCGCTGGTCCTTGCGCCTCCGCATTTCACCAGTTGCCACGCTACCCGGCCCACCACTGCGCCAGCACCTGACGTCCGCAACGCCACTGCAACCGAGTTGCTCTCCGCCGACGTTGCTGCACCACAGCAGCACCATCGGAGTCTGACTCTGCCACTACTCCAAGCTCGAGCCACACGCCGCTGCTTGCCCGTCGATGCTGCGGCGGTCCTCACTACTCCGATCGCTGTCCGCCGACGCTCACCGCGCCACCACCTGCGACCTGCTCACCCATCCCACTATTGGTCCAGCCCGCGCTTACCCCATCGACGTTGCTGCCCTCCCCCATTAGGTAGCTTATTTTTATTTTTTATTTTTTCCTTTATTTTATATTATTTTATGTTATTTTTTTTTTAAGTTTCAATATTATTGTACAAGAAGGTGATTTTCATTTTATGAATATTCTAGGCATTATCCGCGGGGTTCTGCTCAAAGTTGCTGTAATTATTAATTTGATCCATGAGATGTTGGATCATTTTTTTAATTATATTAATTTTTTGGGCATTTTGATAGTATTTCAATTCTTAAATCATCATAGTTATTAATTTGACCCGTAAGACTTCGGATCAAATTTTTAATTATTTTGAACTTTCTTATATGTGGTGATGATTAGGGTTAAAATAATCGTTAATTGGACCCGTGAGACAACGGATTATTTTTTCGATTATCTTAATCCTTTATTTGATAAATATCTTGATTAGTTTAGATATAATATTTATTTGATAATTGCTTGTCTTGAAAAACACTAAAAAAAAAGAAAAATCAAAAATCAAATCTTGCATCGGAGTGTGTTGGTTTAGTAAATTAGGATTGCATTTTTAGGATTTCACTTTTAGATAATTTTTTGAATAGATTAGGATTGGATTTAAATATTTTTTTTTATAGATAAGGGCTTAGATAATCTTTGCATATTTTAATAATCTCATTTTTCTAAAAATAGTTTTCTAATATAGGATAGGGTTTAAGTCAAATTAATCCCTAAAATAGATTAGAAAATTATTCATTTTAGATAGTTTAATTAGGGTTTTTATTAATTCCGAATTTCAATAAAAAAATACAAAAATATTAGGTGCATGTCAATTAGTCTGCATGTTAGGTTCATTTAATTAGAATTTGCTTGTTATTAAAATTAGGTCATGTAGTTAAAGTGCATGTCTTAATTTCGAGATAAAAGAAAAACCAAAAAAATTGTTTGCTTGGTGCATTTAATTCTTTTGATGCAATTTATTTGATTCATTGAATGTTTAATAATGATTGAGCATCTGTGTGATCACCCCATTGCATGATAGTGATTTAGGTTAAAAAAAATCCAAGGTGCCTGCAAAAACATTTTTCTAAATAAAAAGAAAGGTACCGAAAGGGCATTAGAGAAATCTAATATAACCAAGTCTCTGTACCTAAAGTCTCTGGTTCGTAGGAGTAAAATAATTTTCCCATTATTTTACTTAGGTGTTTAATCGATCTACTGTAAACTGATTAGTAGCGACTCCTAGATAAAATCCCTAAGTCGCGAATTGGTATGGGCTTGGGAGAGCCGAGCTAAGTTTAAAACTTAGTAGTCCATTAGCCAAAACCATAAGTGGTGCACCCGAAATTTAGGTCGCGACACTAGAACTAGTCAAGTTTCATCGCCTGAAGTATATGTAGTCCCAGCGCAGTCTACATACAAAAAGGCCTTTAACAACATCTGGCACAGAGAAATAAAAAAAACAAATTGCAGATGTTCTTCCTTTGCTAGTAGGGCCAAACAATCCGCGCAACCATCTTCTTCTTTGAAAATGCGTTAAATTTTATACTTGTACAGCTCTGTAAGCAAGTTCCTGCAGTCAGCCAAAATGGGTTTTATCAATAAATTATGCTTATGAGTGCCTATAATTGCTTGAATAACGGACATGGCATCCATTTCAACGTGTAAATGGGTAACAACATTGGCTAATTCTAATCTAAGGCCGTCTCTTAGCACCATGTTTCTTTCACAATGTGTTCGCCGTTCGTCAGGGCTTCTATTGTTACTGAGCGATTTATTCTCACTCATACTTTGTCATAGTCATGGATATTTTGCCATTATAAACTTGGATATGATATTTTCAATCGATAATTATGATCTTTGAATTTTGTGATTCCGGGACCACGTGAACCGCCAAAACCCTCTTATTCGTCAATTTACATGATAGGCAAAAGCCTTCTCGCGGGTCTCTCAAGTTTGGTTCTTACGACATATGAGATGTCATTTAGGATGACCAAGTTTGCAATTATGACCGCACATGAACTGTGAATCATGACACGCATGAAAGCGTCATCTAATTTATACCTTGTCCATGTACGACCATTTTTTCCCTTTTGAAAAAAAAATACCGGTTTGTTTATAACTCTTAACATTACTTTAAAAGAAAGGCAAGGACGCTTAAGCAATATGTTGAAATTGCAATAAATCTATGACAAGACGTACCTATGTAATATGTCCCATATTTCATTATCACTTTGTTAGTACCTCAGTTTTTCTTGTTAATAAGATATGCAGTTATAAGAATTTATGGAAACGGTGACCCATCAAGGGCTAGATTAATAGAATGTGCTTGTTATTTACACTGAAAATGTTTAAATCTACCACTTGTTCTCGGCTCAGATTTTGGATCAAAATTAAATTTGCCCCTTTGATCTGATTCGAGGTGGCTTATTGACACTGAAATTGCAAAGTTAATAAAGAATTACTTTCTTAGACATGATTTTAGAAGCTGTGCAAAGAAAAAAAAAAACAGATTTGGCAGCCATGAGTGACGATCCTATTCACGTGAAGATCACAAGTCATTTAAAGAAAAACCGCGAGCCCAAAAAGACTTTGGTATTTTTACTTTAGTGACCCCTTTGGATCTTTTCACAAAAATTTATGGAGTGGCTATGAAGAAACCCCAGAATTCCTACCCACAAAATTGCTATCCATAAAAGCTATGTCATCACAATCTCCTTTGACTCTTTTATGACATACGTGCTCTAATAAGAAACACGAAAATTAAATAATAATAATAATAATAATAATAATAATAATAATAATAATAATAATAATAATAATAATAATAATAATAATAATAATAATAATAATAAAGACAATATCATGTCACCGTCCTTATTGTAATGCTTTATAATTGGATCATTTTTATCTCGTTGTTTCCTAGATGCTTAATCTAATGTGCTGCGTTGAGGAGAGCTCGGTCAAGATATGATTTAAGAGGAATCTCATAATCAACTAAGCATACTCTCGTTGTGTTTATCCTAAACTTTAACCGTGGTCATCACTCGTCACTAGGTAGAAATGGAGATCAGTGCTCGTGGGAGGATATGGAGTGCGACGAATTCAGCAGTCACAATGTTGGCCTAATTCTCAATAGCAATTGTCTCTCTAGCACCACTAATCTTTTTAATCTACTCTATCGTGTTCGCCTTTCGTCAAAAATTCTTTTGTCAGAACTTCTATAGTTTCCAAGGGATTTATGCTTGTTTATAATTTACCATAATCACGTATATTATATGATTATTTTTATATAACATGAGATAATGATATATAAAATTTGAAAATATTTTCAATGGATGATTGCGATATTTTGTTTTTAATGATTCGAGGCCTAGGACTAGGAATGGAGAATCACTCCTGTTCATTGTGCGTGAAAGACGGGCAAAAGACTTTTTGCTGGCCTCTCAAAGTTATGATCTTTTCATGGAAAAAATATGCGATTCCATTTAAGAGGACCAACTATGCAGTTATGACTGCACATGAACAATTAATCACGGCATGCATGAGAATGTGACCTAATTTATCTCTTGTGGAAATATGTTGAAATTGCAAAACATCTATGGCAAGACATAAACAAATAGTATGGTCGATTTAATCATCACTTTACTAGAAAGGTTTCCATATTGATTGTTGATCCAGTTAGAAGAAGTTATGGAAACATTGACCCATCAGAGAGTCAAGTGACTACATCAATTGAAGGCACCTGTTATTTATACCCAAATTATTTGGATTTTTCAATTGTTTGTGTTAGGTGATATCTTGTTCCGATTTTGCGTACATAATAAATTTGCTTCTTTGATCTAATTGAAGATAGGCCATTGACACTGAAACTGAAGGACTCATATATAAGTACTTTCTTAGGCCTTAGAAGTTATGAAAAAAAAAAAAAAAAAAAACACCTAGATTTTGGAATTTTATCCAGACATTTCTCGTCTTCCCCCCTCAATTAATTTCTCTTTCACACCAGATTAGATTGAAAAAGACACGTATAAATTATGCTACTAGCTCGAGGCCGACAAGGTGATCGTTAAATTTTGTCACATTCCACAACTTTCCATGAGCAGCGATCTCCATTTGCACTAGTGACCACCATGATTCAAGCCAAGGATAAATGCAAGGAGAATCTGCTCCACTGATTCCGAGACTCATCTTGAATCATATCAAGGCCGAGCTCCCATCGGCATCGCACATTGAATTAGCAGAGCATGTATGAAACACCAAGATAAAAAAAAAATGATCGAAAAGTATAAAGCACGTAGACTAATGACTGGCCTGATTTTGTCCATTTGTTTTCTTTAAAAAAAAAAAAATTGTGCTTGTTATTAGAGCGCCTATGTCATAGAAGAGCAGATAGCAATGCCATAGCTTTCATGGTTGGCAATTTTTGTGAGTTGGAATCCTTGCGCTCCAACAGGATAGCAAAAGCATGAAAAAGATCAGAAAGCCAATGATTGATCGGGAACTATGCAAGTAGCAGTCATGTATCTATGTGACACTGATTATTGTGTAGTAGTCTAGTTTTAATTGAAAGTGGGTATAGATTAATTAAGATCTTTCTGTATGTTTACTTCATGTCAACTCATGTTTTCCATTGGCTATTATGGAGACCCTATCTTCTTGTTCCTTATTCTATCTTTCTAACTGCTTTTTTTTTGTCCTAGAAAGTCATGTCATATCATTGTATAAATTAACATGTATAGTGGCATGTACACGTACTAGTGCTTGTTGTGACTAGGCGCCGAGGGGCACTCCCTTTGATGTCTTGGCTGTTGTAAAGAATCTAATTTAGGAGATGTCCTTGTTCCAAAATCTAATTTCCGGAAGCTAGTAAAGGACAAGAAAATAAATATTGTAACATTAATGTGGAAACTAACCGGATCTTACTATTATATCAATACAAGATCACAAAAGAAATAAACAATGAATAATAAAGAACACTAATAATTTTACGTCATTTGGTCCGAGTATCGATGCGTACTTAATAGGAAGTGTCGGTAGTAAATAATCCACCAATTTAATGGTTAAACATATCAATAACAAGGAAATAGCTTGTGATCCTTGATCATCAATTTATTTCATGAAGAGGTTTCCAATTTAGATGTGGAAGAATGAAATAATACATTTGGTGGCACTGTAGCCACTGAAAAATAATAAAAAGGTTTACAAAATTTTTCTCTTTGTATAGGTAAAATTTACAAGTGCTGGTGTGAAAAAAAACTCACTCTCCATTTAGTAAAATCCAATATGTGGAATTAGGATTGAGATGTGTTAATTAACACCCTATCGAGAAGGTACAAACGTTCGACATCTTCAAAAGCATACAAGAGATGAAATGATTATTTCCACCAATCCACATCCTAAGACTTTGGCCGTGTATAGCACGGGTCTAATGGATATTTAATTTCTGTTGCGACTCTTTCTTCAATCAAACCCAAGTGTCTTTTTGGATGGGTATGGTGCTTGAATGGCCAATGGAATTTCCTCGATCGAATTGCTTCTCGTTACCTATAAAAAGCTTCTCTACTGAAAACCAACTCTACCAAAAAGCAGCATAACAAAGCAAAAATATGGCACCCTCGCTGTTCTTCATGTTTTGTGCATGGATTGTCCTTCTTGTGATGATTCATATTTCACTTGCCAAGCCACTATGCCATCCGGATGAGAGCTCAGCCTTGATGGAATTCAAGCAAAGTTTCAAAATCAACAAAACAACTTTTCAGTGTGTTTATCCAAAGGTTGAATCATGGTCACTAGGTGGATATGGAGATTGCTGCTCATGGGATGGCGTTGAATGCGATGAGGCCACCGGTCATGTGACAGGCCTCAACCTTAGCCACAGCTGTCTCTTTGGTACTTTATCTTCTAACAATAGCCTCTTCCGCCTACTCCACCTGGAATCGCTTAATCTTGCTTGGAATGACTTCAATGATTCCTCAATCCCATATGGCTTTGGCAATCTTTCCAGGTTACAATACCTTAATCTCTCCAAGTCTTACTTTGTGGGAAAAGTCCCCTCAGATATTTCACGACTCTCCAAATTAGTTTCTCTTGATTTGAATCTTGGGTGGGATCTTGAGATGTCTCTTGATTTTCTACGGTGGAATTTACTTGAGATGCCCAACATAGATAACTTTATTCATAACTTAACCATGCTTAGAGAACTTGATCTCTCTTATACAAACATGTCATCACCATTCCCTCATGTACTTGCAAACTTCTCGTCTTTGAAGTTGCTTAAGCTTGGAACATGTCGATTGCATGGAGAATTTCCAGTAAGCATCTTCCGATTACCAAACCTGGTCGCTCTCGATGTTAGCAACAATTTCGAGCTTTCTGGTTTTATTCCCGACTTACATTGGGGTAATCCCCTCAAATCATTGTCTCTTCAGGAAACGAACTTTTCAGGGGAAGTACCTATTTCGATCGGAAACCTTGTTTTCTTGAATGAATTATCAATTGAGTATTGTAATTTTGCAGGTTCACTTCCCACTTCAATGGGCAATCTTTCTCAGCTTGCTCATTTAAGTTTGTCATCTAATAAATTTCATGGTCAAATCCCCGCTTTCTTTGCCAATCTTACCCGGCTATCATATCTAGATCTCAGTTACAATAATTTTAGCGGTGGTATTGGGCATTGGTTTGTCAACTTGGCGAAACTCACCGATTTGAACCTTGCAGGTAATGGTTCATTTTATAGCAATGTTCTTTAACAAAAAAAAAATGAAATATTGAGATTCAATCGATAGCCAAACTCACCATCCTTGTATTTTTAACATTTGGCAGATTGTCAGTTAAGCGGTCCTATCACATATTCATGGGAGAACTTGACTCAGTTGGTTTCGCATGAACTTGATGGCAACAATTTGCAAGGTGAAATTCCAAACTCATTATGGGAACTCAAGGATCTTGAATTTCTTAATCTTCATGGGAATAATTTGACTGGCACTGTGGGTTTACACAAACTCAAGAAATTGAGAATGTTAGATTTCTCCTTCAACAACATATCTTTTGCAAGCAAGGCCGAAATCAATGCCACTCTTCCAAAACTTTCCACTTTATATTTAAGTTCATGCAACTTACATGAGTTCCCCAAGTTTTTAGGCTACCCAGTCAGATTAGAGGAGATAGATCTTTCACACAATAATATCGAAGGGAGTGTTCCTATGTGGATGTGGAATGGTAGCAGAGAATCCTTGCTCGGTATGGATCTTTCCGACAATTTTCTAACTGGCTTTGAAAATAATCAGATCAATCTACCACTACCCAAGTTGATCGCTCTTGACATTAGTTCTAACCAGCTCAAAACAAAACTCCCTAGTCCTCCTCCATCAATGTATTTCTATAATATCTCCTACAACTTCCTCATCGGAGAAATTCCATCTATTTGTAGTGCCAGATTCCTCGTCATTCTGGATTTGTCCAACAATAGTTTGAATGGCACAATTCCTTCATGTGTGGGAAATATGGATTATTTGTCATTTCTAAATCTTAGGAAAAATGAACTTGTGGGCATGATTCCTCGTGCTTACCCAAAAGGCTGTATGTTGGAGCTTATAGACCTCTCAGAGAATCGATTACAAGGGCCGATTCCAAGATCTTTGGCGAATTGTACAAAGCTAGAGTATTTGAACCTAGCTCACAATCAACTTCTCGATGGATTCCCTTTTTGGCTATCAGAGTTGACCGAGTTGAAAGTTGTTATCTTGAAATCCAATAAGTTCTATGGTCCAATTGAAGCATATCGAAGCCAGTTTAACTTCAGCTATATGCATATCATGGACCTTTCATATAATAGTTTCAATGGCAAACTTCCTTGCAAGTTGTTGCAGAGTTTGCATACAATGGAAGTGATAACTAGGCAAGAACAGTTAGAATATATGACAACTTGGGCATCAATTCCATTTCACAATGAAATTATGGAAATTGTGGTTTATGACATGAAATTGATGAATAAAGGTACAGAAAGGGAATACTCGAAAGTTCCAATTGCACTTATACAAATTGACTTCTCCAATAACAAATTCGAAGGACACATACCGGATCTCATTGGAGATTTGAAGTCACTTATTTTGCTTAACCTTTCAAGCAACATTCTGACCGGTTCCATCCCGCCATCCTTAGCAAATTTGACATTGCTAGAATCTCTAGATCTTTCTCAAAATAAGCTCTCCGGAGAGATCCCTCGAAACCTAGCCCAACTTACATTTCTTTCATCTTTCAATGTCTCTGATAATCAATTGTCGGGACCAATACCGCAAGGGAGTCAATTCAACACATTCCCAATCGATTCATTTGCCATGAATGAGGGGTTATGTGGAAGTCCTTTGCCAAAGAAATGCACAAATGTTGGGGATAACTTATCATTACCACCATCTCCCCACGAAAAATTTGGTGAAGAGTCCCTGTACAACTCAAAGTGGAAATTTGTGCTAATTGGTGTTGGAGTTGGGTTTTTTATCGGCATTGTGCTAGGAAACTTGATCATTGATGAGAAGAGCATGTGGTTCTTACACTACTCCGAGAGAATGGCAAAAGGATGGAAAAGATTGGGAAGGCATTGAAAAATAAAGAGTTGTGCATGTAGTCAGATACTTATGCGACACTATCATAAATGTAACCCATTCTCTGTGTGTGTGTGTGGTTTTTTTTTTTTTTTTTTGGGAAACAACTCTTTATGTGTTTAGTTTGCACTGGAAATACGAAAAGATAGAACATACAATATTCCTCTTGTCGTACTATCGTTTAGTTGAATTTAAAAATCGTCTCTTTTTTCTATTTTAGAATTATATGGCTTGTATTTTCTCACGCTCTTTACCTTCATATGTTTGAAAGAACTTAATGTTAAAACCTGAATTTTTGCCGGCAAAATTAAGCATATAGTTTTGCGAAAAAAAAAAAGGAAAATTCCAAATAAGGACCCGAAGTTGACCAATTTTCTCAAATAAGGACCCGAAATGAACTTAGTGTCAAATAAAGACCTAAAGTGGACCCATTGTCTCAAATAAGGACCCGAAGTTGACCAATTTTCTCAAATAAGGACCCGAAATAAACTTTGTGTCAGATAAAGACCTAAAGTGGACCCATTGTCTCAAATAAGGACCTCAATTCCAAATAAGAACTTGAGCTTACTGGTCAGCCAAATATTCATAGGCTATCAAGCATGTGACATTTCCGACGACCAGGAGTTTAGGCAATTTTGTCCAAAAAAAATATAGGGAAAATTAACAAATCCTAAAACAGAAAAAAAAAAAAAAAACTCTAGGTTTTCTACGGTCTCCCGTTCCTTGTACCCATCCTCCGCAAAGTCGAAGACCCAAATTCTCCGCCGGTTGAGGCATGAATTCAAAAACAAGAAGAAAACCAGACGCTTCTTGCTTTTTTTTTTTTATTTTTCTTTTTTGCGAAGACCCAAATTCTCTGTCGGTCGAGCAAGGTGAGGAGCAGCGAGGAGAAGAAAGAAGAAAACATAAACATCTAAATAGATAACCTAAACTTAATTAATATAGAATTTCCCCTTTTTTTTTCCAATCACAAATTTCTAATAAAATTACCCCTATTTTAATTGTCGGAAAATGTTTACCGGTGAGCTAAGGTCCTCAATAGAGATTAACTTGATCACTTGGTCCTTATTTGACACAAAATTCACTTCGGGTTCTTATTTGAAACAATGGGTCCACTTCGGGTCCTTATATGACACAAAGTTCACTTTAGGTTCTTATTTGAGAAAATATATTCACTTCGGGTCCTTATTTGGAATTTTAAAAAAAACTAAGAAATAAATAATGGTAAAAAAAAAAGACGAAAGTCCTTAGGTTCGACCCTATACAGTCCAATACGCCCATCACTTGCGAGGCCCATCCGGGAAGCCCAGGTCTGATTGAAGTGAATTGAAGCCCACAGGACTTCATAGACAAGCCCGGCCTCTTTCCTTCTTTGCTTCTTCTTCTCTTCTTCTTCTCTCTTTCGTCTCTAAAGCTCAGACGCGCACGTGATGGAGGAGAGGAGCGAAGCAGTTGGAGCAAAGAAATGAGCACACGCGCGAAGCAAAGCAATATACGATGGTCATTTTCCTCTGGATTTTCTCTCCATCGCCATCAATCCACCGTCCACCACCTCCACTCACTTGTTGGCCATCCCAGCCGCTCGAGCTCATTCGCAGCAGAAACGGAGCTCACGCACCAGGGAACAGAGGTCGCCAAAAACCACGGAGACTTAATTGGTACGAACTCCTCTCGTCGATTTTGTCTCACTAATAGGTTTCCTTCATTGATTTCCGGCCACCGGTCGACGCCGTTTGCCATTCCCGAATCGTCTGGTTCTGTTCTAGTCCGTTTTGTGGCCGAGATGTCCGAAGAGTTCGAGTCTTCCTTTGAAGCTTCTTCGCCGGCGCCAATCATCCGAGTCAACAGCTCTAAGATCTTGGTTATCTGTTCTATCACCATTGGTGGCCAGAGGCTGCATCTCCAAGGTATGTACATCATTTCTCTGTTTTAATAAGCTGAGTGCGAACGCTGTAATTTAAGCTCGAGTGAAAATCGAATCCCGATTAGGGATAAAATAGGCATAATTTAATGTCACTGAAATCCTCTGGATCGGAATCAATATTTCGATGATTCTTCTGTGCTCTGTGTTTGAACCGATCATTAATTGTTCATGAAAACGACCGAGTGAGATCGCATATATATTCGAGAGGCTGTCTTTCTGAAATTGAATGCTTATACGTTTATCTCATACTCAGATCGTGATATGTGCATATAATTCGCTAGTCTTGTTTCTGGTTCCTTTGATTTTAAGTCATGGCCGCGACTTCGAAGTGACTGTGTTGCTTCGTTTTCTCTCGTGTTCCATATGCCCCCTGAGCATTCTGGTTGGGTGTATGTGTGGTGGCCAGTGGATGTTTGGTTGGATTGACGTGGTGACTGGAGTTGATCATTGGTGGAGCAAGACATGTTTAGCCCCCTGTATGAAGCTTGTAAATGTCGTTCTCAGGCAAAATGCTCACGTGCTTTTGTTGCTTAAGGTGAAGAATGGACACAATTGGTGAGTGTTGGGCTTATAGGTTGAACAGCTTGGTCGTGAATAGTAAGGGAAGAAGACCAGATCAAAGCTTGTGTGTTTAGGAAATAATGGAGGGAGAGCCTTGACCAAGAAAAAACAAAAGAGTAAAAGAAAGGAAAGAGGAAGATAGGGAAATCTGCAGAAATGCATGTTCTGGAAACGAAGTAGTAGTAATAATAATAATAATAATAATAAATTTCTGGTTTCAATCAGGCAGCTAAGTGTTAGGAATAAATTTAGTCGAATTTCATTTGATTTATATTCACCTAGGTAAGGAGTCCTCCTTGAATTCTGAAATAAATCGATTTTTTTTAGATCGTGCATTGTTTAAATATAAATAGAAATGGATAAAAATAACCAATTAAAAAAAATTATTTGTCGTTTTTTATTGCCATTACTTTTAGGGGTTAGCTAGGTCATCTTCATTATTGCAAAGCATGTGGCACTTCCGAACTGAAGCTACAAACAAGTTGGGGGAAATATATGGAGTTATATGTTGCTCCGGGTCAAATTAGTCTTCTTTCCATTGTGAAGGATCCGACCACCGGTAAAGCAGTTTAGACATTTTTATCTTAGAAGCAAAGACGTTATATAAATCTTCTTTCCATGAAGGGTAATGTCCGCGTCCGCAATCTTTTAAGAGAAAACTTTCTTTAGACTTATATGCCCCTCTTTTTATTTAGCAATACAATGTTCATTTTTCAATTTTGTTCTGTAATGGAGGGCACCGAATGCTATGCTGCTTCGCGCTACACGCGCATCCCTTCGTACCGTCAACCAGTTCTTGGCGGAGGCTTCACTCCTCTCCTGCCACCTGGCAGAAAAGGGTAGCCCATCCTTGGCGAGACCCTGCAATTTACGGCCGCCGGAAGGAGCGGCTGCCTGGGGAGATTCGTGAGCGATCACACCGCGAGGTACTCGCTGGACGTCTGCCGGACCAATTTGTACGCGGAGGACATGGCCGTTTTCTGTGGCGCCTCCGGCAACAAGTTCCTGTCCTCCAACATCCCCGAAACCCTGGGGAATATCAACAGCCAGGATGTCAAGAAGAAGCGCAGCTTCCTGCTGGAGTTCCTGAAGCCAGAAGCTCTCCAACATTACATACCCGTCATGGACTCCATGACTAAGGAACACTTGGCTACCGATTGGTCTCCACATAAGTGAATGTCTTTCCTCTGTCAAAGAGCTGTACCTTCGCTTTGGCGTGTCGCTTGTTTATGAACATCGGAGATCCTGAGATCATATCGAAGTTGACTGACCCGTTCGCTTGAGTAGCCCCCGGATTCACCGCGGTGCCAGTAAATATCCCCGGCACGCGATCCAACACAGCAATGGGAGGAGGAAAAGTTATAAGGCAACAGCTCTTGAACATAATCAGGCAAAGGAAGATGGAGATTTAAGAGGGTAAAGACGCGAATGCGAGGGACTTCTTGTCTCCATGGCTTCTTGAAGGAGATGACGACGGGACCATTTTCTACGACATGGATGCTTCGAACAAGATCATGGGATTGCTCATCGCGAGTCACGACACCACCAGCACTTCGATCACGGGAGAATTACCAAAAAAGTCCTAAACCTATTGCAATTGTGCCAATTCAGTCCTAAACCTTTTTTTTGTCCAATTTAGTCCTAAACCTTTTATAATTGTGCCAATTTAGTCCATCCGGCCAAAATTGGCCGGCCGGCACTGACGTGGACGCCGGTGGGGGACAGCCGGCCGGCGAGGTAATTTTTAATATTTTTTTTTATTTTTTTCGAATTTTTAAATATATTTTTTAATTTTTTAATTAATTTTTTTTTTTTTTTTTGGCCTTCTTTCTTCCTTCCTGCCGGCCGGCCGGCGCCGGCCAGGTCAGCCTCGCCGGCCATTGGCGGAGGTGAGCCTCGCCCAGCGACGGCGAGGCGACCGTCGCCAATCCGGCGAGGCTCGGCCTCGCCCGACCATGGTGAGGTCGAGCCTCACCGGATCGGCAACGGTTGCCTCGCCGGCCCACCGGCGAGGGCGAGGGTCGACCTCGCCCGGTGGCCGGCGAGGCTGCCGTCTCCATTGCTGCCTCCGCCGCCTCCCCCGTCCCCGATCGTCGGCACGATCACCCCCTCCGAGCTCAAGCGGCCCTCCCGGTCGTGACCGTTGCCAAAACCCTGTTCCGGCGCCTCCGGACCGACGAGGACGAGATCGAGCTCCTCCGCGGGTTCCTCGACTACACCACGCAGCGCGCGGGGCCTTGCCCTCGCCGGTGGCCGGCGAGGGCCGAGCTCGCCGGATCCGGCGAGGCTCGGCCTCGCCCGGCGACGGCAAGGCCACCGTCACCGGATCCGGCGAGGCTCGGCCTCACCCGGCCATGGCGAGGTCGAGCCTCGCCGGATCCGGCGACGGCCGCCTCCGTCGGCGGGCGAGGCTCGCCTCCGCCGGTGGCCGGCGGGGTGAGCCTCGCCGAGTCCTCACCTCGGCCGGCGTCGGCCGGCCGGAGGAAGGAGAAGAACGCCAAAAAAACAAAAAAGAATTAAAAAATTTAAAAAAAAATTTAAAAATTTAAAAATTTGAAAAAAATAAAAAAAATATTAAAAAATTACCTCGCGGGCCGGCTATCCCCCACCGACGTCCACGTCGGCGTCGGCCGGCCAATTTTGGCCTGATGGACTGAATTGGCACAATTATAAAAGGTTTAGGACTAAATTGGACCAAAAAAAAAGTTTAGGACTGAATTGGCACAATTGCAATAGGTTTAGGACTTTTTTGGTAATTCTCCCCTTCGATCACCGTCGTGGTGAACTATTTGCCTCAGTTTCCCCACATCTATGAGCGGTTTCATCAAGGTAATAAATTCCAGATTCCTTTCGTTGCTTTTGATATGCTTATCGAATGCCAGCCTATTGAGTTTGCTGTGAAACGATCAAGTAACAATGGAAAGAACAAACAACCGCACTTGAATAAGTCGAATCATGTAGCTTAATTAATTGACACTCCCGATCTACCCGTGAAAGCTGAATCAGGCCTGTGAATTTAGCATAGGCTTAGCAATACTCTTTTCTATATCAATAGAACAAATGGAGATTGCTAAATCTAAGGGTCTAGATGAGTTTCTCAACTGGAACAACATTCAGGAGATGAAATATTCGTGGAACGTGGCCTGTGAGTCGATGAGATTGTTAGCACCTGCACAAAGGTAATTTAGAGAGACAACGACGGATTTCACTTTTGCTGGTTATACAATTCCAAAGGGATGGAAGGTAATTTTTGAAACTACATTGAGTGCCCTACAAAGGCTAAATTGAGTAGTTATTGTATAAATAATCAATCTAATAAAGCATGCATTGTGATTCTAATTGTGAAATAGACATTTTGGACTGTGTACTCAATGCACAAGAACCTGAAGTATTTCCCTAATCCAAAGAAGTTCGATCCCTCAAGATTCGAAGGAAATGGACTTGCACCTTTCACCTATGTTCCCTTTGGAGGCGGACCCCACATGTGCCTTGGAAAAGAGTACGCAAGGCTAGAGATGCTCGTTTTCATGCACGATCTGGTGACCAAATTTAAGCTTGAGAAGGTTATACCAGACGAGAAATTCATTTATAATCTGTCTCCGATTCCCGTCGAAGGTCTCCTTAGTTGCCTCCTACCCCACTGACAAAGCAAATCCCCAATGACAGATAGATCATCCACAATCTGTGCCAACCTTCCATAATTTGTGCCAATTCCATTGATAAAGTAAATCTTCCACAATCTGTGCTAATATTATAGATTCTTACCTTTTGTAAAATCTTTCAATTGTGATTTTTCCGCTCATGTACATGCTATTAATATAATACAAATCTTCACATTGATAAGTGTACAATTAACTAAAATAATTGGCCAAAGCACGCCAATTTTTATGCTATATAAATTCTAATGATTTTCCTCCCCATTCTTCATGCTATTTTATGATTTCACAGGGCTTCTCAAAACTTGTTCACAAGTCAAGAAGCAACAGCCGCCACGAAATTACACAAGTCCTCTGCAATCGTTTTCCTTTTCATAGGCAAATGCATGCTCACTCTAAATCTTTATGAAAACATATGAACCTATCGCTGACTAGGTTAATTCGTGAATGGGCTCTACAAAAGGTTAGTTGAGTCCATCAATAGAGTACAAAAATTTATTAAAAAGTTTAAACAAAAAAGTTAGACATACTTTGTGAAATTCAGATGTGCTAATTGATAATTTTGAGGATGAACATGCACTAAGGTCCATGAGAACTTTCTCATTTTTTTGGTTTCAGCAGCAAGTGGTTGTTGGGGCCAATTTTCACATACCTTAACTAGTTCATGAGGAGCTTTTAATTATTCACAATATGCATGAGAATGCGATCTAATTTGTTCCTTATAAATCGGTGACCATTTTTTCCCCTTTAAAAAAAAAAACAAAGAAAAAAGCTTATTTGTTTATAACTTTAGACATCACTTCAAATAAAAAAGCAGGGAGACTTGAGTAATAGGTTGAAATTGCAAAACATGGCAAGACATACACAAATAGTATGACCGATCTTAATCATCCTTTATCAGTAAGGTTTCTCATGTTGATCGTGGATTCATTCTGAAAAAAGCTATGGGAACATTGACCCATCATGGGAGTCAAGCAGCTAGACCAAAATATCTGGATTTTTCAGTTTTTTGTGGATAGAAATTCCTGTGTTTCTCCATTGGAAAAGCAAAGGCATGGAAAAGATCAGGAAGCCACTGATCGATGAGGAACTGTACAGGTAGTCATATATTTATGTGGCACTCACTTTGATGTCTTGTCTTATATAGAGAATCTAATTAAGGAGATTTACCAATTCCAAAATCTAGTTTGAAGAATCTAGTTGAGACCGAGAAGATAAATCTAAAAGTCAATAAGTCGTTTTATAAGTAAACGTGAACAAGGGGATAGCTTGTTATACTTAATCATCAATTTATTTCATGTAGAAGTCTCTACTAATTAGTTTGATGAAAGCAATTGACTAGATTGAAACTCAACTGACATTACAAATGACTTGAGCTAAAAGTTTGTACAATTAGTGTATTCTTCATACAGTATCCCGTTGAAAGATCATGTTATATAACTAGAATATACAATGGACAATGCAATATAACTACCATACCAAAATAAATAAATATTCTAGATTTTCAAGGATGTTATTTGAATTAAACCAGCATTGCGTGGATCAACAAGTTAGTATTGTTACACAATAAGAGTGAAGATGGCAATTGAATATTCTCACATCAAAATTACTTTTTGCCGAATAATGGCCAATGGATGTTTAAAAAAGAAAAAAAGAATGATGAATACCTATACACTGGGGACAAAGCTTTTTTTCTTCTCTCTTTTTTTCCGAGGAATAACATAATTACATTAACAAAACAAGTCTACTTACATTGTTTGAAATATTTATGCTCCCAGCGAAATCATTGTACAGAAGGTCTTTAATAACATAATAACAAATTGCAGATGTTGTTCCTTTACAAGCAAGCTAAAGCATTCGTGCAACCTATGCTTTTCTAAATATGTGCTCAATTTTGTATTTCTGCGAGTCTGGAAGCAATTGCTTGCATTCAGCCAGAAGGGGTTCAATCAGTAAATTATGCCTATGACTTCCTGTAATTACTTGAATAACAGACATGGCATCCATTTCAATGTGTAAATGGGTAACATTATAGGCTGACTTTAATGAAAGGCCATGTCTTAGGGCATATTTCTGCCTTCGATGTGTTTACTATCCATTGAAGTTTTCATAGTTCCTACGAGATTTACACTTGTTCATTATTCATCTAATCATGTATAACTTGTCATTAATTTTATATAAAATGAGGTGGTGATATATGAAATTTTCTTCTTTCATAGCTCAAAGACCGGGTTAAGAGCATTTACTATTAAGAGTCACACTTCTGATTATAGTCAAATTGGTTCTTATGCATTTTCCATGTTGACAAATTTGAAGTGGCCACGTTAGATTCTCGACTAGCGGAAGACTTGGAAGACCTCTTACAACCATTAGCTCAAAAGGGTTCATCAGTAAATATGCCTACGAGTGCCTGAAATTGCTTGAATAACAGACATCGTTAATGTGTAAATGAGTAACATTATTGGATAATTTAAATTTAAGGCCATGCCTTACGGTCATATTTCTGCCTTTGATGTGTTTACCATCAATTAGAGCTTCTCTAATTCTTACGAGATTTATGCTTGTTCATGATTTATCTAATCATGTATAATTTTTCATTAATTATATATAAAATGAGGTGATGATATATAAAGTCTGAAAAAAATTTCATGTAACTTAATTAATTAACACTCCCGATCTGCCTGTGAAGGTTGAATCAGGCCTGTAAATTCAGCACATGCTTAGCAATACTCTTGCCTAACATCAATAGAACAGATTTTGATTGCTAAATCTAATGGTCTAGATGAATTTCTCAATTGGGATGACATTCATAAGATGAACTGTTTGTAGAACGGGACTTGTGAGTCGGTGAGATCATTACAACCTGCACGAGGGTCATTTAAGGAGGCAACAATAGATTTCACTTTCTCTAGTTATTCAATTCTAAAGGGATGGAAACTACTTTTTGAAACTGCATTGACTGCACTACAAATGCTAAGTTGTGTCATTAGTGTATAAATAATCGGTCTGATGGAGCATGCATTGCAATTCTAACTATAAAATAGACATTTTGGACGGTGTACTCAACACACAAGAACCCCAAGCCTGATCCAGAGAAGTTCGATCTCTCAAGATACAAAGGAAATGGTCCTGCACCTTTCACTTACATTCCCTCTGGAGGTGCACCTCGCATGTGCCCTCGAAAAGAGTACAAGAGGCTAGTGGTACTCGTTTTCATGTACAATCTAGTGACCAAATTCAAGCTCAAAAAAGTCATACCGGACGAGAAATTCATCTATAACCCATCTCCGGTTCCCGTCAAAGTTCTCCTGATTCACCTCCTACTCTACAACTAGATAGCTTCAAGCTATTTTATGCTTTCACAGTGCTTCTCGAAACTTGTTTTCAAGTACTCATACCACAAGAAGTATGATTCCAAGGCTTAACTCCAGCAACAGCCGCCAAAAAATAACATGAGCCCTCTATAATCTTTCGCCTTTTCATAGGCAAATGCATGCTCGCTGTAAATCTTGATGAAAACATATGAACCTATCAGTGATTAGGTTTATTCGCGAATGGGCTCTACACAAGGTTAGTTGAATCAATCAATAGAGTACAAAAAATCATTAAAAATTTTAAACAATATAGTTAGATGTGCTGATTGGTAATTTTGATGGTGAAGATGCGCTAGGGTCCGTGAGGAATCCCTTCCCCCCCTTTCACTTTGTTGGTTTTAGTGGCGAGTGGTTGTTGGGCCAATTTTTGTGCACCTTGACTTGTTCGTGAGAAATTTTTAAGTACAAGGGTACATATACTCTCTTTTCACATGAAAAAGGATTTCACACAAGTGGGATTCTACGTCCAATTGGGAAGATATATAGACCTAGTGGGTGTACACATCCGGGGACAATTTGTTCATCCAACCACTTGATTAGATAAAGTCACATTTAGCTGACAATTGGGTATAAGGATAAGTCCATCAAAAGTCCTAAGGCTTGTTGCGAAAATGCAATTGAGTTCTAAAACTTTTACAAAGTGCAATCAACTTCTACCACTTGTCAAATTGGTGAAATCAAATCTCTCTGTTAACTTAGACTTATTTGGATAATAAAAAATGCTTACACAACTTTTCTATTACTTTCTTAACACACGTGATGTTAACGTGATGCCCGCTAAGTCCTATATAACAAATACATTAAAAAAAAAAAAAAAAAAAAAAAAAGGAAGAAGAAGATAAAACTCTCATCTCTCTTTCCTTTCTCTTCCTATCCCATTCCCTTTTCATGTGACCAACCATCACAGGAGAGCGAACTTGGTCTCTGCCGCTGCGTTCAAGCGCCAGTCCATTGCTGTTGCCAACCACGTGAACTGACCCGCCACCATCGAACCCACATGCACTGCCATGCACACCGACTGGTCTCTGCCTCTCACTGCTATTCAAACACAGGTGTCTTGACCATCTTAATGGAGGTCGGGACCATGGACGACCTAAGTTCAGTTCTAAACCAAGTTTTGAAAATGTCAATTTGGAAGAAAATGGGGATTAAACCTATTGCGTATGAACCTTAGTGTACGTATATGACCTTTAAATCAAGTGGGTTCTATTTGGGTCCACAGTAAGGCCAATAGTTGAGGTTTGCGTTGACTGCAGAAGCGCTGTGATTTTGAGGGTAGTTTTAAACGAGACATAAGGTTTTGGCCCAAGAAAAGTGCGACATAAGATAAGGTGAGTGATCTGACTCCAAGATGTTTCAGAATCAATTGATCTTTCTGAGTCAAGGCTGCATCAAGCACTGAGGACAGTGCAAACTATAACTATTTTAATCTTTTCCTAGCCACGTGATCCTCTCTTTCTTTTTTGTCTCATGCACCTTTAATTAAAAGAAATAGTCAGTAGAAAGGTCCATCTAACTTCATGTAGCTTCATAGATTTCTCACACATCGATCTTCTTCTTCTTTTTTCTTCTTTTTTTTTTTTTTTTTTTTGCCTTTTTTACATTCCGGCTGGACCAATTTAAAAAATAACTGAAAGAGTATATGGGCATCTGCGACATTTATATGTTGTTAATATTTCTCATGTTTCGAGTCAAAAGATATCAAAGTTCACATGTTGCAAAATTTACACTAAGTAAAAAATAAAATGTGAAAGTTTGTTCAAATAGGCCCTGCATTAATTCAAATAAAGAGTTTGGAGCACATAAGCAATGCATCAATACATGATGAATGGTACAAGCCCAATTTGGATGCAAAACCCACTAAAAATGGACCTTAGCAATCAAGGGCCTATTTGTTAACATGTTTTTTTTATGAGAAATTTGTTAACATGTTAAATAGTAACTAATTCTATACTTTTCTTCTTGGAAATAAATTTAGAATATGTTTCATAAATTTTTATTCTTAGAAACAAATTTGTTCCCATGAATAGATTTAGAACAAAATCAATAAATAGAAAAAAAAAATTACTTCTTTGTTCTCATGAATAATTCCAAAATCAAGCCCAATCTATTTTTCTTTTTTCTCTTTTCCTTTGTTTTTTCTCTTCTTCTTCCTCCTAGCTAATCAAGGCGGGAATGATAACCATTATGGCTAGAAATTGATTTCTGGAAGAGAAATAGATTTTTCTATTTCTATTTCTAGATGAATTTCTAAGCAAAAATACCCGTTTGATAACGACATAAAATTTCTACTCTAAAAATATAAATTCGTTTGATAACGACATAAAATTTCTTCCTTTCGAACGGCGGAGACGACGGCCGGCCACCGGCGGCGGACGGCGATGGCAACGGCCGGCGACCGGCGAACGGTGGTCGGGCTGCGACGGATGGAAAACCGGTTCATAGCAAAGACAAACGATGAGAAGAATTTTTATTTTTCATTTCTATTCCAAAAATAGAGAATATTCCAAATCTATTTCTGGAACAAAAATCTATTTTAGAAATAGAAAAATGGAATAATTTTATCAAATGAATTTCTATTCTTAAACAAGTACGGAATATAAAATTTGTTTCTAGAACAGAAATAGAAGGTTGTCATGCACCCCCTCATCGGCCATAAAGAAGGAGGAAGAAGAAGAGAAAATGAAAAAAAAAAAAGAGAAAAAAAAGTATTAAAAAATTAAAAGAAACAAAAAATTAAAGAGTCTTACCCAACACATTTCTATTCCAGGAACAAAAAAAATTGGCAAACGCCTTCAAATACTCATAAATTGTTCCCGAAAATACAATAAAAAAAATTATTTCTGATTAGAAATTGTTATCGGAAATCTGCCAACATGTTAGCTTCCTTAAGACAGTATAGAAGGGTTAATTCTAAGAATTCATACATGACGGGATCTTTAGATATTTGACTTCATAAAATGTTGTGCTTCCCAAATCAAATAGTTTATAAAGATTAGACAATTACTCCCGAGAACTATCTTGTCTCTCTACTTCCCACTAAGTAGCATCAGAGTTTTAAAAGCAGGCAAGGGTTCCAATTTCCATTGCCATCAAGCCCTTAGTTGTTTTCGCAAGGCCTTTTAGCAACGGTCATTATCGCAAGATGACCATCATGCCGCTCCTTTAAATTTTCCTTCCTAAAAGAAATTCCCTAGATCTTGCAATTTTCCAATCATGCTAGGGTTGGGGTTAACACAATAGTGAAACACTGCACCGTGCCGCTGTTGAAAGGAGTTGCGAAGTGACGAATAGAATTATTTTAGAAAGAACTTACTTTTACTCGCCATGCTAGATCGGGTGAAAATTTCTAAGCTGAAGCGATGAACACCACTAGGGGTGCGCATGACCAAATTTCTAGAACATAAATTGATTTCTAGCCAGAAATTGATTTCTCAATTTCTATTTCAGAAATTGAAAAGTTAAAAAATTTAGCTTCGATTTCTTCTTCAAATCAATTTTTGGAATATAAATCTGTTCCAAAAATAGAAAAATCAAATTGTGTTACCAAACGGATTTTGTTCCACACTTATTCCAAGGAACAGAGAAACAGAAAAATAGAGAAGTAGAAATTTTATCATACGCAGCCTAGTTGGTCAGTGAAAAGATCATCATCACCAACAATTGATTGGGAAATTCCTGAGGAAATGTGCCTAGGTAAGCCTAATTTTTACCTCGTAGTGAATGTGATTTGTCGCCTTATGAGTGAAAATGTGCTAGAGCCAAGGGCAAATAAGTGCATATACCTAGGCTATAGGGCTGATCGATTCTAGAGTCGAAACCTAAAACCTATTATGTTATAATAGGTTCTCAGTTTTGGACCTCGAACCTGCTTTGTTTGCCTGGAATCGATTCCGGAACCTACGTTATATTTTGGGTTCAATTATAGGGTTTACTCGAGAACCTTTATTTATTTATTTTTTCCTACAAAATTATATGAGGCAATGAAAATGAAACGATTCAAAGTAAAACATGAACAACAAAATCCTAATCCGTCAAAAACAACAATCCATAAGATGAATACCTAATCAAGTATAATTATAAACGATAAAAAGTTCAAACACATAACATAAAACATAAAATATAAAACTCAATTCCCCACTCATCCATAAAAATTTAGGGGAAGATAAAAGACTGGCAAGAGATTCCGAAGAATGACAAAGGACGAAGGAGTGTTGAGGTCAGAATTTAGGGGAAAGAGAAATTAGGGTTTTCTAGTTCCAGAATAGGGTGGTCTGATCTGGTTCCCACGTGGATATTTACTCGGAACCTATTCTTGGACTGGTTATAATTGGTTCCAAAAATTTGGAACCTGTTCCCAGACCAATTCCAACGAGAATCGGTTCTCGGACTTGTTTGTCCCTTGGTCTGGTCTTGCTCCTAGTTAGATTTGATTTGGCTGCACACCCTTACTAGGCAATACACATAAGGTAGAGAAATATAACTACGGTGCATTGAAGAAGATTTGCTTGAGTTTATATTCAATAGAGATGTTACTTTCGATGAATTTGTTTAGTTTCCAAAAAGGAATGAGGGATTGATTATAGAGAAAAATCTTGGCGGTGTTTAGAAACAAGTGGAATATAGGTAGAGCCTAAAGATGTTAAGAGTGCTAAATGTGACAGTGTCTACAGAGCTGTTAGATTCCATAGCATTACTGTGGCAAAAACTATGTTTCCAAATCCGAGTAATGTAGGGAACTTGAAGGAAGACCGATTTTGTAGTAGTAATATCTTCACTTTTGTTAATTGTGCTATGAGTTGGAAGGCATCATTGAGAGACACGGTGGTTTTGTCAAAAAATTGAAGCTGGAAACGTGGTGACAACAGAAAGTGTTAAAAAAGTTGTGTGGTCCAATGACTTAATTACTTGATGTGGTGTATAGTGGAAGTTAGAGATATCATTCGAGAATCAAGTTTATTGGTTATCGAAATGTCTATGTCAAATGTAGCATATTAGAAGAGGAATTGACTAGGAAAAATGTGGCAAAGAATCTTGCAGACCTATGGATTGTTGACACCTAAATTTCGATCAGGTTTTTAATTAGGCCTTAGTTTCTTAGTTTTTGTATTTTTCCTTTTTTTCGGGTAATAAATAATAAATAATGAAAACAACAAAAAAATAGTAAAAAACAAAAGAAAACAAAAAATTGGAATCCCATCCTTTTTCTCTCCCCCGCATGGGCCCCTATGGCCCAACCTCCTTCTCCTCCAGCCCGGCCCCTTCTTTTTGCCCCTTGTCTTCTTCCCCATCAGTCTTCTTCCCTAATCAGATAAGCAGCACGCGCCGGTGGAGAGGACGCGCGCGACGCCGGAACGGAGAAGGAGACGGCATGGAATGGACGCGTCTTCAATGCGAGGTGGCCTAGCTAGAGCCACCTCGACGGATGGGACGCCGGTTCGGCCGGCGGAGGCCGTTCGGCATGCGAGGACCGGCGGCAAAGGGCACGCCGCGAAGGATCGAGGGCTGCCAACTTCGACGACTTCCCCTTGAGAGACTTCAGGGGAGGCTCGAGGACGAGCAGGCCGAGATCCGAGGTCGGCCGGAGTGAGGGAGACGGAACTGAGCGTGAGGGTTCTGATCTGCGAGAGAGAGGCCGAGTGAGAGAGAAACCAGTTCTGGAGGGCCAGATCTGGAAGAAGAGAGCTCGCCGTCGCCGTTCAGTGACTGACCAGGAACGAGCTGAACCTCCACCGCCGTCGCTGAGCCGAAGCTGAACCCCTATCGCCGTTGCAGCACCAATCGCAGAGCCGGACGCCGTGCCGAGTTACTCACCACCGCGTCCGCCGGCCTTCGACACAAGCCTCGGTTGCTGCTGCTGTATCGCGACGACGGCGCCGCCGCCGCCGTCAAGCCCGTCGTCGCCGTCACCGCCTGTCCGCCCGGTGACGTCCCGACTGTACCCCCGTCAGCGCCGCGAAGGAGCAGGTGAGAGAAGAGGCGCAAACCGGGTCCACATCGGGTCGGGCGAAGACGTAGGGTTTAGCCTCAAAGCGGGCCGGGTTCGGGTTATCCTTTGGGCTGAGTCTCTGCAGGTCGGCTGGGCCGATTGCGTGCGGGCTGGTCTCGCGTGGGCCTGAGGGTGGGTGTCCCTTATTTGTGGGCCGCGATTAAAAGAGAAAGAAAAAAAAAGAGACGCAGGCCCGTCTGGGTCTCGGATGGATGACCCGGGTCGGTCCCAACCCGGGAAACCCTACCCGGGTCGCTTTTAGAAATATTAAAATAATATTTTAATTAAAAAAAAAAAAAAATAATTATTTTCCAGAAAATCAAAAAATCAAAAAAATCCATATTTTCCCAAAAAGGCCAAAAAGTCAGAAAAAGCCAAAAAATGATTTATATTTACAGAAAAAGATCAAAAATCCCAAAAATGCTTTTTATGTTAAAAAAAAAAGACAAAAAGACAAAAAATGTTTTTTCTCCACAAATGCATGAAAAATCCCTTAAAAATCCAAACAGCCTTTAAACAATATTAGGTACCGAAAGTACATTTATGATTAACTATTGTAATCAAATTCCCGATCCTAATTTCTCTAGTTGTGCAGGAGCGAGTATTTCTCCTGATACTTCGCTTGGGTATCTAATCGACCCACTCCAAATTGATTAGTGTCGCCTTCATTTTAAAATTAGGGTTAATATCCTAAAAAATCTCAAACTTGTACACCTGTGACAAATTTACCCCAAACCATTTTTTTTACCATAAAAAATCTCAAATTGGTACATCTGTGACAAATTACCCTAACTGACCATAAAAAAACCCTAAACTGCTATATTTATGACAAATTTACCCTAAACTAATTTATTTGACCGCAAAAAACCTCAAACTAGTAAATTTGTGACAAATATACCCTTCGCTAAATTAGATTAATACCACAAAAAAATCACAAAAATTGTAAATTGTGACAAACGACGCGTAAAATCCAAAATCAGTATACCGGTGAACTATCAGGTGTCATTTAATTTAATAATTTGACAGTAAAATTTAACGAAAACTAACATAGGGTAAAGTTGTCACAAGTGTACCAGTTTGGGAAGTATACCAGTTTGAGGTTTTTGGTGGTCAAAAAAATAATTTTGGGTAAATTTATCACATGTGTACCAGTTTTGGGTTTTTCAATGTATTAACCCTTAAAATTAACTTACAGGTTAAAAACTTGAACTATTAAGTCGTGAATTGGTAGACTTGGGAGAGTCCGGGCTAAAATAGACCTAGCCGAACCATTGGCCTCAGCAGGCACCCGTCCCGATCGGGCGTCAAAAAAAGAGGTCGTGACATGGATCGAGTTAATTCCTTTAGACAATTTCAAGTTCAACTTGGGCTTGATAGATGTAATAATTTAGAATCTGTTTGGGTGTTGAGAAAGTCAACATGGATGATGAGCACTATGAGTTGGCTGTAAACATTAGATTTATTAAAATATGTTTTAAATTTGAACACATAAAGAAAACCTGGTTTAAGTAGGTTTCCTAAAGAGATGTCTCTGTTTTTTTTTTTTAATACAAATACTAAAATATAAAAGATCGAATCCTACTTGATAAATACACACTAGAGCAAACAAGAAAAGTATTAGAATTTTCTGTCTATGAGTTTTTTTGAGTGATTTCTCTATGACGGATTGCGAGATAATACTTTTGGATTTTGCTGGGTGCATTAAGATTGAAAAACACTTGAGCAAGTGAGTGATCGTCAACTATTAATTTTGCATATTCAGAATGGATTTTTTGGTGGCTAGCCCTCCCGTGCTTAAATCTCTAGCATAGTATATCTACTCACTTGAACATGGATCATTAAGACTGGTGAATCCTATGCAGGTATGGCGTGCATCCTACGAGATCGGTTACGCATTTACTTGACTACGCATTCTAGGCGACCATAACATTTGACCTGAGAATACAGTTTCCGAAGAAGTACTGCAGCAACTCGAGTTAAGACACTGTTTATGTCCGCCTATGGCACTCGTTGAAAAGTAAGTGGTCGGAGCACGCCCCTAGAATAAAGCCGGTCAGTTTTCTTGCCAAATTGTCAGTATTGGCGTTCTGAGAGAAGAATTGAAACGGGTTTCCTTACTTGGACAGTTGTAAACTTTTGACTTGAGATAAAATTTTGTGGAAAATTTTACTGGTTGTGCGCGTGGACGGAGCTCATTGATGTAGGTGGCCAAAGCACCCCAACCTGTCTCCGATATAAATCCTGAGATTCTTCTCTCCATTCTCATCCTCAGTCTCATCTTTTTCTTTGCCAAATTATAAGTATTTGCCTTCTGAGAGAAGAATAAGAATGGATTTCTATGCCACATGCATCCTCTACCTCTCTCTTTCGCTACTCTTCTTGGTATTTTGGAAGAGGCGCTTCACTCCTCACCTGCTGCCCGGCACAAGAGGATGGCCCGTCGTCGGCGAGACCCTGGAATTCATGGCCGCTGGAAGGGGCGGCTGTCCTGAGAGATTCGTGAACGACCGCGCCACGAGGTACTCGTCAGATGTCTTCCGGACCAACTTGTACGGGGAGGATATGGCCGTGTTTTGCGGCGCCTCCGGGAACAAGTTCCTGTTCTCCGGCGATAACAAGTACGTCACCTCCTGGTGGCCCAAATCCATGCTAAAGATCGGCATGTTTCAGGAAACACCTAAGAAGTTGGATGGCAAGAAGAAGCGCAGCTTCCTGCTGGAGTTCCTGAAGCCCGAAGCCCTCCAACATTACGTACCCGTCATGGAGACCATGACTAGGGACCACCTGGCGATGGATTGGTCTCCACATAAGGAAGTGCAGGTGTTTCCTCTATCAAAGAGCTATACCTTCGCTTTGGCATGTCGCTTGTTCATGAACATCAGAGATCCCGAGATTGTGTTGAAGTTCGCCAACTCGTTCGCTCGAGTCGCTCCCGGGTTCGTCGCGTTGCCAATAAATATCCCAGGTACGCCATTCAACCGAGCAATGGAAGCAGGGAAAGTTATGAGGCAAGAGCTCCTGAACATAATTAGGCGAAGGAAGATGGAGATTGCGGAGGGCAAAGACGCGAACGCGAGGGACCTCTTGTCTCGATTGCTTCTCGAAGGAGACGACGACGGGAGCGTTTTCTACGAGATGGACGTGGCCAACAAGATCATGGGCTTACTCATTGCGAGTCACGACACCACGAGCACTTCGATCACAGCCGTAGTGAATTATTTGGCTCGGTTTCCCCACATCTATCAGGGGGTTCATCAAGGTAATGAATTTTGAATTCGACTTTGAGGCCTGTAAATTCATGTATATTCTCAACAATACACTTGTCTCATGTCAATAGAACAAATGGAGATTACTAAATCCAAGGGTCCAGATGAATTTCTTAATTGGGACGATGTTCAGAAAATGAAGTATTCGTGGAACGTGGCCTGCGAGTCAATAAGGTTGTTACCGCCTGCACAAGGGGCATATAGAGAGGCAATGACTAATTTCACTTTCGCTGGGTATACAATTCCAAAGGGATGGAAGGTAATTTTAGAATACGTGTTAATTGCTCTCCAATTGCTAAGTTGTGTTGTGAGTGTATAAACAATGAGTCCAGTGACGAATGCATTGTGATTCTAACTGTGTAATAGACATTTTGGACGGTGCACTCCACGCACAAGAACCCCAAGTATTTCCCTGATCCGGAGAAGTTCGATCCCTCAAGATTCGAAGGAAATGGGCCTGCACCTTTCACCTTCGTTCCCTTCGGAGGCGGACCTCGCATGTGCCCTGGAAAAGAGTATGCACGGCTCGAAATACTCATTTTCATGCACAATCTGGTGACCAAGTTCAAGCTCGAGAAGGTCATACCGGACGAGAAGTTTATCTATAACCCATCGCCGGTTCCCGTTGAAGGACTTCGTATTCGCCTGCTACCCCACAAATAGATATCTTTGAGCTATTCACATGATTTACAGGGCTCGTCAAAACTTTATCATGAGTACTTAGAACATAATAAGAATGATTTCAAGACACGTATGCTATCTCATCGTCGTTTTTTTTTTTTTTTTTTATTTATGTATTTGATGTTTTTCTTGTTCATTTTTAGCTTGTAATAATTCCAGTGCACTTGATTGCTTATTACTCACCTATGAATAGGGGTGTCCAAAAAGCCCGCGCTGGCTCGGCCCTAAAATTTAGGGTTTTTTAGGGTTGAGCCTTAGTCTTCTTTAGGTAGGGATTTTTAGATGTTAGTATTGTTAAGATTGGGTTGGGTTGGCCTGGCTCGACCCAACCCAATACCCAACCCAATCCCTTGACGCCCCTATCTATGAAGTCCAAACACCACAAAATATGAAAAGATTTTAACAACACTAAGTCTAGTCGAATAATTTGAGGACAATTTGTCCGCATTTAATAATATTCTGAAGCAATGTCAATCTTCTGCTTCGCGCTGTCCTATTGAACATAGAGAAAAGTAACACAAGTCCATGGAGAACGTAAAGCCCATAAAATGGCCCAATGCACATGCCTAAATATTTTGTAGAAGATAAAAATGCTTTTATTTATTCTTTTTTTTAAACAAAATAAATGATCATTTTAGTAAAATATTTTCTAAATCATTCATTTCCAACAAAACCGATTCCCTCTCTCTCTTGTCGGGAGAGGGACGCAATGCGACCTATTACAAGATCCAAAATATCTCCTTCTTGATTGCCCAATACAGGACTTTTCCTGCATTAATCAAGCATGAACACGTGTGTCGATAATTGAAATCCTTTTTTTTTTTCTATTCAGTTATTTACCTTACATCAATTAGTTGTGATGACAATGGCAGAGATACGACAACTAAGAGTCGGATCGATTCGGCCCGCTCTTCTCTTATGTCACGAAATCGGTGGGCATGGGGTTTGCACTGCAATCCCCCACCCAGATGGTCCATCAATCTCTTGCTCGACCTCGTTCCATGCTTCGCTTGGAGTTGGGAGGGCGCTCGATCCCACCACAGCAGAAGCACCGATTTGATCGATCGCAGCGGGACCACTCACAGCGCAGCCCGCCCAGACCCCCTCCGCCCTGCGCACTTACATTGCGGGGGGACCCACTCGAGCCGGCAAAAGGACTCGTGGACGCCTCCCATTTAGCCCTAGCATCACGGGGGCCAATTTCTCCTTCGTCCTCCAAAAGGGTTGAATTTCGTTTCCCATTTATTTGACTACCATTCTAATGACATTTGACTTGAGAACACAGTTACCGAAGTACTGCAACTGCACGCGTGAAATCCCTAAAACGCATGCGATGCGCCTCATGATTCATGAGTCATGACCTCACTGTTCATGTGCGTGTATAGCACTCCTTGAGAGCAGTGGTCAGAGCACGCCAATTTGCTAGCCGGTCAGTTTTTTTGCCAAATTAATAGCTGGAATGATTAGTTTCCATCTAACAGTTTAAATTTTTAGAACAATTTATAGTAGTTTCATAAATTTTTAATAATATCAAAGTTGGAGGTCCTATTTACATTTTTAATTAAATATATCAAAGATCTAACTAAGTGTGAAGATGAATGTTAGAATGATTAATAATCATACGTTCGTCTGATTAATTAACCTTTAAAAATAATTAGTAATGATCCCATAAAGTCTTATATTGTCAATAGTCGCCTTCTAAGAGAAAAATTAAAGTGGGTTTTTATACTTAGACAGCCGTGACATTTTGAATTAAGAGATTTTTCAAAAGATTTCACTATCTGTGTGCATGCATGGAGCTCAATACTATAAGTGGCCAAAACAAGCCTACTTTGCCCTATACAAATCCTGATGACGTCGCTCTCCACTCTCAGCCTTTAGTCTATCTTTCTCTCGCCATATTACCAGGATCCGCCTTATGAGGAAACAGCAAAGATGGATTTCTACGTCACATGCATCCTCTGCCTCTCTCTTCCGCTGCTCCTGTTGGCGTTTCGGAAGAGGCGCTTCATTCCTCACCTGCTGCCCGGCACAAAAGGGTGGCCCATCGTCGGCGAGACCCTGGAATACATGACCGCCGGAAGGAGCGGCCATCCTGAGAAATTCGTGAAGGACCGCGCCACCAGGTACTCGTCGGATGTCTTCCAGACCAACTTGTATGGGGCGGACATGGCCGTGTTCTGCGGTGCCTCCGGGAACAAGTTCCTGTTCTCCAGCGAGAACAAGTACGTCAACCCCTGGTGGCCCGACTCCATGAAGAAGATCTTCATGTTCCCGGAAGCCTTAGGGAAGCTCAAAAACGAGGATGCCAAGAAGAGGCGCAGCTTCATGTTGGAGTTCCTGAAGCCCGAAGCCCTTCGGCATTACATACCCGTCATGGACTCCGTGACTAGGGACCACTTGGCGACGGATTGGTCTCCACATAAGGAGGTGAGGGTCTTTCCTCTATTAAAGAGCTACACCTTAGCCTTGGCGTGTCGCTTGTTCATGAACATCAGAGATCCCGAGATTGTGCGGAAGTTCACCGATCCGTTTGCTCGAGTTGCTCCTGGGTTCGTCACGGTGCCAATAAATATCCCGGGCACGCCATTCAACAGAGCATTGGAAGGTGGAAAAGTTTTAAGGCAAGAGCTCCTGAACCTAGTTAGGCGAAGGAAGATGGAGATCTCGGAGGGCAAAGACGCGAACGCGAGGGACTTCTTATCCCGATTGCTTCTTGAAGGAGGTGACGACAGGACCGCTTTGTACGAGATGGATGCTTCCACCAAGATCATGGGATTGCTCAACGCGAGTCACGACACCACGAGCACTTCGATCACGGCCATAGTGAACTACTTGGCTCAGTTTCCCCACGTCTATGAGCGGGTTCGTCAAGGTAATAAACTTCAAATTCGACTTCGTTAACGCTCCCGCTCTACCTATGAAGGCTGGATCTTGATGCCTGTAAATTCAGGGGAAAAGTGCCAAAAAAATCCTAAACCTTTTGTCTTTGTGCCGATTTAGTCCTAAACATTTTTTTGGTGTCAATTTAATTTTAAACCTTTTTATGTTGTGCCAATTCAGTCCTTTACAACCAATTTTGACCGGATTTTGCTAACTGGACGCCGGCCGGCTGACGTGGCCCGATCGGCACTGACGTTGACAACTTTTAATAATATTTTTTTTTTTTGAATTTTTGAACTTTTTTTTTTTTTTTTTTTTTCCTTTTTTTCTTCTCCTCTTCTTCCTCCAGCCGGTCGCCGAACTCGGCGACCGGCTAGAGGCGACGACCGGCAAGGTCAACCTTGACCTTGTCGGCCACCTGCTAGTGGCCGCAAGGGCGGCCTTGCCCACTCGGTGCGAGGCCGCCCTCGAGGCTTAGGCGGCGAGGGTCAAGCCTCGCCGGCCATGGGCGAGGCTCAACCTCGCGAGATCCGGCGATGGCAAGCCTCGCCGTCACGGCCACTGGCGAGGGGGCCGGCGAGGTCGACCTCAACCTCACCAGCCATCGCCTCTGGCTAGTCGCCGAGGTTCGGCGACTGGCTGGAGGAAGAAGAGTAGAAAAAAAAATAATGAAATAAAGAAATATTCAAAAAAATATTAAAATTATTAAAAATTGTTCACGTCAGCTGATCGGCGTCCAGTCAGCAAAATCCGGCCAAAATTGGTCGGAAAGGACTGAATTGGCACAACATAAAAATGTTTAGGATTAAATTGGCACAAAAAAAAAGGTTTAAGACTAAATCGGCACAAAAACAAAAGGTTTAAGACTTTTTTGACACTTTTCCCGTAAATTCAGTATATTCTCAACAATACACTTTACTCATATCAATAGAACAATTGGAGATCGCCAGATCCAAGGGTCCGGATGAATTTCTTAACTGGGACGATGTTCAGAAGATGAAGTATTTGTGGAACGTGGCCTGCTAGTCAATGAGATTGTTACCCCCTGCACAAGGGGCATATAGAGTGGCAATGACGGATTTCAGTTTCGCTGGCTATACAATTCCAAAGGGATGGAAGGTAATTCTCAAATCTATGTTGATCGCTCTCTAAATGATGAGTCGGGTTGCGAATGCATAAATGATCAGTCTAGTGACGCATGCATTGTGATGCTAACTTATGTAATAGACATTTTGGACGGTGCACTCCACACACAAGAACCCCAAGTATTTTCCTGATCCGGAGAAATTTGATCCCTCAAGATTCGAAGGAAATGGGCCTGCACCTTTCACTTACGTTCCCTTCGGAGGAGGACCTCACATGTGTCCTGGGAAAGAGTATGCGAGGCTCGAAATACTTGTTTTCATGCACAATCTGGTGACCAAATTCAAGCTTATGAAGGTCATACCGAACGAGAAGTTTATCTATACCCCATCGCCGGTCCCTGTCGAAGGTCTCCGTATTCGCCTACTACCCCACAACTAGCTATGTACAAGCTATTGACATGATTTACAGGGCTTATCGAAACTTGGTCGCGAGTACTCAAATCATATCAAGTATGATTTCAAGGCACGTATGCCATCTCATCATCATTGTTTTTTTATGTATTTGATGTTTTTCTTGTTCTTTTTAGCTTGTGATAATTCTCGTGCACTTGACCGCTTATTGCTCACTATGGATGGGGGTGTCGAAAAAGCCCACGCCGACCTAACCCTAAAATTTAGAGTATTTTAGGATCAGACCTTGGTCTTATTCGGGTAGGGATTTTTAGTTATTGGTATAGCTAGAGTTGGGATTGCATTTGGTCGAGTCAGGCCGGTGCTGGCTTTTTGACACCCCCACAACACAGCTTGATCTCCCTCTCAACAAGGATGAAACCTTCTATTTGAGCCTAGCTGATCGGTGCTAACTCAACCCATTCTCTTGAGTTATTTGATATTTAGCTTTGGGGCAAGTCGAGTCAATCGTGCCTCATGTAGGGGTTTGGGTCAAGTTAGGTCGTATGAAAACTTGCCCCAACTCGACCCTTAACGCCCCTACCTATGAAGTCCGGACGCCACAAAATTTGAAAAGATTTCAACAACACAAAAGTACGGTGGAATAATTTGAGCATAATATGTCCACTTTTAATGATATTTTGAAGCGAGGCAAATCTTCTGCCTCGCATTGTCCTTTCGTTCGTGTCTCGATGTACTCTCAACCATCCTTGTATGTAAATGACGTATACATCGACCATTAAAACAGGTCGAGACCTGTAAGGAAGCACTTTACACGATAGAGGATTTGATGTACTTTCTGGAATCCACATGGGGAGTAATTCATGCAAATTTTCAAATAGAGAAAGCTAAGTGGAACGGATCCACATGATGCTCATATTCCCATTATAGGCCTATTAAACATAGAGAAAAGTAACACAAGCCCATGGAGATCGTAAAGCCCATAAAAAGACCCAACGCATATGCCTAAATATGTTTTAGATGATAAAAATATTTTTCATTTATTTATTTATTTTCACAAAATAAACAATCATCTTAATAAAATATTTTTCAAAATATTCATTTCCCTCAAAATTGATTCTGAGACCCTCTCTCTCGATTGCTCTATATGAGACTTTACCCGCATTAATCAGGCATGAGCACGTGTGTCGATAATGGAAATTCTTCTTTTTTCCATTCAATTATTTACCTTACATCAATGGTTGAGATGGCAATAACAAAAAGATATGACAACTAAAGAGTCGAATCGATCTGATTCGGTCTGATCCTCTCTTCTGTCACGAAAGTGGTGGGCACGGGGCTCACTTTGCAATCCCCCACCCAGATGGTCCATCGTCTCTTGTTCGACCTCGGTCCACGCTCTGCCTGAGGTTGGGAGGGCACTCGACCCACCCCAGCAGAAGAACCGAATTGATCGATCGCAGCAGCACTTAAATTACAGGGGGACCCACTCGCATCGGCCAAAGGACACGTGGACGCCTCCCATTTAGCCCTAACATCACGAGGGCCAATTTCTCTTTCGTCCTCCAAAAGGGTCAAATTCCCCCCCCAAAAAAAAAAAAAAAAAAAGCATTTACCTTCTCAAAAAAAAAAAAAAAACGCAGCTTCACCGTCCACCGTGAAGGTGATTTTTCATCTTTCCATTCCAATTTGATCGAATCGTATTTGGGAAGATTTCGTTCCGGTCATAGTCGAATTATACCCCGAATCAACGCCATGCTTCAGTGAAATAGACATTTCGACGTGGGGAATTCGAAATCGACCGACAAAATGCCTCGCAAACAAATGGCTGTCATCGAATTCCCAAGCCCGATTGGGGGACAATCTCGAATTTTCCCGAAGAAAGAGACCGGATGGGAAGGGGCCAAAAAGAAAATATACGGAAATCGGTTGGAAATGGCCCTTCCATCGCCACCGTCCAACGGAACTGGACCCCACCGTCCATGCGCCCCCCCACGTGGCCTCGCTGTCAATTCCAGCGCGGCTCGCGCCTTTTGGAGTCTCCACCGACAAAGCCCCACACGATCGTAATGGTGCGCCGCGTAACACCCGATCGCTATCGTCATCACCGGAACGTCGGCGCCCGCTCGCTCATCGAGCAAAACTCAAATCGGGAAAATTAAAAGTTTAATAATGCTAATAAAAGAAATTCGCGAAATTAAATAAATAAAATCGAATCTCTCGGCGAAGGAAGGAACAAGTTACAACGGGTGGAGGATGCGCAAATCGAGAAGTGGCCCCAAAAAAAAAGAAAAAAGGGAAAAAGAAAAAGAGGGAAACAAAAAAATCGACGCGAAATTACCACTCAGGACATGAAGAGGGAAGAAACTACGGTGGCGGAGACGGCGACGACGGCCGCCAGAAATGTGGGCGCCTTCGAGTCGCCGGCCGCGCTATCCGACTTGCTGTTCGCGGACTCCACCGCCGGGCCTGCCGCCGGGGACCCCTCCGGCGTCTCCGTCAGCGGAGCGGGAGGCGATGCCGCCAGGGGCGACGGGGCCTCCACCGCGGGGCCTGGAGCTGGGGTCACCGGCGACGGGGAAGGCGCGCTCACCGGCTCCGGCGCCGGGGCGGGGGACGGGGACTTGCCGAACAGCTCGGCGGGGAGGAGGACGCTGTCGACGGTGAAGATCGCGACGGGGGTGGAGTCGAGCACCGTGCTGGCCACCCGCGAGGAGTCGACCCCAGTGTCGAGCGCGACGGAGTCGCCGGCGGTCTTCACGGTGAAGTCGTACTTCCCGGCGCCGTTGGTGGCGAGGGTGCTGATCGGGGCGTTGCTCGTCTTCAGGGACCCGATCGGGGTGTAGTCCGCCACCGCGTGGTACAGCAGGAGCGACACGAGCTCGGCATTGGAGAGCTTGCTCACGTCGGGCACGCCCTTGGCCTTGAAGGACTCGTCGTTGGGCGCGAACACCGTCAGGCCCTTCTCCAGCGCCGACTGGTACGTCTTGATGACGCCGCTCGAGACGAGGAGGCCCGCGAACGTCTTGCACCCGGCCTTCTCGAGCAGCGCCGTCACGTTCGTGTCCGAGGCCGACGGCGCCGGGGCGGCGAGGATGGCCGGGACCAGGATGGGGGCGCTGATCTGGAGGACGGAGATGTTGTAGGGGATCTGCTTCACCGACTTGGTGTACGACGAGTCGAGCTTGGAGCCCGGGGCGGCGGCGCCGAAGCCCACCTTGCCGCCCTGGAGGTCGGTGATGTTGACGAAGCCGGTGTTGCCGGGGGCGTTCCCGGTGGTCTGGTACAGGGTGGTGGAGAGGGTGGAGCCCTTGGGGATCTGGTGGAGCTTCTGGGGGTCGAAGTAGTCGAGGACGACGTGGACGGCGAGCTCGTTCTTGATGACGGAGAGGGGCTTCTTGCCGGCGAGGGCGGACATGGCGCCGTTGTCGAGGGCGAGGACGGTGATGGTCTGGCGGCTGTTGATCTCGTCGGCCAGCTTGGTCTGGCTGAGGTAGGAGCTGAAGAGGGAGTACTCGGGGAAGCCCTCGAGGATCGCGGTGATGTTGTGGCCGGAGACGGCGGCGGCGGAGCACAAGAGGAGGAGGAGGGAGGCGGCGAGGGGGCGCTGCGCAAACATGGTGAAGGTTAGCAGCTAGCGGCAGCGACGACAGAGTAGGAAAGACAAGACTGAAGAATGTGAGGGCAGTGGAGTGAGAGGCGATTAATAGAGAGCTACGGAGAGACAGTGCCAGTGCAGAGGATCTGACCAGGGTTTGTTTGGGTTGGTCTAATTTAACCATGGTTAAGGGTGGGGCCCTGGGGAACGCGTGGGGTCCACTTCGGTGGGGTTCGGTCACAGCTGGAAAACGTTAAAGGTTACTGCTGCTGCTGTGCTTTGCCACCGAATTGACGGAAATGCCCCTCGTCACATGCGATGGTGGTCGCTTTCGAATCGATTTTCGAGGGGTCATGTGTTAAAGCTTTTTCCAACGAGGATTTGTGCGCGCTTTTTGTTTTCAAACCGCTTTAAGCGTGGTCTTAATCAATCAATTTGGCGTAAGCTAAGATAAATCCCCATCTCTCTCTCTCTTTTCTCAACCACCGTTGAAAGCTGTCTTCATTTGCGAAGGCACGCCTCTTAATCATTTGTGTGTACCGTTTGATCTCAAAGAGGAAGAGAGAGAGATTCGAAATTAGCTAGAGAGGTAAATGGAGCAAGGGTGTCACCGGTGATTATGGAGAGGAAGAGTCGATGACAACGATGATTGGGCTGGCGTTTAGTAGTGAGGGTGGGACAATGAATTAGCAATCTCTTATTGTGATTTAAATGCATGGCAATATAATTTAGATCTCAACCATGAATTTCAAATTACTTTGAAGGGTTCTTCTTTAATGACGATTGAAGAATACAGACATAGCACCTTCGCTTTTTTTTCCAATCATAAATGAGTTTAGTTCGATTCATCTCACACCAAAAAAGTCCATTTTATTAAAACACTATATTCATTAATTTTCACGCAAATATTTCAAATCTAAGTAATTCAGGTTGTTGAATTAGTGAGTAAAGCCTTCCTGATACTTGGATCTTTCTTATGGGGCCGAGCTCTTTAATGGGGGATTATATTTTGTCCCAGCATCTTTTTTGAATTTTTCTTTTAACCCCTGTAACGGTTTTTTTTTCAATTGGTTTTCTTCTTTGCAACGGTCGAATATCTTGAGAGGGGAGGGTGGGAAAGCTCTAAGGCGTCCGTTCGAGTACGAAATTCAACGGATAGTCAACGGAGTGGAAGGTCAACATACTTTTTTGTCATTATGAGTAGCTTGCCGGCGGTGGGGAAAAGGCTACGGGTAATAGAAAGTCATTATCATTGTTGGGGTCGGCTATTTAAGCTTTAATTATTTTGCTTGTGCTTCATTTATTGGCTGGGAAAAATAAAATGCTATGCTACATAATTATATATTAGGGCCCCTATCTTGCGATCTAATTGAATAATTTGGTCGGGGGGATGGCATGAGATGGTTTAATTTAAGGAACATTCTAGGAATGTGCAATCAATCACGACTTCTTAAGGAAGGGATTCGACGATAATTATAATCATTAGTCGCTCTGTTTTGACGTGTTGATAATTGTCGATGCTTTAATTAAGTTGTTTTTGTTCCACCTGTCCTACTCTATCTCTTTCTTGCGTAGTATTTTATTTTGCATTTTTGCAAAATGGATAAATCGAACTTCATACATGAAATTAAATGATTTTACAAACCCGCTAATTGACTGAGCTGAATGTGTTTACCATATGTAAGCACGTTTCTCATTTCATAGGTCATTTAGCATTAACATTATCAAGAAATGTCATCATTTTCATTGCGCCATCTCCCTTGTATAATGTGTACTAAGCACAATGAAAATCAAACATGTTTTTCTTGTTAAGTATACTTAATGAATGTTTTGAGGGTGCTCGCTGACAATACCGTTATCCATATTTGTCAATCTTTCGATCGTAACACTTCAAAATTATGGGTATTTCGTGTTATTGCTATATACAATGTGGAATAAATAGAAAATCGAAATTTTTTTAATTTGCAAATTAGATATATTATTTTGATATGGGATTGCTATCAATTCTCCTTGTAAAGCATCCAAATATCAGACACTACGAAGACAGCTGTTTTCGAGCAAGCCTACTAAAACAACAAGAGCAAGACAAAGCAACCAAACGGTGGGAACCCTAAGCAGTTGAAAGTGATGCTGTTGTTGCTAGTGTAGTGAAAATGAATGCTTCATAAACAAAAATCAAATGCTTGCCCATGATAGAGTACAATTGATGGAAAACTATAGGAGAGGAGTTTCAAACAAGAATAAAGAACATCACATTAAATATGATTATTAATACATTCGCGAAATAAAATCATATTGCACTCTTAACACCACATTTGATTAGATCTATTTTATTGTAATGAAAAATTGGCTTATATCCTTTTCTTATAGTATCAGACATGATATATTATGCATGCACCAACGCTTTTGCATGGGCTTTGTGAGATACACCAAATAGTGAATGTATGATAGGAACATTTGATCGTCGTGATGAATACCTTAACATTGATTATACAAGCATTTAAGACCGTGACAGGAATTACAAAACAAATAATCCTACTCTAGAAAAGATGGTGTGTTAGGCAAATTTTATGATGAAAGGTCTAGGGTACAAATTATGGGCAAATTGATTGTCGAAATTTTAGATGTTGAAACAATATAGAAATGTCAAAATGGGAATAAATTTCAGAAAATCATCGTATGGTATGAAGATGGGAAAATTATCCAATTTGTGAAAAACTCTATTTAATCATAGACTTTTCATTTTGTCAATTGAATTCTAATTTTTTTGCTTGAAATTTTAATAAATCCTTTAAGTCAATTTTTGTTGAAAAATCACTCATATGGTCTATAGAATCACATTTATCCTACTCATGACATTAACAAGATTAAATAAATCTTCATAAAACCACTTTCCCAATGTCACTTTGATTATATTTTCCAACCGCAAGTTTTAGATGCTTGACACAAGTTGCTTGGTAAAATACGTCCTTCTTAACAAGAGTTTATTTTATTTTATTTTATTTTATCTTTTGTGGAAGTGGTGATCGAGTTAGGGTTTAGGGTTTGTAAGTTAGGAATTGGATGTTGGTGAATTTGAGAAAACTAATAGGGCACTTTTGTGAAAAGAAATGGCAATAAGATATAAATAGGCGCACAATGTTGCTGAAAGTGTTTAACCGAGTTTAAGATTCAGGTGTGTTTTATTTGGTATAAGTGTCCGGTCCTTCCATTTAATTAATCACATGAATTATAAACAATTCAACTCACATGCATAGTAACTAAATGCTGGATTAGCAAAAACGCTCTATTAATCGCATAGATAGACTGAAACATGAGCCAAAACCTAAATGAGCATACTGGAAAGGAAATTCTCCATACTTGATAGTATGGATGTTGCATAATCCATGTATATGCACAACTCCCAAACCACTTAGTTAATCACATGGCTTAAGATATACTGCCTAAACTCCGTTTGTTTTGCGAAATATGAATAATTTGAAAAACATTTTCCCAAAAATGATAATTTATATTACTTATAAAAATGAATGAACAACAAAATTATTATTATTATTGTACGTGAAAATGTTTAGATATAAATAGTTGTCAATAATGAAAACATTTTTCATTGGTTAACTATCTCAATTAATAGAAGTGATTATTTTTAAAAATATATTTGTTAAATAATTTATTTTTGTGAAACAAATGAGATTTTAAATGATGGAATTAGTTCATTACCATATTCTCCTAATAATTTGATATTTTATAAAGTCCCAAATAAATATGATGGTACTTGAACAGAGAATGAATCCACTGATGCCGACTCTTAGAGGTGGCAAATGAACGTGGTTGACTTTAGTTTAGGTAGGTCTGTTAGTATGTAGACGTGGACAAAACTGACCAAAATTTCACATCCTCAATTTCAATGACTTGTACCTGGCCAAACCTAATACATCCCAAAAATAACTCGCAGTTTTCAATTTTTGAGATATCATTTTGAATTGTCGCGATCACTGCTTCACTCCTATAGTTGTGGTTCAATTTTTGAGATATCATTTTGAATTGTCGCGATCACTATCCACTCCTATAGTTGTGGCTCTACCGCTATGGTCACCTCACGGCCACCTTAATGTGCCGAATCGATCCATTTTCATGTAATCAATTTGAATGGCTCATATCCGACAAAACATAATCCAATTAATCAACTTGTATTTTTGATTGAGAACATCGATTTAATTGTCATGACCACCACTCTACCGCTATAGCTGCAATTAAAAAGTTGAAAAATCTTGCATTAAAAAGACAATGGCAATATTTTAGGTTAATGGTGTTGAAAGCCAAAATTGTCATCAAGATTTGAAAAGAAGGAAAATGGCACATCCAGCTAAGGCAAAGATTGATGACATGGCAAATTATTTAATGGAAATCATTGAGCAACATTTTCAAAGTCCAGGTATCTAATTGAACCAAAAACAAATTCTTAGATACTTGATCCAACATAGAGTGAAAGTACATGCACTTGAGATGTCATTACTTATGTTTAAAAATGTGTAGTTGTTATATCTGATTAAGGATCTAGTAATCCAATGAACAATCGGCCCCCCTATTTAATATATTTTTTTATTGACTAATTATTTCAAACGATATAAGATAATTTTTGAAAAATATTTTTAAATTATCTATTTTTGTAAAATAAACAGAGCCTTAGTGATTTGCTTGGTTTTTTATTCTCTAGTTATTTACATGTAACTAATCTGTACATTTTTTTTTTGAGTTTTCTTTTCGGCCTTCAACATGGATCTATACTTATTAATATAGACTATTTTAGGCCCAGACGAGCAAATAATTTGAGCAGTTGGGCAGGCCCGGCCCACCTTGCCCATCTTCCGGGCGGGCCTGGGCACCAAAACGGGCCTGGGCAGCGCACTTCATCACCACTACCGAGTCGGGTCTCGTCGCTCGCACCGTCACGCGCCGTCGGACCGTTTGCCCGCCGCTCGCTCGAATCGCTCGTCGCCCCTCCCTCCCTCTTCTCCGGCGATTAGCGCCGCGGCGGCGGCAGCCTCATCGCCGGCGGGAATCCGGCTCCTCCGTCTCCGGCGCCGGCGCCGCCTCCGCGCCCCTGCGGTAAGTTCGGCTGATGCTATGCGTCGCGTACGTGCTTCTGCGATCTCTCCGTCCGTTCGTGGGTTGTTCGCTCCTGTCCGTGTTCGCGTCATCTTTGATCAGCCCAAAACGTGGTCAAGTCTGTTTTAGACGATAAGGGCACGCGAAAGGGTTTCAGTAGGACCGTGCCGCAAGAATTTCGTGAGATGCCGAAAAGAAGAATTTCATGTGCCGAGATACCGCGCGAGTTGAAATATCAAAATCTGTTGAAACGAAAAGAAGCCGACTTTCGCGTTGTGTGCAGACTCTGTGTTTGCTTCAATTCCTGAGTGAACTGCGGCGTACAGTTTTTGAGCGATCGGGACACTTAAGTTGGCGGGTTCCCGTGTCGGCGTATCTTGCAAAGCTTGCTCGCATCTCTATGACACCATACTGAAGTGAGGATCATCCACGGGACATGATGGGTTCGGAGGTTGAAACGCTTGAGGAGAGATTGAAGTCTTCCTTGGTCCAGCTCCATGCGGAAGGTGCCATTCTTGAAAGGATGGTGTACAAAAACAAGAACCAGCATAGGCGTTGCTCCTATTTCCAGTATCTTTTGAAGGTTCCTTTTTTCGCCCACCGTTTGACTTGGTGTCATGACCTACTTTTGAGCTTTTTAAAATTAGTCAAAAGGCATTGGAATCTGAAAAATGTCTTATTTGAAGGAATGAGAGGGAAAGATTGAAGTTTAGATGAATAGCCGATGAAGGATTCGTGGATCTTAAGTGCTTACTGGTGGTTTTGTTTATACAGCCTAAAAGTTTTAAACCAGTGCACTCAAAGTCTATCTTGTGACTAGCCAAAGATCCAACTATTGTGTAATTTTGAATAATGAGTATGCTTGTTTCAGGTAAGAAGGGATCTGAGGCTTTTGCGGTCAGCTAAGCTGGAGGAATTATTAAGTTCTTGCTTTCAAGTAATAACTGGAAAGAAGCCCAAACAGAAAGTTCATCTTTTAGAAAGGTACATTATGCTTTCTCATAATGTTGTGGGCATGGGAATTTTTTGCTTTTAATCTTGATCCACCATTACCTCTGTGTGTGTGCCTCAGGAGGTAATCTGGTATCACTAGTATAGATTTCTGCCATGTTTCCTATGTTTCTTGCATATGATCTTTTAGCAATTTTCGGCAGCTTGCTACATGCATTGTTTTTGAGTTGAACCATAATTGGATAGTTTAATCTGATACTTCTAATGTCTCCATAATTCTGTACTGTAGTCTAAAGTGGAGGAAGTGTGATGTTGGGAAGCCTAATTTTATTGAACAACTTCATGGCGTCGCACGACTACTGTCACAGGTATTGTCCGTTCATTCTCTTCCTTTGACCCCCTTCCATCTTTCTGACCTGACTCAACAAGATGCTCCACCCATTTGTGATTGATCAAGCTCAATGCTATTATCAAACATGAATTTCGAGCAAACCTGATATAAAGCTAAATATTAAACTCTCCTTCTACCTCAAATATTCAATGTTACTTGTTCCCAATTGCTTGTTTTCTTCTCTATATAATTGGATATCTTCAATGTACTATGTTTCTGTGCAGATGGTTGAACCAATGTTGAAGGCAGCATGGTATCCTTCTTTTGTTGGCAAGATACACAAATTCATTTACATCTTAAATTTGCAAAAGCTGAAAAGTATATTCATTTTATGGAGACATTTCTACTTTTTTTCTTTTAAACTTTGCAGCTACCAAATCATTTTCAATCACTCTAGATGGACATTTATTGAATTTATGTCCTTGCTTATGCTTCTAAATTATCAAAATTAATATTTGTACCCTTGACTTTTTAATAGCGAGATATCGATCTTACTTGCTCGATCATTTTTCATGGGATTTTCTATGACAATCTTGTCATTACTAGCGCGTCTCAGAGTACTGGTTCAGCAAGTACGTATTTCTTCCTTATTCCATTGTTGAGGTAGTTCTGTCCAGTTGTGCCTTTGGCTTTTGAGAACAATATGGTAATTTATGTAGGCTGCCTACATATTTGCTGATGTGGCGATGACAACTGATAGATATGTGTTGTTCCAACTGCAAACTTTGTTGGAGCATTGACTAAAATAGTTCAGCCAAAAGATTTAACTCCACCATAGATAAGGTTATGGACCATATGGTCAGACTGGAAGAACACCATCTCTACCATATTTAACCAAGTCCAGACTTGTGACTTCAACCATTGCTAATGTTGCCATTCCAAGTGAAACAGAAGCCAGAGTTTTGGGTGCTTTTTCAAAACCTAAACAGAGATGATGGACCTGGGTTTTCAGCTTTAGTAAAACATGTTGGAAGAAGGGGGAGGAGACAGGAAATTTCTACACTATTTCTATGCTCCTTTCTTTGCTATCCTTTCGGATGTTATGCCTGATTCATCTTTTGGTGATATCTTGATGCCATGTTATTTAGATTGGAACAAACTTCCTATCTTATGTTACTGCTTAAGAAATTCATCCTTTCTTAGCTCTTATTAACTAGAAAAATTATTGCTTACATATCAAGAAAAAATATCAGTTTATGATATATCATGCATTTTACCAAATTCTATGCTTCACTTGTCATTATACCGATAAATGAAGTCAGAATTGTTAATAGAGCTTTTGTATTTCCTGAAGGCAATAAACAAGAGATCTATTCATATTTTGCTTCTTTTAGCTGTCGGTCATTCTCTATATGTTTTTCATACAAAGTTTAGGTACTTCAGAGGCCATGACAGAAGGTAATAGAGATTGTCACATTGAATTGATTGTCGCTTTTGTAACTTGCAGATATTACTGGACGTTGTTTCAGTGTTCAATATTGTTTCTTCTATCTCACAGAAAAAGCAGTCTGTAAAATTAACGCACGAAGGAGTTGAGGTGAGTCTGGAACTTTTCTCTGAATAGTAAAATTAATCTTCAATGATTCACTTATGATATGAAAATCCATTTAATTGATGCAGGTTTACAGGGAGTTTTATCCAACACATCGAGATTATATAATGCTAGAGTGCATATGGCAAACTGATAAATTCATATTGCTAGAAAGCACATACAAGAATGACGGAAGCAATTCGGCTGGTGACAGAGAAAATGCTTCACTAGGGGCACCCGCAATACACTACAAAAGCATCGACTGTTCTCTTGAAGGTTAAGATATTTATGGTGTTTCTTCATGTGATTGATGAGCATTCTCACTACACCCGTTATGGTCATCTTCCTTCTTGCTTCACTCCCTTTCTCTGCCACCAAAAGGAGTTCCACCCTCTGTGTTTTAGCTTCCCTAGCTTATTGCATGACAATCTGTAATTTTGAGTGAAGGACTATGCTTGTGGACCTATTTTGCCATGTTTGGATATTGTGTTCTTTTGCTTTTGTTTTGCGGGGTGATTCGACCTGCAATCTGTGACTTGCAACCTTAATTTGCTCAATTATCGCTCATTGAAAAAGTTCTCTCATCTTGGCTTACTGTTCTCTAGTTCTGTTTCTCTATGTTCTGATATCCTTTGCTTCTTTTACAGATGAATGCGACTCAGTCCCACAGAAGGCAGAGATGGGCAAAGCTGTCGAGCAAGCTCTGCTTTGGGTTGAAGAGGAGGTGACTGGATCTACTCCCAGTGCCTCCGTGCCTAGTGGCCATGAGAAACAGGGAAATGTCTTGAGTGAGGAGGAGCAAAATGCAACAACTGCACAAACCCCTGAGAACGAGGTCTCTGTGGATGGCGGGTTTCTTAATGATCCGTCACCAAGTTCAGACCCTTCCAACATGAAGTCTGGAACCAAAAAGGTGGCCTTTGTTTCTATAAAGAAACCTTCTTCATCGAGTAATGTGGAGCGCAATTCAAACAAAACTGATATGAAAAGTGGCAACGTCGAAAATCCATTCTTCAATTTGCTTGCTGGCGGAAACCTTCGGGAATCACTTCTAGATGATGATTAGTAGGTGTTGTTGGTTCGTTCTTATATCTTTTCTCATATGTCTTACTTACTTTTTGTCATTATTTGTTCATTTAATATAATCATTTTCAGTAGACCGGCATCTGACGGATTTGCTGGCATAACTCGAAATGCCACAGGCTCAGGTTTATTTCAGCTTCATCCTTCAACTTCGCTCGTAAGCTTTCTTAGAGAGACGCCGATGGAAACATTTGATAACTTAGGAAGATTCCGCTGTTCTGTACAAATAAAATCGGAAATGTTTTTCGTGCTGATAAATCTTGGCAATGTCAGTAAATTTGGAAGGATTAATACATAAACAATTATGACAAATTTACTTTAAATTTATTATAGGGTCATAAAAAATCCCTAACTAACACGTGCGATAAATTTACGTAAAATTAATTTTTGGATCACCAAAAACTCGAATTGATATATATGTAACAAATTTATTCTAATTAATTTTTGAATCATCAAATACCCAAATTGGCACGCTCTTGATATATTTACCCTCGTCAAATTTATTCGTGAAATTATTAAATTGAATGACATATGATAATAACTTAATTCATATAGTAAGTTCACATGAAAATCCATATTAGTTGGGGGTAAATTTGTTTTTGTAGGTTAAATGAAATTTTATTAAATTTGAAAGTACTCAAACATGAAAGCCTACTTCCGAGGCATCATAACAAAGTAGATCCCAAATGAATTGAGGGGGATAAGCTACCCAATTAGAAGCTAAAGTTTTCGATCTATGGGCCTTATTGATCTAGTCTGCCACCCTATTCGATTCTCTCAAGCAGCATAGTGAAGTAAGTACCTGTTTGGTAACCATTCCCATAGTAACCGATTCTGATTTTTTGTTCTCGGGGGCAGTTTGGAAACAAAATCGCATTTGGTAAAATTTTTGTTCTCGGGAACAAATTTCTATTTTTTTTGTTCTCGAAAGTAGATTTGGAACAAAATCAAGAATAAAAAAAAAAGATTCTTGTTCCGAGAACAAATCTAAGAATCAAAACCAATTATTCTTCGTCTCTTTTCTTCTTCTTCATCGACCGTTATCTTGCGGTTGCTGTCCGCCACCATCCACCGCCGCCGTTGTCCGCCGTCTGCTGGTCACCGACAACCGGTTTGGCGAGCTCGCCGGAGGCAAGCCTAGCCACCGGCGAGGCCGAGCCCCAAGTGGGCCTCGCCGGGGCCGGGTGAGGGCCGCCCGGCCCCGGTGAGGCTCGCCCGGCCCGCCGGTGGCTAGGTAGGCCTCGCCCGGCCTCGGCGAGGCCCGCCCGGCCACCGGCGAGGCTCGGCGATGAGGGTTGGCCTCGCCGAGGGCCGACGACGCCCGATGAGGTCGCCGGCCCTTGCCCTGGATTGGCCATAAGAAGAAGAAGAAGAATAGGAGAAAAAGGAAAAAAAAAAAAGAAAAGAAAAAAAAAAGAAAAAAGAAAAGAAAGAAAAGTAAAAAAGTTAAAAAAAATTAAAAATTAAAAGAAATTGATTTGGAACAGAATCAATGAGCACGGTACCAAACTCAATTTTATTTCAGAATCAGAAATTTTGAACAGTTACCAAACGGCTTAAAATGCTTAGAAATTGTTCTTGAGAACAGAATAAAAAAGAATAATTTCTTATCAGAATATGTTCCCTGAAATAGAATCATTACCAAACGCGCCCTAATATGCTTGAAGCGGCCCATAACCTTGCGGGCTTCTAAGATAAGGGCTTATGCTTCCCGCAAAGACTGATTTGAACTATTAACTATGTTCAATAGGTCAAACGGTTAAGACTCAAGTACAATTACTTCTGTCTTCTTTGCTTCGAGGAGAGAGAGTGTTGCAAGAAGCCTAAAGTTTCAGCTTGGATTGCAGATGATGCTGGTGCTGATTTCGCCACTCCGTCGACCAAGGCTCCCAATGCATCACAAACAACGCAAGTGAAATCTCCAGAATTTGATTGATCCTTCAACGAAGGAGCCATCAAAATTTGCTTTTAAAGCACGGTCCTTTGGAGGTTTCCATCTTCAAGGTAGGTTTTCCTCTTCTGATATGGCTTCCTTTTCTCTCAGATTCCACCTCCTCCAGTTTCTGAGCATGTTGTGCATTGATTCAACAAGAAAATCTGGATTTGGGCGTCTATCGCGAAAAATAAAGTCATTTCTCGCTCTCCATACAAGCCACAAAACATCCGCGGCCACCTCAAAAAAGGTCCGTTTACTGCTTTCTCCTTGAATTTCAGCACCCATTCTTCAATCCTTCACAGTTCTACTCGTGAGATCTAAATTTGCAATGTAGGATTTGCCCAGATCCATGAGGTCCAAGGATAGAGCAAGAACAAGTGCTCTATTGTTTTTGGTTTTGAAATGCAAAATTGGCACAAAGCATCAGGTATTATGTTTCTCCCGCATAAATTAGCCTTGGTTGGAATTACGTTTTGACATAAACTTCAAATAAAAATTCTGACTTTTGGGGGGTTTCCATATGCCAAATTTTGTTCCATAACTTCTGGGGTGGTTGGAATGATGTTGATATTTGCTCTCCTGTGTTCTGCAAATTAGCTTTTCAATCTTTATTATAAGTACTCTTTACTGTGAAGTCACCTGATTCAGTACTTGTTCACATGAACTTGTCTCATGCATGTTGAGTTTTTAGAGGGATACTTAGTATATCACTAACGATTTGCTCATAAAAAAGTCTACGAAGAGTTTGTTCAACCCATTTATCTTCATCTTTAAGAATTAATTCAACAACTCGAGTGGGTTCGTCGTAATTCATTGGTCCACCAATAATACCACTCTTTAGCCATCTATCTTCTCGTATGTTAATCTTCTCCCTGTTATCTACTAATTGTTGTGGAAAGTGAGCGATTGAACAATAAAATAGACAGAAGAAGAAAATAAATCGGACACCAAATTTACATGGTTCGGTCGTAAATACCTACGTCCATGGGGAGAGCAGCGATGAATTTAATTATAAATCAAGCGATACACGGAGATTACATACTTAAGTCACTCAAACACTCTCTCAGTGTTTCTCAAACCCCAATTACACCCAATAACACACATAGTGTTTAGCCCTGAAATTCCTCGAGAAATAATCTTTCAATCTCATGAAAGAATTACACACAAATCTTACCTCAAGATTTAATCGGCTACAAACACTAATTCTTCTCGGATGTAATTGGACGAACAAAAACCCGCCAAGCACTCGCTAGAATAACGGCGCTTCCATACTCGTATCAACAACGGTGCTGACCGCAATATTCATGCAAGCAAGGCACACCTAAGAAAAACCCTCGAATACGTTTAAATATGCCCCCGCTAGAGAAAGTCCCAAAATTGGATTGGTCAAAGGAGTAGTCAACGCCTATTGGGATTAAGAAATCGAATCAAGTGGAATTCAGTTTTCATGTTTGCCGACTTCCAATAGAGTTTGATTTTCTTATTTTTCCTTTTCTGTTTTGTTTATTTATTTCCTCTCTTGGCCGAGGAAGTTGACGTGTGCATCCAAAATCCAAGTCAAAGTTCTAACTTTCCCTTTTGATTTTCCCTTGCCAATCTCCACTTGAATGATAGCAATATTTCCTTATTTGCAAGTTAACTAATTTGAGGTCCGAGTCCATTTAATGAGCTTAAATTCGAGACATATTTTAACAATCTCCACCTTAGCTCGACATTTGAGCCAAGTTGGAATCACATTGCAAAAATTCAAACTCTGCCCCTACTCTCCTATTGCCCCTGATGGGCTCAAGCGCCACAGATTTTATTCAAGTCCAAGTCTTGCTTGAACTTTGCCATAACCGAGGACCTCATCAAAATACCAACTCCACATGCATCTTTAACTACTCCGTAAGGATTTTTCGACACAACCTCCTTAACTGTAGATAAAGAAAAATCATTATTACATCCATATCTACTAGGAGATCGAATACGTACTTTGTCAATATCAGCAGTTACAGCAACCGTTGGCTCTATAAGCTCCACCTTGCTATAAGCACCATTTGTGTTGATTACTTCGTTAGTACTCATACCCGCTACCTCAGCAGTTTCTGGTTGCAACTCTATCTCAAGCTGAACACCGTTTAGATCTGTTTGAACACTGCTATAAACACTCCTAGCTAGAAGTATTAGAGACTCGTCAAATGTAACTTCTCTGATGGTAATAGATGAATTTAACTCCGGGCACCACAATCGATAACCTCTCTCACCTCGTGTATGGCCTAGGAATATGCACTTTCTTACCCTTCCGTCGAACTTACCATCACTCACTCAAATATAACATGGGCAACCAAATTTTTTAAGAACATAATAATCAACAACGTTACCCGACCACACTTCTTTGGGAGTTCGATGTCCAATCGCAGTCGATGGGGATCTATTCATCAGGTAGCATGCCGTACTTAGCGCATCCGCCAAAAATCTCTAGTCACACCAACACTAGAGATCATTTTATGGGCCGTCTCTAGTAACATTTTGCTCATCGATTCCGCAATGTGTTGTGGTTCATGAGCATTTGTGCGGTGTTTCATTATGCCTTTCTTCATGTAGAATTCGTTTAACAGCTTTTAGCAAAACTCCATACTATTGTCAGTCCGCACCTACTTGATCGTCTTACTAGTTTCTTTTTCGATCAAAACTATTAATTGCTTGATTCTGACAATAGAATCAAACTTGTTCCTAAGCACAAATATCCATGTCTTCATCGAGTAGTCATCAATAACTGTTAGCATATATCTAGGACTCTTTCTCGAAGGAAACCGCGACAACCTGCGAACATTCAAGTGAATTAACTCTGCAATTTCCATGGTTTCTTTGACAATCATACTGAACTACACTTTTCACCGTTGATCTAAATCATAGCACTTGCATACATTTAGTTTGTTAGGAACATAACCACATAGCAAATTTCTTTTACTTAAAACCTTTAGGCTTCTCTCGCCAATGTGTCCCAAACGCATATGCCACAATTCAGACTCTTAAACAAATGCATCCGACGTCTCCACAACAAAATTTGTCACTATCTCACTTTGAAGCTCACATAGGCCATTGTGCTTGATTCCTTTCATTATTATCGAAGACCTCGAATAATTTTCAAAATTCCACATTATGAAATATATTAATACCCAGCTGAATCCAGGGCACTTAAGGAAATTAAGTTCTTCTTCAACTTTGGAACATGCCTAACTCCAGTCAATGTCCTCATGATATCATCATGCATTCTGATTTTAACATTGCCAACACCGACGACCTTGCATTCAACATTGTTCCCTAACTACACTTTACTATTATCCATACATTGATAAGTGGTAAACTAGTTTCTATTTGGTGTAGCATGAAAAGAACAATTAGAATCCATAATCCATCTATCAAACGATGAATAATTAGTGACAGACAAGACATAATCGGCATTATTTGCTACAATTGCAACATTATTTACAGAATCAATTATAATTCCCTTACCCTCCTCATTCTTCAGCTTAAGGCAATTCCTTCTAAGATGCCCTCTCTTGTCATAGCTCCAACAAATAGTATCACTAGTTCTAGACCGACTACGCCTGTTCATATTAGTACTATTCTTACCCATAATTGTTCCAGATTTTCCCCTATTTTCACATACTAAAGTAGCATATACAAGTTCGCCAGATTTTCTTCCACGGGTCCTCACTTAGAATGAAATCTCGAACCCCGTCAAATTTCAAACTTGTTGACCCAGAGGAATTACTAACAGCAGTAACAGTAGTATTCCAACTATCAGGCAATGGAGATAATATAATCAAAGCACGTACTTCATCTTCAAAGTCAATCTCAATTGAACTCAATTAACAAACAATCACATTGATATCATCTACAACTAACGCACCTTCGCTTATCTTCAAATTAAACATACATCGCGTTAAATAGACTTTGTTGATCACAGAGGGCTTCTTGTACATATTCGATAGGGCTTGCATCGAATCAACATTGGTCTTCTCCTTCACGATGTTAAACGCGACATTATGAGCCAACGTCGGCCGAATAACACCTATAGCTCGTTTATCAAGCAAATCCCAATCAGCTTGCTTCATCGACTCCGATTTCTCTCCAAATAGGGGCAAGTGTAGTTTCATCTGGTAGAGAAAATCTTCAATTTGCATATTCTAGAAACCAAAATCGTTCCCATCAAATCTGTCGATTCTTGCTTTTCCTTCTTCTGTCGCCATCGATTCACTTCAACTTAGCCAAGTATGGCTTTGATACCAATTGTTGTGGAAAGCGAGCGATCGAACAATAAAATAGATAGAAGAAGAAAATAAATTGGGCATCGGATTTACGTGGTTCAGTCGTAAAGACCTACGTCCATGGGGAGAGCAGTGACGAATTTCATTATAGATCAAGTGATAGACAAAGATTATACACTTGAATCACTCAAACACTCTCTCGGTGTTTCCCAAACCCCAATTACACCAAATAATACACATAGTGTTTAGCCCCGAAATTCCTCAAAAGATTATCTCTTAATTTCACGAAGAAACTACACGTAAATCTTATCTCAAAATTTAATCGGCTACAAACACTAATTCTTCTCGGATGTAATTGCACAAACGAAAACCCGCCAAGCACTCGCTAGAATAATGATGCTTCAATGCTCGTATCAACAATGGTGCTGACCGCAATATTCATGCAAGCAAGGCACACCTAAGAGAAACCCTCGAATACGTTGATAAATGCCCCCGCCAGAGAAAGTCCCAAAATAGGATTGGTCAAAGGAGTAGTCAACGCCTACTAGGATTAAGAAATCAAATCAAGTGGAATTTGGTTTTCACGTTTGCCGGCTTCCAGTAGAGTTTGATTTTCTTATTTTTCCTTTTCCGTTTTATTTATTTATTTCCTCTCTTGGCCAAGAAAGTTGACGTGTGCGTCCAAAATCCAAGTCAAAGTTCTAACTTTCCCTTTTGATTTTCCCTTACCAATCTCCGCTTGAATGATAGGAATATCTTCCTTATCCGCAAGTTAACTAATTTGAGGTCTGAGTCTGTTTAATGAGCTTAAACTCGAGACACATTTTAATAATACTAATCACATTATTGAAGATGAAATCTTAATGCCAACCCCAAGAGGGTCAAGATCCTTTTTCGGCATTCCAAAATGAACCATGGGGGAAGTAGATCCCTTTTAAAATCTGACACCATAAAGAGGGTGTTTCCTGAGTTACCAGCATTTATTTGTTAACTTACAAATCTGTTAAAAATTTACCAACTTTTATTCAGAATTTAAGATTTTAATTTGAGTAATTTACCATCATTTTCCCAATTCAGTTACCAACTTGTTTTAGCTTTACCGACTCTTATTTACTTAGCAATATTAATTTGTTTATTTTAAAGTCACCAATCGTTTCAATAAGTTACGAAAATTTATTTGTTTAATTTACCAACCTAAAAAGAGTTACCAACTGGTATATGAAATTGCCAACCTTAGTTTGAGTCATTCATCAACTTTTATTAACTGATTAATTGTAGTTGTAACCACTCTTATTTGCGTAATCTAGCAATACTGATATGATTGTTTTGAAGTTGCGAACAGTTTCAATTATTATCAATTTAACTACTAAAATAACAACCTTTTAAGCTTTTACCAACTTTTATACGAAATTTCCAACCGTAATTAATTGATTTACTAATTTTTTCTATTTAGTTATCAAATAGTTTTAACTGTAATCACTCTTATATGGGTTACATTAGAAACATTTACTATGATCATTCGAAAGTTCCATCAAGACAATAATTTACAGCATTTACAACGAGTTTTATCCAATTTAATTACCAACTAGTCCACTCTCATTTGATACACGTATGTTGCTAATTTGATTGTTGTGAATTTACCTACAATTCCCATAATTTGTGAATATTTATTTGTTAAAGTACCCATCTTGTTTAAAGTTATAAACTCAGAAGTCATTCTAGCCAACTTTAGATGGAAATTGATGTCGGCTGTTCTACGTCCTACAACCAACGTTGACGTAAATAATTTTTGCAAGTTTTGTTCTTAAAAATCTGAATTTATTTATAGAATATTTATTTATTTATTTGCTTTTCTTTCTTTTGTCGTTGGCCATAGCCGAGGCCTCGGAGACCCCTGTTGGCCCTTTGGGCAAGAAGAGAAGAAAAAAAAAATTTTAAAATTTAAAAAGTTCATAATTTATTTTTTGAAAAAATTACAAAAAATTTTAACGTCACCACAAGTCATGCCAAGTAGGATGGCCATTGTCAATATTATTGATTTTTAGCCAAAATTGGTTGAAATGACCAAATTGACAAATCGTCAAAAGGTTTATAACTAAATTAGCCAAATTGAAAAGTTTATGATTAAATTGACTGCCTTACAATAAGTTCAGAACTTTTTGGATGATTATCCTCATGAACTCTTATATGAAATTGTTGATCTTTTGAATGATTTACCAACTTTTTTTTGATTTAGTAAGCAACTAGTTTTTAACTTTACTTGCTCGTATTTGAGTAACTTAATAGCATTAATTTATTCAACAATTTTCCAACAATTATTTCTTAATGTTACCAACCAGTTTTTTTTTTTTGGTTGGTACCAACCAGTTAGAGAGTTACTAACTTTCATATGAAATCACCGGCTTTAATTTATGATTTACCAACTTATATCCAATTAGTTACCAACCGTTATTAACTTTGCCAATTCATCTTTTAGTCCCCTAGCAATGTTAATTTGATTTATTTCAAAGCTAAAAACCATTTTAACAATTTATCAAAATTTATTTATTAAAGTTACCGACTTGTTATAAAGTCATGAACTTTTATGTATATTTTAACTAACCTTCGTTTAAATGACTAACCAACTTTTATATTATAAAAGGGGCCAACTCATTTTAGCTTTATCCACTCTTATTTGGTTCACTTAATATAGTAATTTGATTGTTTTGAAATTGCCGACCGTCTAATAATTTATGGAAATTTTATTTATTAAATTTAACAACCCCTTGAATTCTTATTGACTCTCATATGAAATAATTGATCTTAATGGGAGCGATATTTCCAACTTTTCTCCAATAATTTAGTTACCAAAAACTCGTAACTTTACCTCTTTTTATTTGAGTCACTTATCAACTTTGATTTAAATGTTTCGAAGTTAACAAAATCCACAACAATTTATTAACATATAGTCGTTAGATTTTCCAACCAATTAAAAAGTTACAAGCTCTTCTATGCAATTACATACCTTAATATTAGCGTTATCCTCTTTATTGTAGTCATCCAGCGAATTAATTTGATTGTTTCGAAGTTACCGATCGTTCGCAATACCTTACAGAATAATTGTCATTTTTAGGAGTTACTTACCCTTAAAAAGAGTCACCGGCTCGCGTCACCTTACAAACTCCTGCCCTCCGCAAAACTGAAGACCTTAAAAACCTCCTTTCATTTTCTCGTATTTAAGTAGTGGGTCCTTCGCGCCTTTCGTTGCTTCATACGGCACAAGGCGTGTCTTGCCAGGAGAGTCTCATCTTTAGTGGTGGGTCATTTCCCTTGGAAGCTGAAGTGGTCCCCAAACAAGGAATTTGTGAAGGAGAATGATGGGGAAGCTCTGTGTTTGGGCGTGCATGGGACGTTTGCAATGAAGGATATGATGGTTTGATAGTAACGTGGCCCCTTATGGCTCGTGTTGGATATGGCTGAGTGGTTGAGCTCCTGTGGTCCTAGCTTTATGTGGAAGAAGCGGTGATGTGCTCCGTCATCAATGCGTATGAATTAGTTCAAAACGAAATCTTGTCTTTCCTTAGATGGATAGGTAGACTATTCGCAGATTAGGATTATTTCTATTTGATGGTGGACAAGATTATTGTCATAAAATGTCGGAACGGTTATATCTCGAGAACATTGTTTTCTGTTCGTAAGTTCACACAGCTTTAGACGGATTTTTATCTCTTCGGGTCGAGGATTTACTGAGGAAAGAGTCTATAATTTGGTTGCTTGATACATTTGCATGTATGGCCCGCTTTATGTGGTTATTCGTGACCTGGGCAATTGCTCTTGTTCAAGTGTTCACCGTTCCAGGTTCGTCATGATATTGGATGCATTCACAGCTTTACTCAAAACAATTCTTGAATTTTGATGCTGGAAGGACTGGTTGGTGCACATCATATCATAGGTTCTCTTCATGAAATGATGGACAATACAATGAGTGGGCACCGGGAACAGCGCTATTTATGGTTCATATTCTCTTGAATACCAGCCTTCTCTTCCAGTGTTATTACATGACCTTAAATATTGATATAGACAGTGATAGGTTATTGCATGGGATGTGAAAGAGACTTGTCTTTTAGTTTTACTTGTTCCTCCATTAAACAGATGAAGACACGCAAGTTGCAAGGACACTGGCTAGCTTTTCTTCTCCTTGTCCACGAAGCCAGTTCTCTCATTGTTCATCATAGCACCATGTCACATGTTAATCGACTGTAAGAAGTGAACCCAATTTGTTTAGGAGTTCCAAAACTTCAAGGCTACGGGTGAAACCTACTCGGGAAGCTTCGTATGTTTGGAAGGAAGTAGTGAACAGCTGGAAGGAGGTGAATGAAGCGCTGAAGAGGGTGGCAGGGAATGGCAAGCTGGCGAGATTTTGGTTAGATTGTTGGATCATGGATAAACCACTCTTGGAGTATGCTTTTGGCCTGATTGATCAAGCAAAACTTAAAGCCAGAAGAGTGGAATTATGAGGATCGAATAATCTGTGGAAGTGAGAGGAATTTCAGCATATTCTCCCTGAGGCGATTCCTTTGTGCATAAGGTGATTTTAGAAAGATGGTAGGCAGTGATCAGCAGTGGTCACTGATTAGAACCATCTGAAGTGAGCCAAACCAGATTCTGTATATACATTAAAACAGCTGAATTGGGTTACTGTGATGTAGTAGTTGCTGGGCATGTTATTCCACTTTCATTTTCACGGAAAGACTTGGTTTTAGTCTGTGGATTACTTTTAGGCTATGGATTTATCTGACAAGGAGAGCTTACATCTTTACCCGGTTAAAACGAAGATAACGTTTGGCCATTTTTTATTATACTCCAATAGAAACTTTCTCATTTGACGATATATGTTATGAAGTCCATGTCTTTCTAATTACAAGTTCAAACCATGCAATCAAGTGTTCGGCTGTTGTTGCTTTTCTATGGTTAAAGTGTCTAGTCAATCATTAAGATATTTTACTGAAAACTCTCTTCACGCAGCTATCTCCTGCAATAAATATATTCCCCAACTGGCAGTGTCTCTTTCGATTAAGAAGGAATAGATTTTGGCCCCATTACTGGCAACATCTCTGACAAGATAACATTGTCATGATATTAGTGAATTCCCATTGAGGCTGCCTTCATCATCTTATCTACTATCCACTATCCAATATCATCTTACACCACTAATATTACCACCTACTCTATCTCACGTCAGATCACAATATTTTTAGGATAATCTCATATAGTTGTATAGATTCCTCTATATATAGCAAGGAGATGTTTTATTTTTTGGGAGAGCAAATATGCAGAAAGCTTGGTTTTATGAAGAGTATGGAAGTAAGGAAGTTCTCAAGCTGGGGGACTTCCCTTTTCCTACTCCCCAACATAATCAAATAATTGTCCAAGTTCAAGCTGCTGCTTTGAATCCTATCGATTTTAAAAGACGCCAGCATCCCATCTTTCCTTCAGACTTTCCTGTGAGTAAGATGATTGAACATGTTGTGAGAGAGAAATGGAGTAAAGCAAAGAATATTATTTTTATGTGGTTCTCTCTAATACTTACTGATGCGCTATTGTTTTCCTTTCTTGCTGGCTTTGGCCACACTTTGCTCTAGTACTTTGTTGGCGGCATTACTGTTAAGCTGGCTAGTTTTATGTGCATGTAGGTTGATTGTGACTAATTTTGAATTTACTAGTTTACCAGAGAGTGAGAAATTTGCTTGTGGAATGAAAACAGCATGTTGTTTGGACTTTTCTATTTTAGTTATTGTAAATCAGGCAGCGCTTGTTAACGAGTTCACCTTTAGGTTGATTTTACTAGTAAAACAAGTGATGAATATTCATACTCGATAAAAGTCCTGAACAGATCAGTACCCTAGAACAAGCGGTGTTGTGAATCTAGATTCATTGCTTGATATGGGATGCAGGTGGTTCCAGGCTGTGACATGGCAGGTGTGGTGGTGGCGAAAGGCACTGGTGTCACCAAATTTGATTTAGGCGATGCAGTTTATGGGAATATTCAGGACTTCAATGCTCCTGGAAAGCTGAAGCAGCTTGGGACACTGGCAGAATTTATTGCGGTCGAGGAGACCCTGGTAGCAATGAAGCCCCAGAACCTGTCATTTGAGGAAGCCGCAAGTTTGCCATTAGCTGTTCAGACTGCAATAGAAGGGTTTGTAACAGCAGATTTCAAAGAGGGACGGACAGTTTTCATTGTTGGAGGTGCAGGTGGTGTTGGGACTTTAGCTGTTCAGCTGGCCAAGAACTTTTACAATGCTTCCTATGTTGTGGCAACATGTAGCTCCACAAAGGTGGAGTTTGTCAAGAAACTGGGTGCCGACAAAGTTATCGACTACACAAATACCAAATATGAAGAAATCAAGGAGAAATTTGACTTTCTTTATGATACCATTGGTGAGTTCCGTGAACAACCAATTCTCATTTGCTAGTTCTACCTTAGTACTTCATACTGCTCAGGCTATCTCTTCATACTAAATGACAGTTCTAGTTTTTTGAATTTTTCATGTCATCTGAAATTTATCATGTTCACTGGTGGTGGAGTAGTTCTTTTTTTATGAGCACCGTTAGTTAAGGAGACATGAAAATTTCAAGAACCTTAAGCAACTTATGTCCTATGTCTGTGCAATCAACTTATTTCTCCAGTGACGTTGGGCCAAATATAAATCCCATGTAGTTTTTTGAATGGATAAGAAAGAGGTTGTGTGGTTCTAGAGATTGCTTTGAGCACCGGAAGATCAGTTACTAAAATGACACTGTTGCTTCCAAATGCTATTTCGACATTTATCTCCTGACTTCTTCAGGGGAGTGCAAGAACTCCTTTGTAGTCGCCAAGGATGAAGCTCCAATTATTGACATAACCTGGCCTCCGTCACATCCAAGGGCAGTCTATTCAAGCTTGACTGTTTCTGGAGAAAACCTGGAAATGATTAGACCTTATTTAGAGAACGGAAAGCTCAAGGCCATCATCGATCCCACTGGACCTTATGCATTTACAGATGTCATCGAAGCTTTTCGATACTTAGAAACAGGAAGAGCTCGAGGAAAAGTGGTCATTTCTCCATTCCCAACAGAGAATGCTCCACGGTTCGTGTCACGGGAGCTTGGAAGCAACCAAATGCCTGAAAGGGTTGCTCTAGGGACATCCGTCTGCTGAGTACCTTGCATCCTGTTTTCTGGTATTGATAGCTTTGGTATTGTGATATCACAGCTTTGGAAAATCTCATTTTTATTTGCAATCTAGAAGCATATATATGTCGGTAATCAGATTATGAAATGAAAAATCTTCTCTGACATGGATGTGCTGCTTTGAGTTGTAATTTATTGACGTCTCATGAACCATTGCACCCATTGTTCAGGGTTGTCTGCTTTTGATTAACGCAAAGTTGCTAGGATATTGCTATGAGGCAGTTTGATATTGGATCATCGACTTTTGATTTCAACCCCCAAAATATGGATTTTATATTTCCTTCGTGGAGCATCTTGACCCTTTTCCAGTTATTCTCGTTTGACATGCTGAGGAAATGAGTGACAACCAAAGCGCAATACAAGTATAATGACCCTCTGTGCTACTAAACTGAAGCACAAAGCTATCTCTGCAACAATTAACTTCATTGTAAGATTTCTAAAATAGAGGTTGGCGAAAAAAGAAAGACGATGTAGTGCATCAAGCGCAAAAGCATCAGAATTCAATGGTGTTGCTATTGAAATGAAACTCTGAGCCGTATTCTTCCCAACTGACCGAAACATGGGAGGATTAGCAAACTTTCAACTGAAATATGTCAAGTCCTTGTCCCCGGTTTCGCACCATACACATATTGCTGGTCTGCCTGTGCATAAGCACAGAGTTTTGTCGTCTATTGCTTGAAAAGCTAGACAATGGAAAATTCATAGTGAAAAAATATGACGTCAATTTTTACAGGGGGTCATGTTTACGCTTGACATTGACAATGGTCTCCATCTGTGCGCTGTTGTTAGGATCGAAAAATGGACAACATACCTCACGTTTACGCTTGACATTGACATTGGCCTCCATCAATGCGCTGTTGTTAGGATCGAAAAAGGGACAACATACCTAATCTTTTCGCCAAAAAAGATGTATTTATACGGATCTGGTTATTTTGAGGGAAGTAGACATTTTTAATTCTATAAAGTTGACCTTTAGTAGCACGAGAATGGCCAACGTGAAAGACCAATGTCAAAGCTCGTGCTTAAGCCTATAGGAAGCAAGGGTTCTGTCCATAATGTCAAAACCTTAGGTGTTAAGCAGAGATCATGCGTAGGAATCTGTGCGTTGTTCTGGTTTTATTGGTTTGTTGTGGCGGAAGTCAAGAACTCAGACGCTTAAGTGTTAAGTAAAAGAATGGAAAAGTCAAGAATCTTGAGCTATGATTAACGCAAGGATGTCATCTACTTGATCTTCAACAACATTACCTTCCATTTTCTTCTTCTTCAAAATTAAAAAAAAGAAAAGATAAGACATCAACATCGTGTATGCGGCACACTATTCTGCAGCACTCGTTCCCATCACCCTCTCCGTTGCCTTTTCTCTCCTCCTACTGAAATCCTTCACTGGCAAGTCCCTCCGAAGTTCTAAGTATCCGCCTGTTCACGGGACAGTTTCAGTCAACTCATCTACTTCAACCAGCTCTACGACTACCTCAATGGAGACGCGAGGAGATCTCCAACATTCCGGCTCCTCGTGCTGGACCACAGTGAGATTTACATGGCCGATCTAAGGAATGTCGAGCACATATTAAAGACCAACTTCGGTAAGCACATGTAGGGAAAGTTTAACGTAAATATTAGCCTGTGCGAGGCTAAAAAGCTGATATGTCCCTAGGACTAAGATGGTTTTCAAGCTCATCTGTTTTTCAGCCATCCAGAACTTTATGATATCATCGACTAACCACTCTGATAATGGCCATCCAGAACTGAGATGGCTTTAGCTGAGCCGGACCAATTCATGCTCACGCATCAAATTGACAACAGGCTCCACCCATGCGCTGTTGATAGCATTGAAAAATGGATAACCTACCTAATATTTTTGCCGAAGAGTATGTACTTGTATGAATTCCGGTCATTTTGGGGAACCAGACATTTGTACTTCTATAAAAGTGACATCTGGTAGCATGAGAATGGCCAACATAAAATAATATTGGGAAGCTTGTGCTTAAGCCTATCAGAAGCCAGTTGATCCTGTTAAAATCACTGGGCTGTGCGTGGTTCTGTCTAAAATGTCTATCATAATGAAGCTCTATTATCTAGAAATATCATTAGAAGATTTCACCACTCAGTAAATTCTGAACAGTAAACTCTTAAATCTGCCATCTTTCTCATTCTTTTCACTAGAATAGCAAGAGACCTTGTTTTATAAAATTCATGTGCCGCATGGAAACTGCCAATTATCAGGATTAATGGGTTTAGTTTAGTTGCTTAACACGACTGAAGGAACTCTTGAAAATTTGAGTAGAACTCTCTTGTTGGGCGGTTTCTGCTTGGACCAATTCCAAAACGTAATTAGAACGCATAGCTTTTATGAACAAGATGACTTTGTCTCTCATCTGATCCATCAAGCACTCAGAACCAAAACTTGCACGTATCAATTCCTACGCATAATCCCGGCTAAACACCTATGTACATCTCAATCACAAACATTAATTTACTCTTCCTTCCACAATATTAAAATCTGTAAATGCTAAGTAAGCAAATGAAAAAAGTTGAGTTTTGAGACATATATCAACGCAAAGATATCATCTACTTGACCTTCATAGTCATTACCTTCCACTTCTTCAGAAAAGAGATGGACATCAGCATCGTGTCTGCGGTGCTCTACTCTGTGGCACTTGTTCCAATCGCTCTCTCTGTTGCCTTTGTTCTCCTTCTCCTGAAAACCTTCACCGGCAAGTCCCTTCGAAGCTCTAAGTATCCCCCCGTTCATGGGACAGTCTTCGGTCAACTGTTCTACTTCAACCGGCTCTACGACTACCAAACCGGAGTTGCAAAGAGAACTACGACATTCCGGATCCTTGCACCAGACCAGAGTGAGATTTACACGGCCGATCCAAGAAACATCGAGCACATATTGAAGACCAACTTTGAGAAGTACATGAAGGGAGAGTATAACAAAGATATAGTAAAGGATTTGTTTGGGGAGGGTATTTTCGCAGTGGATGGAGAGAAGTGGAAGAAGCAGAGGAAGGTTGCGAGCTTTGAGTTTGCAACAAGGGTGCTCAGAGATTTTAGCTGTTGTGTGTTTAGACAGAATTCTGCGAAGCTGGTCAAGGTTGTGGAGGAGTTATCGGCTGCTTCTGAGGGATTTGATATGCAAGTAAGTAGCTTCAATGTTAAAAGGAAAACTTCACAAGGATCAAAACCACTGAAAAAAAGATAAATTGCATTGAATCGAACATAAAGACTGCATATTTACAATAGAATATCGAAATATACCAAAGTTGATCTTCCGGATTTGATAGATAGTGTAACTTTGAAAAATGATTGAATATCTATGCAATCTAAAGAGTACTAGAAATAGCTAGTCTTGTAAAGCAACCTAGGAGAGACAAAAACCGCTGTGATCACTCAGAGAGTAGCGACCATCTTGTGGTAGTTATCAGTCAGTCTCCACCCAAACAATTTGAGAGAGAGAGAGAGAGAGAGAGAGAGAGAGAGCAACGTAAGAGTAGAAGAAAGAACATTTCCTGATAATGGACTTTTGAATAAAAGAGAAGGCGATAGAACATTGAACATTATTTTGTTCATCATCTTGTCTTACATCGTGTCTGTAGGATATATTGATGAGATGCACCTTGGACTCCATCTTTAAAGTTGGATTTGGTGTGGAACTGAATTGCTTGGAAGGATCAAGCAAAGAGGGGAGAGCCTTCATGAAAGCTTTTGATGAGGCAAGTGCACTAATCTACTGGCGATATGCTGATCCCTCTTGGAAGCTCAAAAGACTTCTCAAAATTGGATCAGAAGCTCGTCTTAGAAAAAACATTAAACTCATCGACAATTTTGTGCATCAACTTATCAGAACCAAGAGGAATCAACTCCCAGCGCAGCGAGAATGCGTGAGTATATTCTTTTCTTTTTCCTTTAGAGAGAACTTAGTGTACGTATAACCATCCGAAGTTTATCCTCTTCTTTTGTCAATCCACAACTCAAATTTTGAAGAGGCAGTATGGCATGTGATGTTGGGGAAGATTTTAGTAACAAGAACTTTGGAAGAATTCTGCAGAAGCATAAGTACAGTTAGATCTCAGTGGAGGAATTCTGGCTAGAAAAAACTTATGGTGCCATCTAAAAATTGTTTTCATCAAAGAGCCGTACTATTTTGCAGGTTTTTTCTTTGGCAATTCCTCTGACTGGTTTTTCCTTTTCCCTTTTTTCCTACAAGAATGACAAGGAGGACATTCTCTCGAGATTTTTGCTTGAGAGCGAGAAAGATCCAGAGACTATGAATAATAAGTACTTGAGGGATATAATTCTGAATTTCATGATTGCTGGGAAAGATACTAGCGCAAGTACCTTATCATGGTTCCTCTACATGCTCTGCAAACACCCCCTAGTGCAGCACAAGATTGTGGACGAAATAAAGGATGTGATTGGAGATCAAGCAAGTGAAGCTAAACCTGATTGTTTCGTGGAAAGAATAACAGATCAGGTGCTCGACCGAATGCACTATCTTCATGCCACTCTCACAGAGACTTTGAGGCTGTATCCTGCAGTGCCCCTGGTAATATTCTGTTCACTTGTAAGAACTAAAGTTCAAATCTCTTACCTATCACAAAAAAGGAATAAAAAAGTTGAAAACTGAGCTTGAGATATTATGAGCTCAAATCATTAGCTAAGCAGAACTTGGAGCTTGGAGAGAGCTAATCAAAGTGGGTCTGAGTAAATCGCCATTGGCATTGCACATGAAAAATCTAGAACATCACAATTGTCCTGACTTTTTGAAGCTACAATGCATCATCGAAGTGTATTTTTGACAGACTGAAAGTTGAAGCTAAGTGCATGTTCGGAATCCTTTCATTTGCATTACACAACTATACAGGTCATATTTTTCCATCACAGATCAAAAGCTATCTTTTCGTTTATCTCTAAATTCATGAACAAATACTACTGCTACCATTCTGACTCTGATATGATCATGCAACTAGTCCTTTAAGTCGAATTTAAATGTAAAACGCCATGCAAAAGAGTTGATTTTCTTCTGAACAGAACATGATGAGTAACAATGCGGAGGCGATAAATTCATCAAATTAGCAAGTACAAATCAGGCACAAGCCAAAGAGACCATGCTTGAGCAGATTTGGCTTTTGTATCAATAAGCGCTAACTTTGATCTTGTATACTTCTGTTGCACAACAGGATGGAAGATGTGCTGAGACAGATGATGTTCTCCCAGATGGCTTCCACGTGAAAAAAGCGGATGGCGTATATTACTTGGCTTACTCAATGGCAAGAATGCATAACCTCTGGGGAGAAGATGCCGAGGATTTCAAACCTGAAAGATGGTTGAAGGATGGAATTTTCCAAAACGAATCACCTTTCAAATATGTTGCATTCCACGTCAGTTTCTCCATCCTAGGTCCTCATGAATTGAACATTCGAAGCATGTGTACATATTCCAAATGTCTTCAGTGACACTTTTACTTTCCTATTTGCAGGCTGGTCCTAGGATCTGCCTCGGGAAGGATTTTGCTTATCGCCAGGTGAAAATAGTTTCAATTGCTCTCCTTCACTTCTTCCGTTTCAGATTAGCTGATGAAACTAAACCTGTAACCTACAAGGTCATGTTCACCCTTCACATCAACAATGGCTTACATCTTCGTGCTGTTCCCAGATTGGCTACATGAGAGCTGAACGATCATTGAGTATGGTCCATCGCCACATATGGATTTCTAATGTTAAATGCTAGTGGTTTTCACTGATAAGTAAGCATGTGCACCGCAAGATCTTACTATTGCATTTAGATGTTGGAATATTAAGGTGTTTTGTGTATATTCGATAAATTTTTTGTATGTTAGGAGTTTGTCAGGCTTTGTGACAATGCTAATAAAATCTTATTTTCATAAAGCCTCTGACAGGCTGACAAGCTAATATGTCCCTATAACTGAGATGATTTCCGAGGGTCAGCTCATAATCAGCCATCCAGCAGTTCATAATATCATTGACATACTTATCTGATAATCAGCTGATTGGCTTTGGCTGAGCCGAAGCTATTCATGTTCACGCTTCAAGTTGACAATGGCCTCTTTCTATATGCCATTGCTAGGATCAATGATTGGATACGTGTGCAATCTAACAAGTATTTGAATGGCTAGTCCTGAAGAGAAACCTCAGTTAGATGACAACCTTTGTGGTCACTCGACAGTAGCAGTGACCATCACGTGTTAGTTGGCTGTCCTCAGCCTCCACCCAAACAATTTGAGGAGAGAGAGAGAGAGAGAGAGAGAGAGATGGCAACCATAACAGTAGAAGAAAGAACATTTCCTAATAATGGTCTTTAGAATAAAAAAAGAAGGTAACGGATTATTGTACAATTCTTTGCTCATCGTGTTGTCTTAAATCGTGTCTGAAGGATATATTGATGAGATGCACTTTAAATTCCATCTTCAAAGTTGAATTTGGTGTGGAATTGAATTGCTTGGAAGGATCAAGCAAAGAGGGAAGAGCCTTCATCAAAGCTTTTGATGAGGGGAATGCACTAACCTACTGGCGATGTATCGATCCCTCTTGGGAGTCCAAAAGACTTCTCAACATTGGTTCAGAAGCTCGTCTTAAGAATAACATTAAACTCATTGACAATTTCGTGCATCAACTTATCAGAACCGAGAAGAATCAACTCGTAGGGCAGCGAGAACGTGTGAGTACTTTTTTCCATTTCTATTAGCGAGTGTGTTAGTACTTATTGTAAATTTAGCTATTCCGTTTGTTAAGTTTACACACTTCTTTTGTCAAGCTGCCACTCAAATTTGGAAGAGGCATCATGGCATGTGATGCTACGGAAGATTTTAAAAACATAAACTTATTCTGCAGTAGGTCAAGTACAGTTAGTTTTCAGAGGAGATAGAAAAACTTGTGGCACCATCTAATTTATCACAAAGTTGTCCTATCTTCCAGGTATTTTATTTTCCCTTTTTTACTACAAGAATGACAAGGAGGACATTCTCTCGCAATTTTTGCTCAAGAGTGAGAAAGATCCCGAGATTATGAATGATAGGTACTCAAGGGACATAATTCTGAATTTTAAGATCGCCAGAAAAGATACTGTGCATATTCCTTATCAAGGTTCCTCTACATGCTCTGCAAACACCCCCTAGTGCCAAAAATTGTTGACGAAATAAAGGAAGTGATTGGAGATCAAGCAAGTGAAGCTAACCCTGATTTTTTCGTGGAAAGAATAACTGATCCAGCGCTCAATTGAATGCACTATCTTCATGCCACACTCACAGAGACTTTAAGGCTGTATCTTGCAGTCCTGCTGGTAATCTTCAGTTCACTTGTTAGAATTAAAGTTCAAACCTCTAATCACTGAAAAAGAAAACAAAAAAGTTCAAATTGAGCTTGAGATATTATGAACTCAAATCAATACATCAGCAGAACGTTGGAGTTTGGAGAGAGCTAATCGCAACGCGTCTGAGTAAATTACTACTGGCCTTGCATGACAAAAATCTAAGACATACAATTATCCTGACTTTCAGAGGCTATGATGCATCATCACAGTGTATTTATGACAGACTAAAAATTTTAGTTAAGTGCATGTTCGGGAATCCTATCGTTTGCTTTAAACAACTATACAGGTCACGTTTTTTTCCCTCAGATCAAATGCTAGCTGTTCATTCATCTCTAAATTCTGGAACAAATTCTAGTGCTACGCTTCTGACTGCATTATGATCATGCAACTAGTCCTTAATTTGTATTCAAATGTAAAATGCCACACAAAAGAGTCGATATTCTTTTGAACCAGAGATGATCAGTAACAATCAAATCCATAAGATTGGCAAGTAAAAATCAAGCACAAACCAAAGAGAACATGCATTTAACAAGTTTCGGCTTCTGTATCAGTACATGCAAACTTTGATCTTTTGCACTTCTGCAGAACGGGATGGAAGATGTGCTGAGATAAATGTTCTCCCAAATGGCTTCCACGTGAAAATGGGGATGACATTAATTACTTGGCTTACTCAATGGCAAGAATCCATAACATTTGGGGAGAAGATGCCAAGAATCGCAAACCTGAAAGATGGTTGAAGGATGGAATCTTCCAGAAAGAGTCGCCTTTTAAATTTGTTGCATTCCATGTTCGTTTTTCCATCCCAAGGCCTTGGAAATTGAATATTCAAAGCATGTGTATATGTTCCAAGCATCTTCAGTGACATCCTTACTTTTGTATTTGCGGGCTGGTCCTAGTATCAGCCTTGGGAAGGATTTCGCTTATCACCAGATGAAAATAATTTCAATAGCTTTCCTTTTGCCATAGTTTGGCTGTTTATGCTTCCTTAGGCCCGCTCTTGTGGTCCTCTTTTGCATTCGGCTCCCTTCCACTCATTCTGATTTGTTGTCTTGTTGAGTGCAAGTTTTGTGGCGCCGGATCTTTTGTAATTGTTGGTTATAGCTCTATATATTCTTACCCTTCACCAAAAAAAAAAAAAAAAGAAAAAAAAAATTCAATAGCTCTCCTTCGCTTCTTCTGTCTCAGATTAGCTGGTGAAACTAGACCTGACCTACAAGGTCATGTTCACCCTTCATATCAACGATGGCTTACATCATGGTGCTTCTCCCAGATTGGTTACAAAAAACCAGGACTGAGTATGCTTCATCATGACAAATGGATTTCTAATTTTGGATGCCAGTGGTTTTACTGGTAAGCAAGCATGTACACTACAAGATCTTACTATTGCAGGTAACGGTAGGAATATTAAGGTGTTTTGCTTAAATTCCATAAATAATTTGAAGTTATTATTTCATCAGGCTTTGTGACAATACTAATAAAATCTTTTTCTCATAAAGCCTCCGAGAGGCTGACAAGCTGATATGTCCCTATAACTGAGATGGTTTTCAAGCTCATCTAATTATCAACCATCCAGAACTTTATGATTTCATTGACACACCACTCTGATAATCAGCTGATTGGCTTCGGCTGAGCCAAACCAATTCATGCGCTGTTGATAGGATTGAAAAATGGATAACCTACTTAATATTTTTGTTGAAAAGCATGTACTTGTATGCATTCTGTCATTTGGGAGAACCGGACATATGTAATTCTATAAAAGTGACCATTGGTAGCACGAGAATGGCCAACATAAATTAATAATGTGAAGCTTCTGCTCGAGCACAGAAGCAAGTTGATCCTATCAATATCACTGGACTGTGTATGGTTCCATCTATAATGTCTGTCATAATGAACCTTCCTTAACTAGAACTATCATTAGAAGATTTGACCACTCAGTTAATTGTGAACCATAGACTATCAAATTCTGCCATCTTCCTCATTCTTTTCACTAGAATAGCGACAAAGCTTGTTATATTATTTTCATGGGACGCATATGAACCACCAATTATCAGGTTCAATCGGTTTAGTTTAGTTGTTTAACACATGAATCTAGAAACTCTTCAATTTGAGTAGAACTCTATCTTGCTGGGAGAGTTCTACTTTAGACCAATTCCAAAACGTAATAAGATGCATATAACTTTTATGTCTAGTTAATTTTCCATAATAATGATAAATGAAGCTTCCAACCTCCATCATGAACAAGATGGCATTGTCTCTCATCGCATCCATCAAGCACTTAGAACCAAAAGACGAACAAGCCAGCTGACTTCCCCCACAACAAACAGAAGAAACCAGAACATGCACATCAATTCCTGCGCAGAATCTCTGCTTAGCACCTAAGCACTTCTCAATGACAATCATTAATCTAAATCTTCCTTCTGCCTCATAATACTCTAAAGTGCTAAGTAAAACAAATGGAAAAGTCAGGAGTCTTGAGACATAAATCAATGCAAGGATATCATCTATTTGATCTTCATAGCCATTATCTTCCATATTCTTCACAAAAAAACATGGACAGCAACATCGTGTCTGCCATGCTCCACTCCATGGCACTCGTTCCAGTCACTCTCTCCATTGCCTTTGTGCTCCTCCTCCTGAAAACCTTTACCGGCAAGTCCTTCCGAAGCTCTGAGTATCCACCCGTTCATGGTAGCGTCTTCGGTCTAATAGTCTACTTCAACTGGCTTTACGACTACCAAACTGGAGTTGTGAGGAAATCTCTGATGTTCCGGCTCCTCAAGCCGGACCAGAGTGAGATTTACACGGTCGATCCCAGGAACATCGAGCACATACTGAAGACCAAGTTCGAGGAGTACACCAAGGGAGAGCATAACATAGATATAGTCAAGGACTTGTTCGGGGAGGGGATTTTCGCGGTGGATGGAGACAAATGGAAGAAGCAGAGGAAGGTCGGGAGCTTTGAGTTTGCAACGAGGGTGCTCAGAGATTTTAGTTGTTGCATGTTCAGAAAGAATTCTCCAAAGCTGGCCAAGGTCATGGAGCAGTTATCGGCTGCTTCTGAGGGATTCGATATGCAAGTGAGTATTTTCCATATTTGAAGAAGAACTCCGCAAGGATCAAAACCACTGTGAAAGAAAGATAAGTTGAATGGAATCAAACATAAAGAATACTTATTGGCAATAGAATATCAAAACATACAAAGTTGGTCTTCCAGATTTGATAGGTAGTGTTATTTTGTCTTAAAAAATTATTGGATAAGTATGCAATCTAAAGAGTAGAGAGAGAGAGACTAAAACATAACAGTAGTAGGAAAAACATTTCCTGACAATGGTCTTTAGAATAAACGAGAAGGAAACAGAACATTGTACATTTGTTTGCTCATCGTATTGTCTTACATCGTCATGTCTGTAGGATATATTCATGAGATGCACTTTGGATTCCATCTTCAAAGTTGGATTTGGTGTAGAATTGAATTGCTTGGAAGGATCAAGCAAAGAGGGAAGAGCCTACATGAGAGCTTTTGATGAGGCACATGCACTAATCTACCGGCGATATGTAGATCCCTCTTGGAAGCTCAAATGACTTCTCAAAATCGGATCATAAGCTCGCCTTAGAAATAACATTAAACTCATCAACAATTTCGTGCACCAACTTATTAAAACCAAGAGGAATCAACTTCCAGTTCAGCAAGAACGTGTGAGTACGTTCTTTTTTTATTTATTTTTTCTGTTAGAGAGTTCTTACTGTACATATAGCCATCCGATTTTTGAAGTTGCCACTCTTCTTTTGTCAAGCCAAAACTCAAATTCGGAAGAAGCAGTATGGCATGTAGTTGTGGAAGATTTGAATAAAAAGAACTATGGAAGAATTCTGTAGAAGCTCAAGTACATTTAGTTTTCACAGGAGGCATTCTAGAATGCCTCATGGCACCAACTAAAGATTGTTTTCATCACAGAGCCATAATATTTTGTGGGTTTTCTCTTTGGCAATTCCTCTGACCGATTTTTCTTTTTCCCTTTTTTTCCTACAAGAATGACAAGGAGGACATTCTCTCAAGATTTTTGCTCGAGAGCAAGAAAGAGCCGGAGAATATGAATGATAAGTACTTGAGGGATATAATTCTGAATTTCATGATCGCAGGGAAAGATACTACTGCAAATACCTTATCATGGTTCTTCTACATGCTATGCAAACACCTCCAGTGCAGCAAAAGATTGTCGATGAAATAAAGGAAGTGTTTGGAGATCAAGTAAGTGAAGCTAACCCTGACTGTTTCGTGGAAAGAATAACTGATCCGGTGCTTGACCGAATGCACTATCTTCATGCCACACTCACTGAGACTTTGAGGCTGTATCCTGCAGTCCCTCTGGTAATCTTCTGTTCACTTGTAAGAATTAAAGTTCAAACCTCTAACTTATCACAAAACAAGGAAAAAAAAAAGTGCAAAACTGAGTTTGAGATATTGAACTCATATCAACAGATAAGCAGAACTTGGAAATTGGAAACAGCTAATCACAAGGGCTCTGAGTAAATTGCCATTGGCCTTGCACAGTAAAAATCTAAACTATCACAATTGTCCTGACTTATAGAAGCTACAATGCGTTATCGAAGTGTATTTTTAACAGACTAAAAGACATAGTTAAATGCATGTTTGGGAATCCTTTCATTTGCAGTAAACAACTACAGAGGTCACATTTTTCCATCACAGATCAAATGCTAGCTTTTCATTCATCTCTAAATTCATGAAGAAAAACTACTGCTACCATTCTGACTGCATCATGATCATGCAAATAGTTCTTAAGTTGAATTCATATTTAAAAAGCCACGCAAAAAAGTTGATTTTTTTTTTTTCCTGAACAAAATATGATGAGTAACAATTCGGGGGCGATAAATCCATCAGATTGGCAATTACAAATCAAGCACACACCAAAGAGACCATGCATTTAACAAGATTTGGCTTCTGTATCAATAAATGCTAACTTTGATCTTGCATACATCCGCTGCACTGCAGGATGGAAGATGTGCTGAGGCAGATCATGTTCTCCCAGATGGCTTCCACATCAAAAAAGGGGGCGGTGTATATTACTTGGCTTACGTGATGGCAAGGATGCATAACATCTGGGGAGAAGATGCCAAGGATTTCAAACCTGAAAGATGGTTGAAGGATGGAATTTTCCAAAATGAATCTCCTCTCAAATTTGTTGCATTCCATGTTCGTTTCTCCATCCTAAGTCCTCCTGAATTGAGTATTTGAAGCATTTATAAATATTCCAAGCATCTTCAAGTGACAATCTTACTTTCCTATTTGCAGGCTGGTCCTAGAATCTGCCTCGGGAAGGATTTCGCCTATCGCCAGTTGAAAATAGTTTCGATAGCTCTCCTTCACTTCTTCTGTTTTAGATTAGCTGATGAAACTAGACCTGCAACCTAAAAAGTCATGTTCACCCTTCACATCGACAATGGCTTACGTCTTTGTGCTGTTCCCAGATTGGCTACATAAGAGCAGGACTATCATTGAGTATGGTCCCTCACAACATATGGATTTCTAATGTTGGATGCTAGTGGTTTTCACTAATAAGTAAGCATGTGTGCTGCAAGATCTTACCATTGCATGTAAATGCTGGAATGGTAAAGTGATGCTTACTTGAAATATGTACATTATTCGCCGTTATAAATTTGTCAGGCTTTGCAACAATGCTATTATTATCTTATTCTCATAAAGCCTCTGAGAGGCTAACAAGCTGATATGTCCCTAGAACTGAAATGGCTTTCAAGCTCATCCAACATTCAGCAATCCCACACTTCATGATGTCATTGACATACCAATATGATAATCGGCTGATTGACTTCGGCTGAGCTGGACTTATTCATAATTCTATATACCAAGAACAAGTTTTCCTCTCATGTAAAGCACTTGCTTAAATGTCTAAACTATCACAAAAATAAGGAAAAGAAGAATGATTCTCCTCCTGCTATAAAAGAAATGAGATGTCCTACAACAAAAAATAGATATCTCAAAACTAACACTACAATAATCATAAAGGTAAAAACAGAATACCATAAAAAATTGGCCTAAAACATGTGGCCAAAATATTGTTTGAAACAAGGGCACCATGAAAATGATAATGAAGAACCTAATGTTGAAGTAAGTAGACCAGCGGGCCTAGCTGTCCATCCTTGGCAATTTCTGTACAATAGCCTGTAAACACTCCATTGTGATGCATTTTGCAGGATCTGCAATGCCCTCACCCAAGACAAAATGAAAGGAATCAAATGGGCAAGTGGGAATGAAACAACTATTTTCAAAATCTGCAGCATTAGTTAATTGGCCAGCGAAACATAGAACACTACTTCAGGGATTACAGCCAATTTGGGCGGATCTTCAACAACCTCTCTAAATGTGACCTTCTCATGTCCAGCAAATTCCATGCCGTCCTTATCATTGGCCTTCTCGCATTTCTTATTTCTTGAGACTCTATACCTGAATAGACAAATATAGTATTGTACTCAAATAGACAGTCTGAATGGTCTATGCAAAGAAAAGCTTCTTGGAACTACCATGATTCCCTAGCAAAAGCGGCAAGTCTGATATGAGTCTACTGGCTCTTGCATATTTGACTTTTGATTTCATATGTGACACATTCACTAGTTGCACAGGGCAGGTTCAACAGGAATAGATAGTCACTCAATGCGGATTTCGCAGAACTCCCAGCAAAGAGTGCTATTTTGGGCCAGACTAGGGATCTCGCACAAAATGACATCAAAAGACTATTATCTGTTTTCAGTTCTCAAAAATCGTTCTCATTTTTAGATCAGAAATCTGCGCCTAAAGCGACAGTAATTGATTCTTACATACCCCTTTTCGGTGTAACTACTTTCATACTTAAAGAGCTCTAACCATCATCCCTAAACTGTATGAGAATTACCCAATGGCCGACGCCGTGCGAAACGACCTCTTTCTGTGTTATATGTTGACGAGTTCTAGTGCCGGTACATTGATTCACTGAACCTTGTGTCACTCTAAAAATCACTCTGTTCCTTCAACTCAAGAAAAAGATCAATTTTCCCTATGACAATATAGCTTCAGACATTACAAGAATGGATTCCCCCACATATCCGCCCCCGGAAGAAGTAGAATGACCCTCTGCTGCTACGAGCCACGTTTCATCATTTTTCATCTTTATTCAATCCCAAGATCCCTACGAAAGGCGGAATCTCTTCTACCGGCAACGATCTTGAGGGTATCCTACCATCATCATCACTGGCTTAAAAAGGGTATAGACAAGACATGGAGACTGAAATCTAGGTGCCATCAATAATGTAAAAACCGAAAGCAACACGAGGAGGTTGAGAGGAAGTGAAGGAGATGAGAAGCTTGGAAGGCAAAGCGTTGGACCTGCTAGGGATCGGGTGGAGAAGGGAGGGCGTTGCTGCCGCCACCGCGAGCCACCCTGTAATTCTCCTCTCTCCGCCTCTCTCTCTCTCTCTCCCTCTCTATCCCTGCTCTGCTGCTCTGCTCTGCTGCAGGGGATGACTGTCGACGAAGAACCAGATCTTCTCGTTTGTGGGGAGAGAAAATTGGTTGTTGGTCCCGTGATTTGCGTGTAATTCTAGTGATAGTCCCTACTGTTTCATTTTATATTAAAGCTAGCCCTGTACTTTCTAATCTCTTTCAATTGCACCCCTCGGTCGGGGGAAGAAAAGGTGAGCAATAAAGTTTGTTTTATAATATTCATGTGCCACTTAGGAACCACCATACCTTAATTTATTGCAAATGATTTTTTTCCTTTAATAATTTATTAAACCAAAGATTATCTCCCTTGACTTTCGTCGCATGCCTATAATATTTATTATTATATTACTATCTCGACATGTCCGGCTAAAGTCAAATAAAAATACATTCGATCTTCATAATTTCCATTCATCCGATCTTGAATCTCGAGCAAAATGATGTGTAAAGAATACTATTTGTCACTCATTGAAATGATACTAGCTTTTGAGTGGTTCAAGTTTACCTACCTAGAAATAAAATACATTCTTGTATGATCTTGACTATAGTAGGCATGACAGGGGAGGGAAAAACAAGGAAAATAATCATTTCATGTCGTTTAATTGGTTTAGTCTAATAACATAGGTCCATTTGTTTTACGAAAAATTAATGATTTAAAAAAAAAAAATATTTGATTACTTGTATCGCTTAAAATAATTAATCAATTAAAAATATATTCATTATCAATAATAATGTATGACTAAACATTTTCCTAGATGAAAGAATACATCGTTTTTAGGAAAATGTTTTTCATATCATTTAATTTGCTCGAAACGAACGGATGCACGATTGAACATGCCCAAATGCAATTACAATGTGTATAGTTTTACTCCCAGTAAATTTTCCTTAACAAAAAAGAAAAGAAATTCAGGGTTTATTTTTGTATACTTTGTTTAAGGTAAACGAAGCTTGAAGCTTCACCACCAAGAGTGGCAGGCCATCTGAGTGCTTGACTTCCCCCACGACAAACAGATAAAACCAGAACATGCACATCAATTCCTACATTATTATATTCTAAAGAGCTAAGTGAAACAAATGGACAAAGTCAAAAGCCTTGAGCCATAAATCAATGCAAGGACATCATCTACTTTGATCTTCATCCTCGCTACCTTCCAGCTTCTTTACCAGAAAAAAGAAAAAAGCAAATGGGCATCAACATCGTGTCGACGGTGCTCTACTCAGCAGCACTCGTTCCCGTCGCTCTCTCCATCGCCTTCGCTCTCCTCCTCTTGAGAACCTTCACCGGCAAGTCCCTCCGGAGCTCTAAGTATCCGCCCGTTCGTGGGACGGTCTTCGTTCAACTCGTCTACTTCAGCCGGCTCTATGACTACCTGACCGGAGTTGCGAGGAGATCTCCCACGTTCCGGCTCCTTGCGCCGTACCAGAGTGAGATGTACACAACGGATCCAAGGAATGTCGAGCACATATTGAAGACCAACTTCGATAAGTACACGAAGGGAAAGTATGACATTTGTATAATGAAGGATTTGTTCGGGGAGGGGATTTTCGTGGTGGATGGAGAGAAGTGGAAGAAGCAGAGGAAGGTCGCGAGCTTTGAGTTTGCGACGAGGGTGCTCAGAGATTTTAGCTGTTGCGTGTTCAGGAAGAATGCTGCGAAGCTGATCAAGGTCGTGGAGGAGCTATCGGCTGCTTCAGAGGGATTCGATATGCAAGTAAGTAGTTTCAATTTTCGAATGGCAAGAACTCCATGATGATCAAAACCGCTCTGAAAGAAACATAAGGTGAATGGAATCAAACATAAAGACTGCATATTTCTGATAGAATATCGAAATATACTGAAATTGGTCATCCGGATTTGATAGATATGTAGCTTTGTCTGAAAATGATTGCATATGTATGCAATCTAAAGAGGATCAGATATAGCTAGTCTTGAAGAGAAACCTAGGATAGACGAAAACTGTTGGGGTCACTCGACGATAGGAGCGACCATCGCGTAGTAGTTGTCAGTCCTCCTCAGCCTCCACCCAAACAACTTGAGAGAGAGAGAGAGATGGCAACCATAACAGTAGAAGAAAGGACATTTCCTGATAATTGTCTTCACAGTAGAAAAGAGGGTAACAGGACACTGTCCATTAACTTGCTCATCATCGTCTTAGATCCTGTCTGTAGGATATACTGATGAGGTGCACTTTGGATTCCATCTTCAAAGTTGGATTCGGTGTGGAATTGAATTGCTTGGAAGGATCAAACAAAGAGGGAAGAGCCCTCATGAAAGCTTTTGATGAGGCGAATGCACTAACCTACTGGCGATATATTGATCCCTCTTGGGAACTCAAAAGACTTCTCAACATCGGTTCAGAAGCTCGTCTTAGGAATAACATTAAACTCATCGACAATTTTGTGCATCAACTTATCAAGATCAAAAGGAATCAGCTTGCAGCGCAGCGAGAACAGGTGAGTACTTTTTTAAATTTTATTAGTAAATGGGTAAATTGGAAGTACTTAGTGTGCGTTTAGCTGTTCAATTTTTGAAGTTCACGCTCTTGTTTCGTCAAGCCACTATTCAAATTAGAAGAGAATTGGCATGTGATGTTGTGGAAGATTTTAATAACAAGAACACTGGAAGAATTCTGTAGAAGCTCAAGAACTATTTTTAGAGGAAGAATTCTGAATAGAAAAGCTTGTGGCAACATCTAAAGATTGTTTTCAAGATAGTCATACTACTTTCCAGAGGATTTTTCTTTGGCAATTCCCCTGGCTGATGTTTTCTTTTCCTATCTTTTTCCTACAAGAATGACAAGGAGGACATTCTCTCAAGATTTTTGCTCGAGTGCGAGAAAGATCCCAAGAATATGAACAAGAAGTTCTTGAGGGATATAATTCTGAATTTCATGATTGCGGGAAAAGATACTAGTGCAAATACCTTATCATGGTTCCTCTACATGCTCTGTAAAAACCCCCTGGTGCAGCAAAAGATTGTCGACGAAATAAAGGAAGTGATTGGAGATCAGGCAAGTGAAGCTAACCCAGATGAATTTGTGGAAAGAATAACTGATCCGGTGCTTGGCCGAATGCACTACCTTCATGCCACACTCACAGAGACTTTGAGGCTGTATCCTGCAGTCCCGCTGGTAATTTACTATTGACTTGTACGAATTGGAGTTCAAACCCCTAACTGATCACAGAAAAAGAAAACAAAAAGTTCAAAATTAACTTGAGATATTATGAACTCAAATCAATTCATCAGCAGAACATTAGAGCTTGGAGAGAGCCAATCATAATGGGTCTGAGTAAATTGCCATTGGAGTGGCACCACAAGACATCACAATTTTCCTGACTTTAGAAGCTACGATGCATCATCCAACTCTGTACCTATGATAGACTAAAAATTTTGCTTAAGTGCATGTCCAGGAGTCCTTTCATTTCCATTAATCAACTATACAGGTCACATTTTTTCATCAAAAATCAGATGCTAGGTTTTAATTCATCTCTAAATTCACGAACAGATACTAATGCTACCCCAACTGCATTGCGATCTTGCAACTAGTCCTTAATTCGTATTCAAATGTCAAATGCCATGCCAAAGAGTCAATATTCTTCTGAACAAAACAAGATGAGCAATCCAGCAGATGCTCGAAATCCCATCAGATTGGCAATTACAAAGCAAGCACAAGCCAAAGAGAACACACATTTAACAAGCTTTGGCTTTTGTACCAATACATGCTAACTTTGATCTTTCACACTTTGCACAACAGGATGGAAGATGTGCTGGGACAGATGATGTTCTCCCAGATGGCTGCCACGTGAAAAAGGGGGACAATGTTAATTACTTGGCTTACTCAATGGGAAGAATGCATGACATCTGGGGAGAAGATGCCGAGGATTTCAAACCTGAAAGATGGTTGAAGGATGGAATTTTTCAAAATGAATCACCTTTCAAATTTGTTGCATTCCATGTTCGTTTCTTTATCCCAAGTCCTCATGAATTGAATGTTCAAAGAGTGTGTACATATTCCAAGCATCTTCAGTGACAAACCTGCTTTCCTATTTGCAGGCTGGTCCTAGGATCTGCCTCGGAAAGGATTTCGCTTACCGTCAGATGAAAATAGTTTCAGTAGCTCTCCTTCGCTTCTTCCGTTTCAGATTAGCTGATGAAACTAGACCTGTGACCTACAAGGTCATGTTCACCCTTCACATTGACAATGGCTTACATCTTCATGCTGTTCCCAGATTGGCTTCTGTAAGAGTTGGACTATAGTCCATCTAGACATGGATTTCTGATGTTGGACACAAGCAATTTTCACTGATAAGTAAGCATGTGCACTCCATGATCTTACTACTGGATAGAAAGATTGGAATATTAATGTGTTTTGCTTATATTCCGTATGTAATATAAGTTCATCAGGCTTTGTGACAATGCCAATAAAATCTTATTTTCATAAAGCCTCTGAGAGGCCAACAAGCTGATATGTCCCTAGAACTAAAATGGCTTTCCAGCTCATTAAATAATCAGCCATCCGGCAATTCATTATATCATTGACATACCAATCTGATAATCAGGTAATTGGGTTCGGGCTGAGCTAGACATATTAATAAGAATATATACTGAGAACAAGTTTTCCTGTTATGTGGAGTAAAGCATTTGGTTAAATGTCTAAACTAACACAAAATTAGGCAAAGAAGAATGGTTCTCCTCCTGCAATGCAAGGAATTAGATATCCCATGACAAAACTATATCTCTCAAAACTAACACTATAATAAGCCAAATTAGAAATACAGAATACCATTATGATTTGCCTAAAAGCATATGGCCAAAGTAGTGCTCTAAAGAAGGTCACAATGATAATGAAGAACCTATTTTCAAAGGAAGTTGTCTGCTGGGCCTGGCTGCCCATACTTAGCGATTTTGCTACACCTCAATGGCCAGTAAACAAAGTTGCTGTTGGATACATTTTGCGGGGTCTTCTTGCCTTCTCCCAAATGAAAATGAAACGAATTAAATGGGCAAGGGGGGGAATGAAACAGCTAATTTCAGAATCTACACCTTTAGTCGATTGACCAGCAAAACATAGAACACTACTTTAGGGATCATGGCCAATTTGAGCAGAGCTTCGACAGCCTCTCCAAGTTTGACCTTCTCATCTCTGGGAAAGTACATGCCATTCTCAGCACTGGCCTTCTTCTGTTTCTTTTTCCTTGATTCCCTATGCCTAAATAGACAAATCTAAGATCATACTCAGGAAGACAGTCTGGATGAGGTAAATGCAAAAAGTTCATCTTGGAACTACCATGACTCCCTGCCATGTATCTACTAGCTCTTGCATTTTTTACTATGGATTTCATCCCAAATATTCACTACATGCACAGGCCCGATTCAACAGGTACAGATTGTTACTGCCCGCAGATTTTGCAGAAACTCACGGCAAAGAGACTGCTATTTTGGGCAAGACTAGGGATCTCACGTAAACGATATTGAAATACTTTTATTCCTGTAGTTTCAAAAAGATTACACCTTCACTAAAGCAGAAATCTGTGTCTAAAATGACAGCAATTGATTCCAACATATCCCTTTTCCGACCGTGATTCCTGTACTGTGGGAGAATTACCTAATGGCCAATGCCAGGTGAAAACGACCACTTTCTCCGAATGCTGTAATTATACCATGACGGGTTCCAGCGCAAGTACATCGCTTCACTGAACCTTGTGTCATTCTAGAACTCAATCTCTTGTTCTTGCTTTAGACATTTCAAGAATAGATCTCCCAACAGAAGTAGCAGAACGACCTCCTGCTGGTACGAGCCACACATCTCATCATGTTCGCCGAAATGACGATCTCGAGTGTGTACATACTACCATCATCACTAGCTTGAAAGGGGCGTTGACGAAACATGGAGACTGAAGTCAGTCAAGGCGCCATCCATGATGCGGAAAATCGCATGCCACATTCGGAGGTCGAAAAGGAGTGAAGGAGATGAGAAGCTTGGAAAGGCAATGCGTCGTCGACCTGCCGGGGTGCAGGAGGGAGGGCGGTGGCCCCACCGTGAGCCGCCGTGTCGTTCTCCTCTCTCCGCCTCCTCCCTTTTCCCGCCGTCGCTCTCTCTCTCTCTGTGTGAAAAATGAGAGAATTGATTGTTGGTCCTGTGTTTTACGTGTAATTCTGGCCATGGTCCCCAATGTTTCATTCATTTGAGATTGATCCCTATACTTTCTAATTGCTTTCTATGTCACCCCTCGGTCGACAGTCGGTTTTGATGGCCCTTTTGGGCATGGTGAAGAAAAGGTGAGCAACAAGGTTTGTCCTATGACATTCATGTGCCGCATCGGAACCGCCGATTCTTGGTTTTTTCTTTTTAGCTCTCTAAGGCTTCATTTGTTTTGCAAAAATGCGGCATTTTAAGAAAGCCGTTTTCTTAAAAAACAATAATATTTTTCGATATTCGACTAAAACTTGACATGAAGGGAAAAATATTTTCTACCATTTGTTAAGGAAATTTTTTCCCCCTTGTACTCCTTTCAATAATTTTTATTTTATTTTATTTTTTAAAATCAATTTTTGATTATTTTATTTTTATTTTTGCCTTTCATTCGTTTTTTCTTCTTCTGCGCCGACCACGGTGATGACTGACAACCTGTTATGACCGTTTGAGCCCCGTCATGGGTCAACAAGGTTCTAGCTTGCTAGGATACCGGCAAGTTCAATCGTTGCCTGATCCAATGAAGTTGAGCCCATCTGTAGCCAACAAGCTCCAACCTTGCCAAATTCAGCAAACTAGGCAAGGCTCAAGCTCACCTGTGGCAAGCTGTCGATTGTCATTGTGGTTGGCAACTGGCTGAAGAAGAAGGGAAGAAATAAATAAAAGAAAAAATTTTAAAAATAAAAATTTAAAATAACTAAAAAATTGATTTAAAAAATAAAAAGAAAAGATGTTTGGTAAAAAAATGCTTGGTTTAAAAATGAAAGAAAGAGGATAAAGCAAAAAACATTTTCCCCTATATTAGAAGACTATTTTCATCAATGGAAAATATTTTATCCAATCAATTCATTTTTTGCAAAATGAACGAAAGAAAATATGAAAAATATTTTCTTGAAAATTGTTTTTTATAAAACAAATGGAGCCTCAATCATCTATTAATCGAAAGACTTTTGTCTCTGATGCTTACAATGCGAATGTGACATGTTTGTCACTATCCCAATATGCCTAGTTAAAATTAGATATAGACAACGTCGAATGAGATGATATTTATATTTTTTATTTATTCAATCTTGAATCTCTCGAGAAAGAGGTGTGTAAAGAGTACTATTTATCATTCATTTAAATAATTCCAACAACTTTGGATTGATTCATACTCACCTAGTTAGAAATGAAATCTAAGAAGTTGAAACACATTCTCATATGATCCTGCCTATGATAAGCGATAAACTAATGAAAATTAACTCTCTTGTTGGAAGGTTCCTCCTTACGGTGCTTTTGCTTCACCTTTTCCAAAGATTCTCATACCAAAATTGAGGTGTTTGGAGACACATTTCAAAGGCCTTTGAGCCCAAATACGGCGTTTTCAAAGTCGTTTAGTTCAGTGCTAACTCCCACCCATTATTCACATTCTATATTTTCAGAAAACTACTTTCAAGGTTAATAAATTTTTTCAGCTTTGCACTCACTAAATTATCTAAATTCCAATTTTACTCTCACCCGCACCCTCACCTTCCCGTGTAGACCTGATAGCGTAATGTGGGCTGCAAGCTCAAGTCTGACCGACATCGCCTCAAATCTACCTTTGATGGCCCTCACTTGGCCTTTTTGACGGTTCAGCTTTCGCTGGCTCCGATTGCTTTTATAGTGGGTTTAGATCCTCTCCATTCTCCTTCCTTTACAACAAAATTTGCTTTAAGGAAAACTTAGTCTAAAGCAAATAAAACCATTTGCATTTTATGAAGACCGTTTAATCTATATTCTTTTGCATTTACGTAGAGGCTAGAGGCAAAGGCTCTCCCCAAGAATTTCACGGTGGTTCCCAAACGTAATTATAATGCATATAGCTTTTATGTCAAGTTTCCATAAAAGAAAACAAAGATTTCATGATTTATATTCCTATACTTTTGTTTACGATAATAGAAGCTTCCCTTCATCATGATTAATATAACTTCGTCTCTCATGATCTCATTTATCAAGCACTTGGAGCGAAAAGAGTGGCGAGCCTCCTGACTTCTCGATTTGCCCTCAACACAGATAAAAACAGAACTTGCACATCAATTCCTACGCATAATCTCTACTTAACACCTAAGCACATCTCAATCACAAACATTAATTTACTCTCCTTCCACATTATTAAAACCTATAAATGCTAAGTAAACAAAAGGACAAAGTCAAGAAATATGCAAGTGAGTAGTTTCAAGGATCAAAAACCACTGTGAAAGAAAGATAAGTCGAATGAAATCGAACATAAGTACTGCATATCTGCAATAAATTATCAAAATAATCTCAAGTTGGTCATCCGGATTTGATACATATTGTAACTATGTCTGAAATATGATTAGACACGTATGCAATCTAAAGAGTTAGTAATAGCTAGTCTTGAAAAGAAACCTCCTCATTCTCCATAGTAGGGACCATCTCGTGGTAGTCGTCAGTCCTGATTCTTCACCAAAACAGTTTGAAGAGAGAGAGAGAAAGATGGCTACCTTAACAGTAGAAGAAAGAACACTTGCTGGTAATGGTCTTTAAAATGGAGATGGTAAAATAGAGACAGGGTGATAGACCATCGTACCTTAGTTTGCTTATCGTATTGTCTTATATCGTGTCTGAAGGACATATATGACGAGATGCACTTAGGATTCCATCTTCACAGTTGGATTTGGCGTGGAATTGAACTGCTTGGAAGGATCAAGCAAAGAGGGAAGAGTCTTCATGAAAGCATTTGATGAGGCAAACGCACTAATCTACTGGTGATATGTTTTTTTTTTTTTTGGAACTGGAGGAACCGCCTCACAATGAACGCTCGGTGTAAACCCCTAAGGAGCACTGGCGCGGGGACTCACCTCCCACGGTGCTCCGCTTAAGTCACGTTATATGCGCATGCGGTGACTCGAACCTCCTCCCTTCTGCAATTAGAGAGGGAAAGGCCCAAACCAACGTGCCCAAAAGCGGGGTGGGTTCTACTGGCGATATGTTGATCCCTCTTGGAAGCTCAAAAGACTTCTCAACATAGGTTCAGAAGCTCGTCTCAGGAATAACATTAGACTCATCGACAATTTCGTGAATCAACTCATCAGAACCAAGAGGGATCAACTGCCTGCGTAGTGAGAGCGTGTGAGTACTTTCTTCTTCCTTTTTTTTTTTTTAGTGAAGGTGTGAGTACTTGTGTACATTTAGCTATTCGATTCTCTAAATTTACGCCCTTCTACTGTCAAGACACAATGCAAATTCGGAAGAGGCATTAGCGCATTTGATGTTGGGGACGATTTTAGTAACAACAACTCTGAAAGAATTCTGTAGAAGCTCAAGTACAGTCCGGTTTCAGAGGAATTCTGGCTAGAAAAACTTGTGGCGCCATCTAAAGATTGTTTTCATCACGAAATTGTTTTCATCACGAAGTTGTACCATTTTATAGGTTTATTCCTAGGCAATTCCTTCGGCTGATTATTTTTTTTTTCCAAATTTTCTTCCTACAAGAATGACAACGAGGACATTCTCTCAAAATTTTTACTTGAGAACTAGAAAGATCCTGAGAATATGAACGAGAAGTGCTTGAGGGACATAATACTGAATTTCGCTGGAAAAGATACTGGTGCAAATACCTTATCATGGTTCCTCTACACGCTCTGCAAACACCCCCTAGTGCAGCAAAAGATTGCCGATGAAATAGAGGAAGTAATGGGAGATCAAGCAAGTGAAGCTAATCCTGATTGTTTCGTGGAAAGAATTACTGATCCTGTGCTCGACCAAATGCACCATCTTCATGCCACGCTCACTGAGACATTGAGACTCTGTCCCGCAGTTCCAGCGGTAATCTTCTGTTCACCTGCAATAATTAAAGTTTGGACCTCTAACCCATCACAGGAAAAGATAAAGAAGTTCAAATTGAGTGTTGACATCTAAATTTGGACAACCCAGTCATTTGTTTAATGCATAGAAAATTAGTGATTAATTTTTAACCCCTAAAAAAAAAATTAATTAATTAATTGCATAGCATATAATTTTAGGTGCATTTATTTTTAAATTGCATCTGCATTGGACTAATGACAGTTGGGTTCGAATTGGTAGTTCTAAGTTTTAAATTGACAGGTTGGATTAAGCCCATGAATGAAGCAAATTGACCCAATCCCGTTTTCTTTTATGACCAAAAATTATCTTGTGGGAAATAGTGATTTGAAATTTTCTGGGATATGATGAAGATTTTTCAATATCATCGAATAGAGCAAGTGTGATAAAAATTATTGCGAGCTCATCTTTATAAGATTTGGGATTTGAGAAAAATTCTATCACAATCTTGAATCTTTAATAATATGTGATAAAATCGATAAAAAAATATTTAATTTAAAATTTTAGTCCGCTCGCCTATAAATAGGTTGTTACACTATCGAGAGGAGGGAGGCCACACAATAGAAACAGACGGCCACAATTCGTGAAAAAGAGAGGAGGGTGAGAGAAATCATGAAAAAGTAAGGGGGTTGTATTTTCGTTCTTTGGAGGTTTTCCTTGGCTTTTGAGTCAAAGCACAAAAAGTCGGGTTTTTGCTTCTGCTGAAAGTACAACAGGGCAGAGAGAGAGAGAGAAGAGAGGACGTTATTCAAAGTTGCTAAAAGACAGGGCAGCAGAAAAGAAAAGAAAAAAAAAGGCAATTTTAAAAATACTAAAAAAAAATTAATTTTTGAGCTTTGCATCTAATCTATAATCAAATTCTTTTATATAATTTTTAAATAAATTTACTAATATATATCTTTTACATTACTCTCAACAAAAAGAGGAGACAGAACAGAGCACTGTTCTTCTTCTTCGTGTGCCTTTCCTGCCGGTGACCGCTGCTGTCGCCCCACTGCGCCGCACCACCTAGCCTCACCGCCGCTCGACCAGCAAACCTCAAGCCCTCCTCTGCCGGCCACCATCGCTCCGTGCGCCTGAAGTCGCGACGCTGCCTCTGCCTGTCACCGCCGGAGCTCCCCCGCACTCGCGAGCTTGTGCCACCGTCTCACCCGCGAGCCCGAGCCGGCCCGCGTCTGTCCCTCCACCCGAGCGCTGACGCTGCAGCCGCTCGCCCGTCCGCAACCGCCCAGCGCTCATCCCGTGCGGCTCTGTCGCAGACGACCGCCACTACTGCAGCACTCGCGAGCCCCCTGGCACGACGCCACTACTCGTCGCTGGTGCTCCCGTCCGCCTCGCTTGCTGCGACTCCGCCCTCAGCCCATTTGCTTCGCCTGCAACCTGCAGATCCCGTGACCCCGTCCGCCTCGCCGCCGCTGCCTCGCTGTTCCGCCCGTGATCTACTCGTCGTTGCTACCACCACAGCAGCTCGCTGCCCGCCTTCTCCACCCGTCATCAGAGCGCCGGCCCTATGCATGCCGCTCTAAGCTCTCCATCCGAGCGGCGTTGCTGCTATTGCCGTGTCTTCCTCTGCCCGTTGTTGGTCCGTGCTTGCTACCCCCCTTAGCCGGAGCTCCGATCGACGGCGACCCATCACCCTCAGCTGTCCACTATCACGGCCACTCGTCCTTAAGCCACGCCGAGCCCCATCGCGATCCACGAGCCGCCGTTTGTTAAACCCAGATTTGGAGAAAATTCAAATTATGTGGTTTTTTTTTTTAAATACTTTGTTTCTTCATTAGAATTATTGTATCCAATTGAAAAACCCAGATTGCCTTTTAAATTAGGGATTGACAGTCCGATTTTCACGCCTAAAATCCGACTCGCAATCGCACAGAAAATCGCTAATCCAATCTCACGCTCGAGATTCGATTCGCGATTTTGTTTAAAATTGATCAATCCGATCTCATGCACTAGATATGATTCGTCAATTTATGGATATCAATCTTATCTTGCTAATTTGCTGTCGTGTCGTTTGATCAATTTTGTTTTTGTAAAAAAAAAATCCAAAAATTTTGAGTTAGCTTAGGTTTATTTTTTAGGGTTATTTTGCATGAGGAATTCATTTATTTCAAATTTTTGAAAAATGAAAAAAATGCATTCATTTAGGATGTTAGTTTTTTTTTTAATGAATTGCACGTTTAATTATATGTCAATTTTAATTTTGATTTTCATAAAAAAGAAAAGGAAAAAGAACTAGAATTAGGGTATTATTTGCACATCATTGCATGTTAGGATAAGATTGCATGTTTATTTTTTTTTAATTAATTATAAGTCTAGATAATTTCTCCTAGGTAGGTTGCATTTTAGGATTACTTAGTTAAGATAATGTTCTAGTTTAAATTTGGATTTGGCTTGACCTAATTCCTAATACAAATTGGATGATATCTTAATCTACATAAATAATTTTCGCATTTTTCTAATTTCGAATTTCATGGAAAATACCAAAAAATTGTCTTTAAATAAATCAATTTCATTCTTTAAGATAGACTGCATGTTTATATTTTATTTTCGTCATGTAATTTAGGTCATATTGCCACGTCATTTCATTTCATGTTAGATTAGTAGCACGCATTGCATAAAACATGATTCTCATTAAATAAGTTAAAACAATTAAAAAGTAATTGTGTGTTAATTACAAATCATATCTAAGACTGGCGATGTGAATTCTGATATAACATTGCAGATGCTTTCGATGCTCTGAGGTAAATCTTGCAATTTATTCACTACTTTATCTGGGTTATCTGGGTGTTAAATTGATGGTTTATGCACCCGCATGATAACTTCACATATTAGGAAGATAAATTAAAATTAATTCAAGCTGCCTGCAAAACATTCTTTTTAAAATAAAAAAGAAAAGTACCGAAAAGGGGGTTAGAGAAATCTAGAGTAATCAAGTCCCCGAATTCACAATCTCTAGTCCATAGGAGTAAAGTAAATCTCCAATTACTTTACTTGGGTTTCTAATTGATCCACCGAAAATAGATTAGTGGCGACTTATGCATGTTAAAAACTTGAACTTAAGTCGTGAATTGGTATGGACTTGGGAGAGCACAAGTTAAGTTTAGGCTTAGTAATCCATTAGCCAAATCCTAGGTGGTTCACCCAAAATTTGGTCACGACAATTTGGTGACTCCATTGGGACTTGAGTTAAAACTCTTAGTGGACTTAGGCCAAATTTCTCTTCTTTTGAAAAATTTTTGTTTGGCAATTTGGATCTCGGTACGCCTCTAATGTTTAAGGTGTTAAATGTTCTTGCAAGATGGAAGGTATAAGGGAAAGTGTTTGTTAACATTTGTTTTATAGGAAGATGTAGGGATGTATGGTTTACTTTCATTTATGAAGTGTTGCTTGATATAAACTGTCGTGCATGCTTATGCATTTACACTACACTTTTGCACACACAACCTGCCGCCAGACCTAGGCCGTATAGGATCGTCTAGGATGGTATTAAGATGGATATCACTTCAACCACATGCCCGCGGTATGAGTCGCCCATCTCAATCCCAAAGTTTTTTTTTTTTTTTTTTTGGGTGTCAAGAGTACCCACCTCGGTTTGCATGCCCGTGACCTAGGTCGGCTCTTTGACCAAGCCAAAGTCATGAGGACCCGACTTAGTCCACACGCTCGCGGCTAGTTTGATCATTCTTATAGCTTCATTTTGCTAAACCTGTCTAGAGTAGAAATCGAGCTTCACATCTCATGTGCATGTCTATATGGTTGCCGTCGAGTTTCCTTGGTGAAGTAAGTCTTCTATCCCTATACTATGCAAGTTACTTACTTTTTCATACTTTTGGTCCGTTCATGATAATCTAGGTCAATCATTGATTTAATTCATTTGTCAATTAAGAATGAGATGAGGAAATTGTCATGCAATGAATCATTTGGAAAAAACCAAAAAATACTTTAGAAAATTTGTTTTCAATTCATGTCTTTATTGTTATTATTAGGGAGTTTCAAATTTTGGCATTTCCTAGTTCATGTTTAGGAAATTTGGTTTCGTTAGGGTCTATTTTTCTAGTTTATTTTAGGAAATTCCCTTATTGTATGAACTTTTCATGAGTAAATGAAAAATCAATCAAATTGTTGTCAGGGACCAGTTCCCTATTTCCACCTTGTTCTTATATGTGTGTTCATTTCCTCAAAATAGGTGATTATGGAGCGATCCCACTCACCCATTCGTACACGGTCGAGAGCTAAAAGAGCGGATTAAAAAGAGTGATAAATTGCGACCTGAAGAAGAAAGCCAAGAGACTTTTGAACCATCTCATTTTCTTAAGGACCAAGGAGGGTGAAGAACTCAAGCACACATGATTCATGAGCATTATTTTCTTGGCCTGATAAGGAAGCATTTGGAAAAGGCGCATCGGGTTGCAATGATAGATTAATTGGCTCAATTGTTGCTCAACAAGATTGAGAACACAGTTCTAAAACGTTAATATGGGTGACATCTCGATACCACTTGAAATATCAATCTTGAAAAGCCAAGCAAAGTGTTTTACATTTCCATGCTTAACGGAATTTTCATTCTTGCACATTAATAAGAAAATAAGGGGCAAGTGCATCATTCTCTAGTGGAAGAGGTACGTCTTGTCCTTGAACATAATTAATTTTGGAAAATGACACTCTGTTCTTTTCCTTGCAGATGACAAATTAGGGGCATGACAGATTTTGGTAGTGACTTGACTGAGATAGAATCTCCACCCAAATCAAAATGGATATTCCATGTACATTTACTTTGATGTTGTATAATATCCTATTCATGCACGTTGTTTTGTGCAAGGGCAAAAATAAGACTTCATCAAATCAAAGATCGAATTTTCAGCCTCGATTGATCAATTTGTGTGTTTGTTCCCTTTCGATAGGGGCAATCCAAAGACACCCATTGCTAAGATAGTCCATTTGTGGGACAATTCCTTGAATGAATGCTTCAAATCATGTTTTTCATACTTATGAGAGTATTTTTTAGTGTTGTAAATTGTGTGTTTGAAGTCACAAAAGCTTTTCATGCTTAAAGTTGTTGGACTCTTTTAAAAAGAAAATTTCCATAGTAATTTTTCCTATTTAACTCACCAATTTCATGTGGAGATTTGTCAAGATAGACAATTCAATTGAGTGACATCAATGCTTAAGAATGCTGGATAAGGCGTGTCAGGATGATGAAAGGCAAGCCTTATCCTATACACAGTCCCCTACTTATACATTTGTGAGATGAGTGTAGAAAGTTTCATATCTACAAGATAAAGAGTTTTCTTGCGAAAGGTACGATGACCGAAATGATGATGGACAATTCATTGTTCTATCCCAAATACTATAGGTGATCCATTGCTTAACCTCTTTGAGCCTTATACACTTATGGAGATTTTTTTTTTTAAATTACCCCTGTCAAGAACCACCCCACATTTGGGCAAATGGGAGGTAAGATAGCATTGATTAAAAAAAAAAAATTCTTACTTTCACTTGCATCAATCTTCAAGTCGTGTTATTACATTGAATTTGTGTGGTAACTTAAGTGTTTTAGGATGCCGAAGAATATTTCTTTCTTTATCCTACATACTTATATATTTTGCATAGCCCACTTGAGCCTGCAATTTCATTTCTTAAAACTCAGTTGATGATCATCCTCCACACTAGGGCAAGGCAAAAAACAATTGTTCAAACAGTATGGTTTAGAGTGCTGACAAAAGACGAATGATCTCCCAAAAGTCCAAATGTTAAAAACACTATATGGTCATTCAATAGAACTAAGGGACATGAAAAAGTAGTGTGCCTGATAAAAGTAAGGCCAATGCCCATGAAGAAAGAAGTGAAAAATGAATGAGAATTAGGGGTATGAAAAAGCAGTATGCATGGTAAAAGTAAAGCCGATGCCCATAGATGGAAAAAGAGAGTCAAGATAAGGACAATATGGTTGTAAAAAGGTTGTATCTCCAATTGAGTAATACTCAAAGAACTCGAATGCTAAGTTTTTACAATCAATGAGGCACCTTATGAAGACAATCCCCGATGATGAAAAAGAAAACTGATGGTAATGCCAAGATAATCAACTCTCACCATTTACACATATTTTGAGCTTAAGGATCCTTTCATTTTTCAACCCATGAGCCCAGTCTATGTTAAGTCCTTTACAAAGTCTCTTCATATTATGACATTTGAATTAACATGGGAGTTCATATGTTTATAAGCATCGCTCGAAGAAGTGCGAGCACGATTATTTCTTTCTCATTTTGCAGGGTTCTTGACTTGTAAACCCAGAGATAATTGCGGAGTTTTTCTTTCAATTGCTTTGATTCAAAGATTCTATTTGTTAAGCCATTGATTAAGCCTACATTACGGGCCATGTTAAAGACCTCTCAGATTGGTAAGGTCGTACTGCTTGCGAGAATACTCGGACCTTGTCGATATGATGGAGTGATTCTCATAAAATAGCCATTCTAAATGAGAGTAAGTGAAAGTCATTTCGAACTGAAAGTCTTTCATTTAGTAGAAATCTATGTCATTGTCTTGAACGACAATTCTCTCCAATGGAAATTTGGGTGATGCAAATATAGTAAAGTCATTATGCATAAACCTTGATTAAATGGATGAAAACCCCACTGAACTTTGAAATATGCATTTTAGAGTAATTCAAATTGTCTACGTCTTTAATGAATGCATATAGGTTTTTGCTCTAATCATGTCTGATAGGTAATATTTCCTTGAAGACCGAGTAATACTTGACAATTAAGTTGCTCCTTGAAGCCTTGAGATTCGGCGTGCTTTTGTAACTCGAAGCCCTTTTCACTGACCTAGCGTGCTTTTGTAGCCCAAAGTCCTTTCACTGACCCGGCATGCTTCCGTAACTCGGTGTCATTTTCATCGATTCGGCGTGCTTTTGTAGCTCGAAGCCCTTTTCACTGACCCGATGTGCTTCCGTAACTCGGAGTTCTTTATATTGACTAGGCATGCTCTCGTATTCCAATGTCTCTTTTAATAGACCCGACGTGCTTCCGTAGCCCGGAGTTCCTTTTCTGTAGCTTAGAGTCATTTTCATTGACTCGGCGTGCTTCCGTAACCCGATGTCCCTTCTAATTTTGGCCTGCTAGTGTTGACATTTTTGACTGACTGGCGTCAACATGGCCAATTGTCTAGCTAATGCTAACGTGAATAAATTTTTAATAATATTTTTTTATTTGATTTCTTAATAATTATTTTGTTGGCTGGCTCGCCTCGCCGACCACTTCTACGGTCTCAAACTTGCCCCACAACACACAGATCAAACCAAAGCTTGCCCATCATTTCCTACGCGTGTGAAATCTCTGCTTCCCAACGAACCACATCTCAATCACCCGTAATCCTATGATTTGCGTGTAATTCTAGTGATAGTCCCAACTGTTTCATTTTATATTAAAGTTAGCCTTGTACTTTCTAATCTCTTTCGATTGCACCCCTCGGTCAGTTTTGGGGGCCCTTTTGGGCAATTCGAAGGGGGCAAGAAACCGTGAGCAACGGAGTTTGTTTTATAATATTCATGTGCCACGTAGGCAACACCTATCTTTGTCTATTTTAAATGATTTTTTCCTCTAATAATTTATTAAACCAAACATTATCTCCGTTGACTTCTATCTCATGCCTATCTCGACATGTCCGGCTAAAATCAAATGAAAATACATTCGAATGAAATGATCTTTCATAGTTTTCATTCATCTGACCTTGAATCTCTTGAGCAAAATGACTTGTAAAGAATACTATTTATCACTCATTGAAATGATACTAGCTTTTGTGCGGTTCAAGTTCACCTACCTAGAAATAAAACCCTAGTAGAGGTAGAAACACATTCCTTCTATGATCTTGACCATAGTAGGCATGATAAAGGGAGGGAAAAATAAGGAAAATAATCATATTATGTCATTTAATTGGTTTAGTCTAATAACATAGGTCCATTTCTTTTACAAAAAAATGAATGATTTAGAAAAAAATTTAATCGCCTATAACACTTGAAATAATTAGACAATAAAAAAATGTTTTTTTATTAATAATAATTTATGACTAAATATTTTCGCAAAACAAAAGAAACCTTTGTTTATAGGAAAATGTTTTCCATATCATTTAATTTGCACAAAACAGACGGATACCTGATTGAATATTGCCCAAATGTAATTCAATGCGTATAGTTTTATGCCCAGTAAATTTTTCATAACAAAAAAGAAAAGAAATTCAGGGTTTATATTTATATACTTTGATTAAGATAAATGAAGCTTGAAGCTTCACCACCAAGAGTGGCAGGCCATCTGAGTACTTTGACTTCCTCCACAAAAAACAGATAAAACCTGAACCTTACCAGAAAAAAAAAAATTCCTTACCAAAAGAACAGATAAAACCTGAACATGCACATCGATTCCTCCATTATTATATTCTAAAGAGCTAAGTGATACAAATGGACAAAGTCAAGAGCCTTAAGCCATAAATCAACGCAAGGACATCAACAGCGTGTCGACGGTGCTGTCCAGCTTCTTTACCAGAGAGAAAAAAATGGGCATCAACATCGTGTCGACGGTGCTCCACTCTGCAGCACTCGTTCCAGTCGCCCTCTCCATCGCCTTGGCTCTCCTCCTCTTGAAAACCTTCACCGGCAAGTCCCTCCGGAGCTCTAAGTATCCGCCCGTTCGAGGGACGGTCTTCGTTCAACTCGTCTACTTCAACCGGCTCTACGACTACCTGACTGGAGTCGCAAGGAGATCTCCCACGTTCCGGCTCCTCGGCCGTACCAGAGTGGCATTTACACAACGGATTCAAGGAACGTCGAGCACATATTGAAGACCAACTTCGATAAGTACACGAAGGGAAAGTATGACATAGATATAATGAAGGATTTGCTTGGGGAGGGGATTTTCGCGGTGGATGGAGAGAAGTGGAAGAAACAGAGGAAGGTCGCCAGCTTTGAGTTTGCGACGAGGGTGCTCAGAGATTTTAGCTGTTGCGTGTTCAGGAAGAATGCTGCAAAGCTGGTGAAGGTCGTGGAGGAGCTATCGGCTGCTTCAGAGGGATTCGATATGCAAGTGAGTAGTTTCAATTTTTAAATGGCGAGAACTCCACGATCATCAAAACCACTCTGAAAGAAACATAAGGTGAATGGAATCAAACATAAAGACCGCATATTTCCGACAGAATAGCGAAATATAATTAAATTGGTCATCCGGATTTGATAGATATGTAGCTTTGTCTGAAAATGATTGGATATGTATGCAATCTAAAGAGAATTAGATATAGCTAGTCTTGAAGAGAAACCTAGGATAGACGAAAACTGTTGGGGTCACCCGACAATAGGAGCGACCATCGCGTGGTAGTCATCAGTCCTCCTCGGCCTCCACCCAAACAGTAGAAGGAAGGACATCCTTACGATGGTCGTTACAGTAGAAAAGAAGGAAACTGGATATTGTGCATTAGTTTGCTCATCATATTGTCTTAAATCTTGTGTGTAGGATATATTGATGAGGTGCACTTTGGATTCCATCTTCAAAGTTGGATTCAGTGTGGAATTGAATTGCTTGGAAGGTTCAAGCAAAGAGGGAAGAGCCTTCATGAAAGCTTTTGATGAGGCGAATGCACTAACCTACTGGCGATATATCGATCCTTCTTGGGAACTCAAAAGACTTCTCAACATCGGTTCAGAAGCTCATCTTAGGAATGACATTAAACTCATCGACAATTTTGTGCATCAACTTATAAAGATCAAGAGGAATCAACTCGCAGCCCAGCGAGAACAGGTGAGTTCTTTTTAAAATTTTATTAGTGAACGTGTATATCGTAAGTACTTAGTGTGCATTTAGCTGTTCGATTTTTTGAAGTTTGTGCTCTTCTTTTGTCAAGCCACTACTCAAATTAGGAAGAGGCATTATGGCATGTGATGTTGCGGAAAATTTTAATAACAAGAACAATGGAAGAATCCTGTAGAAGCTCAAGAACCATTTTGAGAGGAAGAATTCTGAATAGAACTTGTGGCACCATCTAAAGATTGTTTTCACGACAGAGTCATACTACTTTCCAGGTTTTTTGTTTGGCAATTCCCCCGGCTGATGTTTCATTTTCCCATTTTTTTCCTACAAGAATGACAAGGAGGACATTCTCTCCAGATTTTTGCTCGAGCACAAGAAAGATCCCGAGAATATGAACGAGAAGTACTTGAGGGATATAATTCTGAATTTCATGATTGCGGGAAAAGATACTAGTGCAAATATCTTATCATGGTTCCTCTACATGCTCTGTAAAAACCCCCTGGTGCAGCAAAAGATTGTGGACGAAATAAAGGAAGTTATTGGAGATCAGGCAAGTGAAGCTAACCCAGATGAATTCGTGGAAAGAATAACTGATCCGGTGCTTGGCCAAATGCACTACCTTCATGCCACACTCACAGAGACTTTGAGGCTGTATCCTGCGGTCCCACTGGTAATCTACTGTTCACTTGTAAGATTTAAAGTTCAAATCCCAAACTGATCACAGAAAAAGAAAACAAAAAGTTCAAAATTAACTTGAGATATTATGAACTCAAATAAATTCATCAACAGATCATTGAATCACAATGGGTCTGAGTAAATCGCCACTGGAGTTGCACCACAAGACATCATGATTTTCCAGACTTTAGAAGCTACGATGCATCATCCAAGTCTATTTATGACAGACTGAAAATTTTGCTTAAGTGCATGTTCAGGAATCCTTTAATTCCCATTAAACAACTATAGAGCTCACATTTTTCCACCACAAATCAAATGCTAGCTTTTCACTCATCTCTAAATTCACGAACAAATACTAGTGCTACCCTGACTGCATTGCCATCATGCGACTAGTCCTTAAATTGTATTCAAATGTCAAATACCTCGCAAAAGAGTCAATATTCTTCTGATCAAAACATGATCAGCAACACAGCAGATGCTAGAAATCCTTCAGATTGGCAATTACAAAGCAAGCACAAGCCAAAGAGAACACGCATTTAACAAGCTTTGGCTTTTGTATCAATACATGCTAACTTTGATCTTTCACACTTCTGCACAACAGGATAGCAGATGTGCTGAGACAGATGATGTTCTCCCAGATGGCTTCCACGTGAAAAAGGGGGACACCGTTACTTACTTGGCTTACTCAATGGCAAGAATGCATAATGTCTGGGGAGAAGATGCTGAGGATTTCAAACCTGAAAGATGGTTGAAGGATGGAATTTTCCAAAATGAATCACCTTTCAAATTTGTTGCATTCCATGTTCGTTTCTTTATCCCAAGTCCTCATGAATTGAATGTTCAAAGTGTGTGTACATATTTCAAGCATCTTCAGTGACAAACCTACTTTCGTATTTGCAGGCTGGTCCTAGGATCTGCCTCGGAAAGGATTTCGCTTACCGCCAGATGAAAATAGTTTCAGTAGCTCTCCTTCGCTTCTTCCGTTTCAGATTAGCTGATGAAACTAGACCTGTGACCTACAAGGTCATGTTCACCCTTCACATTGACAATGGCTTACATCTTCTTGCTGTTCCCAGATTGGCTTAAGTAAGAGTTGGACCATCGTTGAGTATAGTCCATCGAGACATGGATTTCTAATGGTGGATGCTAGCAGTTTTCACTGATAAGTAAGCATGTGCACTCCATGATCTTACTACTGGATATAAAGATTGGAATATTAATGTGTTTTGCTTATATTCCGTGTGTAATTTAAGTTCATCAGGCTTTGTGACAATGCCAATAAAATCTTATTTTCATAAAGCCTCTGAGAGGCCAACAAGCTGATATGTCCCTAGAACTAAAATGGCTTTCCAGCTCATTCAATAATCAGCCATCCGGCAATTCATTATATCATTGACATACCAATCTGATAATCAGGTAATTGGCTTCGGCTGAGCTAGACATATTCATAAGAATATATACTGAGAACAAGTTTTCCTGTCATGTGGAGTAAAGCATTTGGTTAAATGTCTAAACTGTCACAAAATTAGGCAAAGAAGAATGGTTCTCCTCCTGCAATGCAAGGAATTAGATATACCATGACAAAACTAGATCTCTCAAAACTAACACTATAATAAGCCAAATTAGAAATACAGAATACCATTATGATTTGCCTAAAACATATGGCCAAAGTAGTGCTCTAAAGAAGGTCACAATGATAATGAAGAACCTATTTTCAACGGAAGTTGTCTGCTGGGCCTGGCTGCCCATACTTAGCGATTTTGCTACACCTCAATGGCCAGTAAACAAAGTTGCTGTCGGATACATTCTGCGGGGTCTTCATGCCTTCACCCAAATCAAAATGAAACGAATTAAATGGGCAAAGGGTGGGGGTGGGGGTGAGGGGGAGGGGGGGGAATGAAACAGCTAATTTCAGAATCTACACCATTAGTCAATTGACCAGCAAAACATAGTATAGAACACTACTTTAGGGATCATGGCCAATTTGAGCAGAGCTTCGACAGCCTATCCAAATTTGACCTTCTCATCTCTGGGAAAGTACATGCCATTCTCAGCACTGGCCTTCTTCTGTTTCTTTTTCCTTGATTCTCTATGCCTAAATGGACAAATCTAAGATCATACTCAGGAAGACAGTCTGGATGAGGTAAATGCAAAAAGCTCATCTTGGAACTACCATGACTCCCTGCCATGTATCTACTAGCTCTTGCATTTTTTACTATGGATTTCATCCCAAATATTCACTACATGCACAGGCCCGAATCAACAGGTACAGATTGTTACTGCTTGCCAATTTTGCAGAACTCATGGCAAAAGAGACTGCTATTTTGGGCAAGACTAGGGATCTCACGTAAACGACATTGAAATACTTTTATCTCCTGTAGTTCCAAAAATATTAACTTTTTCTAAAGCAGAAATCTGTCTAAAATGACAGCAGTTGATTCCAACATGTCCCTTTTCCGACCGTGATTCCTATACTGTAGGAGAATTACATAATGGCCAATGCCAATTGAAAACGACCGCTTTCTCCGAATGCTGTAATTATACCATGACGGCTTCCAGCGCAAGTACATTGCTTCACTGAACCTTCTGTCATTCTAGAACTTAAATTTTTTGTTCTTGCTTTAGACATTACAAGAATAGATCTCCCACAGAAGTAGCAGAACGACCTCCTGCTGGTACGAGCCACACATCTCATCATGTTCGCCCAAATGACGATCTCGAATGTGCACATACTACCATCATCACTAGCTTGAAAAGGGTGTTGACGAAACATGGAGACTGAAGTCAATCAAGGCGCCATCCATGATGCGGAAAATCGCATGCCACGCTCGGAGGTCGAGCAGGAGTGAAGGAGATGAAAAGCTTGGAAAGGCAATGCGTCGTCGGCCTGGGAGGCGTCGGGGTGGAAGAGGGACGGCGGTGGCCCCACCGTGAGCCGCCGTGTCGTTCTCCGCTCTCCGCCTCCTCCATTTTCCCACTGTCTCTCTCTCTCTCTCTCTCTCTCAAAAATGAGAAAATTGATTGTTGGTCCTGTGTTTTACGTGTAATTCCGGCCGTGGTCCCCAATGTTTCATTCATTTAAGATTGACCCCCATACTTTCTAATTGCTTTCTATGTCACCCCTAAGTCGGTTTTGGTGGCCCTTTTGGGCATGGTGAAGAAAAGGTGAGCAACAAAGTTTGTCCTATAATATTCATGTGCCGCATCGAAACCGTCGATTCTTGTTTTTTTTTAGCTCTCTAAGGCTTAAGTTGTTTCACAAAAATGCGGCATTTTAAGAAAGCCGTTTTCTAAAAAATGACAATATTTTTCAATACTCGGCTGAAATTTGACATGAAGGAAAATATTTTCCTCCATGCACTCCTTTTAATAATTTTTCTTTTATTTTATTTTTTAAAATCAATTTTTAATTATTTCATTTTAATTTTATTTTTGCTTTTCTTTCTCTCTTTTTTTCCCTTCTTCCACGTCGACCATGATGACAGTCGACAACCAGCTACAACCGAGTTTGAGCCTCGCCACAAGTTGACGAGGCTCCAGCTTGCTAGATACCAACAAGTTCGAGCCCTACCTAATTAATCCAATGAGGTTGAGCTCGTTTGTAGCCAACGAGCTCCAACCTCACCAAACTTGGCGAGCTAGGCAAGGTTCGTGCTCGCCTGTGGCAAGTCGTTGATTGTCATTGTGGCGGCAACCGGCCAAAGAAGAAAGAAAAAAAAGTAAATTAAAGAAAAATTTTAAAGATAAAAATTTAAAATAACTAAAAATTCGATTTTAAAAAAGGTAGAAGGAAAAGATGTTTGGCAAAAAAATGCTTGGTTTAAAAAATGAAAGAAAGAGGATAAAGCGAAAAAACATTTTCTAAACATTTTCTCCTATGTTAGAAGACTTTTTTCATCAATGGAAAATATTTTTTCCAATCAATTCATTTTTTTGGAAATGAACGCAAGAAAATATGAATTTTTTTTTTTTGAAAATTGTTTTCTGTAAAACGAATGGAGCCTCTATCATCTATTAATTGAAGGATGTTGTCGTTGACTTTTGTCTCTTATGCTTACAATGTGAATGTGATATGTTTGTCACTATCCCAAAACGCCTAGTTAATATTAGATATAGATACCATTGAATGAGATGATATATATATTTTTTATTTATTCAATCTCGAATCTCTCGAGAAAGAGATGCGTAAAGAGTACTATTTATCATTCATTTAAATAATTCCAACAACTTTGGATTGATTCATATGCACCAAGTTAGAAATGAAATCCTAGAAGTTGAAACGCATTCTTGTATAATCCTGCCTATGATAAGCGAGAAACTCTTGAAAATTAACTCTCTTGTTGGAAGGTTCCTCCGTTCACCTTTTCCAAAGATTCTTGTACCAAAATTGAGGTGTTTGGAGACACATTTCAAAGGCCTTTGAGCGCAAATGTGGCGTTTTCAAAGTTGTTTAGCTCAGTCTATATTTTCAGAAAACTACTTTCAAGGTTAATAAATTTTTTGAACTTTGCACTCATTAAATTATCTAAATTCCAATTTTACTCTCACCCGCACCCTCACCTTCCCGTGCAGACCTGATAGCGTGACGTCGGCTGCAAGCTCAAATCTGATCGACATCGCCTCAAATCTACCTCTGATGATCCTCACCTGGCCTTTTTGACGGTTCAGCTCTCGTCGGCTCTGATTGCTTTTATTAGTGGGTTTAGATCCTCTCCATTCTCCTTTCCTTAAAACAAAATTTGCTTTACGGAAAACCCTTAGTCTAAAGCAAATAAATCCATTTGCATTTTATGAAGACCGTTTAATCTATATTCTTTTGCATTTACGTAAAGGCTAGAGGCAAAGGCTCTCCCCAAGAATTTCTCGGTGGTTCCCAAACGTAATTATAATGCATATAGCTTTTATGTCAAGTTAAGTTTCCATAAAAGAAAACAAAGATTTCATGGTTTATATTCCTATACTTTTGTTTACGATAATAGAAGCTTCCCTTCATCATGATTAATATAACTTTTTTTTTTTTTGGTAAGGTAAGTATTATATTGATTTTAACCACAACAATACAACAAGAGGGTTCTCAACACCCAAAAAACTTACACTCAAAATGACAAATATGTCATAACGAGTGGAAGGGTGTCGAGAAAACAAAAGGACCCACAGGCACCCAAACAACGGGAGCCAACCAGCCAAACAGCGGCAACAACTCGCCAAACAGCAACACCAAATAAAAAAGGAAGGAGAAAGGGAAAACAGACGGCCAAACAACGGCAGCCCTCACAGCAAGCGAAGGATCTGAAGAGTTGGATATGGCCCCCAAACGCTAAGTCCTCCTAACCACAACACCAACAAGAACCCGAAGGGGAGAGGGCTGGAAAAATCTTCCAACTGCACTGAGTGCACCTACCAGCAACAAGGCACCAGCAACCCTCGAGCAGGCTCTAAGGAAGGTCTGACACCTCAGCCACAGAAAGTAGAAAAAACACTCAGGCTGAAAAGATAGAAGGACTTAGATTCCAGCATTGTTGCATTCTTCTATTGATGGGGTTGTCCGGGACCTGCTGGAAGGTCATGGCTTTTTCTCTGACTACCTTATGTAGATGCTTTTTCATAGACGGCAAAAAAGGTTTACAATCATCGAAGAGGATATTATTCCTTTCCTTCCATATAATGTTGCAAACTGCTCCAAAGGCGAATCGAGCTAGAGATTGGTGGAAGGAATCGCCTGATACGTAAATGATGGCCCAATGAAGGTTTTCCGACCATGACTTGTTACGCCAGGGAAGGTTGCATGTAGTAGCCCAGAAAATAGCCAAAGCACCAGTGATGCGACACCCAAAGAAGAGGTGATCAACCGAATCAGGCTGACATTCACAAAAGGCACACCTAGCATTGAAATCCTGCCATAGGTCAGAAGCATGACCTGAGTGGGAAGTTTGTTTCTAGTACTTAGCGACAAATGGAATTGGAATCGGGGAGCCAATGCGCGATTCCAGATAAAGGAAGCCCAAGGCACGGACAACCCTCTTGGCCGGAAAAACTCCCATGCAGAGGTGGCTGTAAACACACCTAATGGGCTCGAGCCAATAGAGACGGTCATCGTCTTGGCTTAAAACAGGGAGGGGCTCATGCCAAGAAGCTACCGTGTTAAGGACAGAGGACGCCGAGGCAGATGAGGAAAAGACGGCAGCAACTGTAGCTTGTCTAGGGATACCTGAGCGGTAGATGTCCAGATTAGTGAAAAACAAGCTCAAAGGGCCTATGAGGTGCCAATTATCGAACCAGAACAAAACTGAGCACCCAATTCCCACACGCCACCTAAAAAAATGATGAGCATCCTGCCTGAGGTCCAGGATCTTCTTCCAAGACCAAGAACAGCAGGTTGGTCTACCTGCTATCCAGAAGTTCTTTTTCTTCAGGAAATTCGAGTGGATCCATTTACACCAGAGCGACTTCTTGTCCGTGAATAAGTTCCATATGTGTTTTAGCATGGCAGCGTTGTTGCACTCACGCAATCTACGAATCCCTAAGCCACCTTCATCTTTTGGGAGGCACACATCAGTCCAGGCAACTTTCGCCCCACCAGGTCCAAGCTAGAACCTTTCCATATGAATTGCCTAAGAACCGGCTCTATAAAATCAAGAACAGATCTAGGCAGTATAAAAACGTTCGCCAAGTATACTTGGATGGAGTGAAGAACTGATCTGATCAGCTAGAGTCGTCCTGCAAAAGAGAGAAAACGTTGGGTCCACGATTGCACTCTTGACGTAATTGCATTAATCAACGCAGTATAGTCAGCTTTATATAACCTTGATGCAATAATAGGGATTCCCAGATACCAAAAGGTAGTGAACCTTCCTGGAAACCAAGGAAGTTCTTGATGCTGGTCTAAGACTCAAGAGGGATGCCAAAGAAGAAAATCTCACTTTTATCCAGGTTCGGGACTAGGCCACACCATTGAGAGAAACGGGCAATACCATCCTTGAGTAGGGATAAGGAGGTCATATTAGCCTTAGAAAAGAAGAGAACATCATCCGCAAAAAACAGGTGGGATAGCCGAGAGGCCTTGCACCACCAGAAGTAAAAATAGGTAAGGGATGAGTTTTGCAGTCAAAGAAAAAGAAAAAGAAGGCCTTGCACCACTAGAAAGAAAAGAAAGAAAAGAAGAAGAAGAAGAAGAAGAAGAAGAGAAAGGGGAAGAAAGAAAAGGAGTTTTGGCACGTGCACGCCACGGAAGTATTTAAACTCAGGCAATTGAAGTAATTTTTGGGTTTAGGGCTCGGGTTTGGAGAATAAGAATAAACTCCGTGTTGCGATTTGTTAGCGCGTAGAAGTCCTTTTGTTAGAGTTAAGGCGTGAATACCTCTATCATCAACATGAAAGATTTGAGAAATTTATATGAAATGGATGAGACAAATGTTATTTGTTTGATTTAAGAACCCCATCGGCTTTGTAGGTGGAGACCTTGCCAAGGGGAAAAGCTTGGTCGCCTTGTCACAAGGCGTTGTGTCGTGACCATGGTGGAATATTGAGCAATAGATTAATCAATGGAGACCCCCTTTTATATATTGACCACTAGAACGAGAGCACCGTCGGTGGGAAACTTTTGGGGAGTTCTATTTTTGGGTATGGCCAAAGGAATTGGTGCACTTTCCTTGCTAAAGAAACCATGAAGCTCGCCATTAAAAGCAACCGAAAATTTGGGAGTTCGAACACACACCATCATGAGTTTAACCAAATGCTCAGGAATTCCGAAGGCTTGCAAGGTCAGTTCTAGAAAGTCCCTAACTGTAATGATTAATATAACTTCGTCTCTCATGATCTCATTTATCAAGCACTTGGAGCCAAAAGAGTGGCGAGCCAGATAAAAACAGAACTTGCGCATCAATTCCTACGCATAATCTCTACTTAACACCTAAGCACATCTCAATCACAAACATTAATTTACTCTCCTTCCACATTATTAAAACCGATAAATGCTAAGTAAACAAATGGACAAAGTCAAGAACCTTGAGACATAAACCCAGGCAAGGATATCATCTAATTGATCATCATCCTCATTACCTTCCATCTTCTTCACCAAAAAATAAAAAATGGTCATCAGCATCGCGTCTTCGATGCTTTACTCCACGGCGCTCATTGCGGTTGCTCTCTCCACCGCCTTTGCGCTCCTCCTCCTGAAAACCTTCACCGGGAAGTCCCTCCGAAGCTCTAAGTATCCGCCTGTTCACGGGACTGTCTTCGGTCAACTCGTCTACTTCAACCGGCTCTATGACTACCAAAACAGAGTCGCAAGGAGATCCCCGACATTCCGGCTCCTCGCGCCAGACCAGAGTGAGATTTACACGGTCGATCCAAGGAACGTCGAGCATATATTGAAGACCAAGTTCGATGAGTACACCAAGGGAGATTATAACATAGATATAGTCAAGGACTTGTTTGGGGAGGGGATTTTCGCGGTGGATGGAGACAAGTGGAAGAAGCAGAGGAAGGTCGCAAGCTTTGAGTTTGCAACGAGGGTGCTCAGAGATTTTAGCTGCTCTGTTTTCAGGAAGAATGCTGCGAAGCTGGTCAAGGTCGTGGAGGAATTATCCGCTGCTTCTGAGGGATTCGATATGCAAGTGAGTAGTTTCAAGGATCAAAACCACTGTCAAAGAAAGATAAGTCGAATGGAATCGAACATAAGTACTGCATATCTGCAATAAATTATCATAATAAGCTCAAGTTGGTCATCCGTATTTGATAGATATTGTAACTTTGTCTGAAATATGATTAGACACGTATGCAATCTAAAGAGTTAGTAATAGCTAGTCTTGAAAAGAAACCTCCTCATTCTCCATAGTAGGGACCATCTCGTGGTAGTAGAAGAAAGAACATTTGCTGGAAATGGTCTTTAAAATAGAGACAGGGTGACAGATCATCGGACCTTAGTTTGCTTATCGAATTGTCTTATATCGTGTCTGAAGGACATATTGATGAGATGCACTTTGGATTCCATCTTCAAAGTTGGATTTGGCGTGGAATTGAACTGCTTGGAAGGATCAAGCAAAGAGGGAAGAGTCTTCATGAAAGCATTTGATGAGGCGAACGCACTAATCTATTGGCGATATGTTGATCCCTCTTGGAAGCTCAAAAGACTTCTCAACATCGGTTCAGAAGCTCGTCTCAGGAATAACATTACACTCATCGACAATTTCGTGCATCAACTCATCAGAAACAAGAGGAATCAACTGCCTGCGCAGCGAGAGCGTGTGAGTACTTTCTGCTTCCTTTTTTTTTTTCAGTGAAGGTGTGAGTACTTGTGTACATTTAGCTATTCGATTCTTTAAATTTATGCCCTTCTACTGTCAAGACACAATGCAAATTCGGAAGAGGCATTAGGGCATTTGATGTTTGGGAAGATTTTAGTAACAATAACTCTGAAAGAATTCTGTAGAAGCTCAAGTACTGTCCGGTTTCAGAGGAATTCTGGCTATAAAAACTTGTGGCGCCATCTAAAGATTGTTTTCATCACGAAATTGTTTTCATCACGAAGTTGTACTATTTTATAGGTTTATTCCTAGGCAATTCCTCTGGCTGATTATTCCTTTTTTTAAATTTTCTTCCTAAAAGAATGACAAGGAGGACATTCTCTCAAAATTTTTGCTCGAGAGTGAGAAAGATCCTGAGAATATGAACGAGAAGTACTTGAGGGATTTAATTCTGAATTTCATGATTGCGGGAAAAGATACTAGTGCAAATACCTTATCATGGTTCCTCTACACGCTCTGCAAACACCCCCTAGTGCAGCAAAAGATTGCCAATGAAATAAAGGAAGTAATGGGAGATCAAGCAAGTGAAGCTAATCCTGATTGTTTTGTGGAAAGAATTACTGATCCTGTGCTCAACCAAATGCACCATCTTCATGCCACGCTCACAGAGACATTGAGGCTCTATCCTGCAGTTCCAGCGGTAATCTTCTGTTCACCTGCAAGAATTGAAGTTCGGACCTCTAACCCATCAGAGGAAAAGATAAAGAAGTTCAAACTGAGAATGAGATATTTTGAACTCAAATCAATACATCAGCAGATCATGAGAGCTTGAACCTACGATGCATTATTGAGATGTATTGATAACAACTATGCAGGTCAAATACTTCCATCATAGATCAAATGCTAGCTTTTCATTCATCTCTAAATTCATGAACAAATACTGGTGCAACGCTTTTGACTGCGTGATCATGCAACTAGTTCCTAGGTTGTATTCAAATGTAAAGTCCAACGCAAAAGGGTCGATATTCTTCTGAAGAAAACACATTCAATAACTATAGAGATGCTATAAATCCATCAGATTGGCAATTACAAGTCAAGCACAAGACAAAGAGAAGACGCATTTAACAGGATTCGGCTTTATGTAGCAGTACATGCTAACTTTGATCTTTTGTACTTCTGCACAACAGGATGGAAGATGTGCTGAAACAGATGACGTTCTCCCAGATGGTTTCCACGTGAAAAAAGGGGACGGCATATATTACTTGGCTTACTCAATGGGAAGAATGCATAACATCTGGGGAGAAGATGCTGAGGATTTCAAGCCAGAAAGATGGCTTAAGGATGGAATTTTCCAAAACGAATCACCTTTCAAATTTGTTGCATTCAATGTTTGTTGCTCTGTCCTAAGTCCTCGTGAATTCAATATTCAAAGGGGGGGTACATGTCCCAAGCATCTTCAAGTCACACTCTTATTTTTCTATTTGCAGGCTGGTCCCAGGATCTGCCTCGGGAAGGATTTTGCTTATCGCCAGATGAAAATAATTTCAATAGCTCTCCTTCGCTTCTTCCGTTTCAGATTAGCTGATGAAACTAGACCTGTAACCTACAAGGTCATGTTCACCCTTCACATTGACAATGGCTTACATCTTCATGCTGTTCCCAGATTGGCTACATAAGAACTGGACTATCATTGAGTATGGTCCATCACGACATATGAATTCTAATGTTGGATGCTAGTGGTTTTCACTTATAAGTAAGCATGTCCACTACAAGATCGTACTATTGCATGTAAACATTGGAATATTAAGGTATTTTGCTTGAATTCTGTATATAATATGTAAGTTATAAGTTCAACAGGCTTTGAGATAATGCTAATGGAATCTTATCCTTGTTAAGCCACAGAAAGGCTAACAAGCTAGTACGTCCCTAGAACTGAAATGGTTTTGAAGCTCATTTAATACTCAGCCATCCAGCGCTTCTTGATATCATTGCCATACCAATCTGTTAATTGGCTAGTTGGCTTCGGCTGAGCTGGACCTATTCTTAAGTCTATGTACTGAGAACAAGCTTTCCTGTTATGTATAACCAAAGCACTTGGTTAAATGTCTACAAAATAAGGGTAAGAAGAATGGTTCCTCCTATGATAAAAGAAACGAGAAATCCTGTGACAACAACTAGATATCTCAAAGCTAACACTGCAGTAACCATAAAGGAAAAATACAGAATACCATCATAAATCACCCCAAAAACATATGGCTAAAAATACTGTCCTGAAAGAAGGTCACAATGTCAATGAAGAGCCTATTGTCGAAGGAAGTTGGCTGCCAGGCCGGGATGCCCATCCTCTGCGATTTCTGTATGCCTCAATGGCCTGTAAACGAAGCCGTTGTTGGGATGCATTTTGCGGGGTCTGCACTGGCTTCACCCAAATCAGCATATAAAGAATTAAATGGGTAAGCAGGAATGAAATAACTACTTTCAAAATCTGCAGCATTAGGCACTTGACCACTGAACATAGAATAGTACTTTAGGGATAACAGCCGATTTTGGTGGAGCTTCAACAATGTCTCCAAATTTGACCTTCTCGTGTCCAGGAAAGTCCATGTCATCCTTATCGTTGGCCTTCTTGTGTTTCTTTTTTCTTGGTTCTCTACATTTAAACAGACAAATATAAGATCATACTCAGAAAGATAGTCTGAGTAAGATATATGCAAACAAAAGGATCTTAGAACTATCATGACTCCTTAGCAAAGAAGCAAGTCAGATATGAGTCTAAATTGACTATACACAGGCCAAATTCAACAGGTATAAATTGTTACTACATGCGAATTTTGCAAAACTCGGGAGAACAGACTACTATTCTCGGCAAGGCTAGGGATCTCGCGTAAATGACATTGTAAGACTTTTATCTCCTATAGTTCCAAAAAAATTGTACTCTTCTTATAGCAGAAATCTGTAAAATATGGGTTTGAAAAGTCAAAAAGAGGGAAAATGACAAAAAAAAAAAGAAAAAGATAAGACAACGTTAAAAAGTCAACAAGAAGAGAAAAGAAACGGGCACGTTCAGCATCGGAAGACCGAGAGCCCACTCGGGAGAAAAGATGGAAGAAAAAGGAGAGAGAGAGAGGGAAGGAAAGAAAAGAAGGGAAAAAAATAGAAAAAATAGAAAAAGAAGAGTAGACTTCGGCTTTAAAAGAGAGAGAGGGAGCGCACGGGCAGAAGAAAGGAGGAAATAAGAGAGAAAAAGAAAAGAAGAGAAAGGAGAAATAAGAAAGGGGAAGGGAAAATTTTTGCCACTCTCACAATCTGGATGCCTCTTCAAGCTGAGTCAACTCCGTTTTGTAACGTTAGTAAGTGTTCAAAGTCTCTAATCATCTATTCGAACAAATCATCGCAATTAGGGCTTGAAATTCGGAATTATTGGAGATTTATGCAACAAAATCCGATTTTTAAATCGTTGAGCTGTGTATTTTTACAGATATGATAGTTTAGGGTGTTTTGAAATTATAGCATTTTACAGATCTTGATTTGAGTTTATGGTTTGCCCGAAACAAAATTTGAAAATTTATCGTGAGTGATGAACGGTGCGCGTCCAGCAACTTCGAGGCCATATTCTATCAGTTTTTGGCTTGATTTTGGAATGATCAAGTTAGGGTCCTTGTACTATATTGAAAGAGCTTTCTATTAACTATAAGAACGTTTGAAACGAGGTTTAGTGAAAAAGTTATGACGTGACCAGGTTCCACGTTTAGGCTCCGCATTATGGACGGCTTATGGATATATGATTTATTAGCGCATAGGTGTCGTTTTATCGACGAATAACTATAGTTTAGTCGAGGTTAGTTAGAGAGTAGCATATTACTTGGTTTTGATATCGTTTTCAACTAATTGATAAGAATACGAGTGCATTGACTTGAGTAACCACCGCATGTTGATTTTTGGCTTTCCCAAGTAATTAGTGCTATCTCTCCTTAGAATATGTAGACTCATGTTTTCAAAATTATAAAGATCTAATATGTTATGAGATATGAATAAGCATATTTGTTAAATAAAATTTGGATCGGGCATATGCTACATTTTGGTAGCTGTGAATGGTGTAACAAATGGTTAGTGGAAAATTTTATTTTCTTTGAGGAACGAAGTTGAGAAATATTATATATTTTGGGATCACAAAACCTTTCTACAAAAGGCTCTTAATTTTGAAATGGTTTATCGAATATTATAGAGAAACAATTTGTGAAATGTTTTATGATATGCATTTGATTTAATTCGGTTTGTAAAACCGGTTCATGAGAGGAGAGGAGTCTAGAAATTATTTAAGAATGTTTTAAGAAAAGTATTTTTGGTGGATGAATTGAATTCCGAAAGCTCTTGGTGATATATGAAATGATTTATAGAGTTGGCTTTGTGAATTGTGGATGGCGTTGTTCTAGATTGGTATTGATGCTCAATATCGTTGTGAGCCCAATAAGGGGCTTATGGGTATACACATACTAATCTAAGATATCCTTGTAAGTCGAGTCATTGGTTACTAATAAGTGGAGACCTTACCAAGGGGGAATTATAGTCACATTGTCACCAGGTATTGCGTCGTGACCATAGTTTGATATTGAGCAACAGATTGGTCAATGAAGTGGATCATTAACATGTAATATGAGTTTAGTCAATAAAGTGGACCATTAACATGTAATTTGAGTTTAGTTGATGGAATGGACTATCAACGTGTGACTTGAGATTAGTCATTGGAATGGACCATTGACGTGTAGTTTTATATGAGATGGATCAATGTAATAAGCCATTGTTGGGATCCTTTCTGTTAGTATTCTTATTGTCCAAATTCTCCTAATGAGGTGGACCTAACTATAAGGCCCAAGTGAAAACTTTGTAAACCAAATGATGGTGTATATAAAAGGTATTTAAACAGAGATCCCTCTATTAACACCTTTTGAGAAAGTGATAAATTTCAGTTCATGATTTCTTATACTTTGTCTCCATCAGTATCATATGCTTCATCATTACCAGCTTTGCCACCTTCACCTTTTCCTTCGCCCCCTCACAAAAAATCAGCTATTTCTCAATTTTACAAGCCAATCCTTAAGCGGACAAAGAAACACTCATACCCACTTGCACCTCCAAATGAAACACCACCCAGCCAGGAAAAGAAGGATAAACCCTCTATTTCCATGTTCCAAGAAGTAGATTTTCCCTCTCTTGTCCAAGAAAGTTCTAGGCCTTTTTTCCCAGCCATAGAAGAATTTATTAATCCACAGGAGAGATACCGTCACATCCCAAAGATACCTGCTTCAACTGATATGGACAAACATAAAAGGTAAAAGAGAACTCCTGTTGTTGAAGTTGTTTTGAATTAGCAATCAGAAACTTTTCTGACACACAACAATGTTTTCAAAACGGTTGACTCCAAAATCGTTGAAGTACAAAAAGATCTCAAGAGATATGATAAAACTACCAAGAAAATGCTTTTAGATTTCTAAAAGAGGCTTCACACTTTGGAATCTAGACAGCACCTGGGATATCATCATCTCGAAAGCCTAAAGACTAAAATAGAAAAATCTAAAGGCAAATTCAGCTCATTGAAAAAAGAAGATTCAAACCTTCTGATCCATTCCTTACCTTGTCAAGAATTCAGTATTCTCTTCCACCCCCCAAATACTTCAATCTTTGCTAAGGAACTTCCTCCAGCCGAAATAGCATTGATGTGATAGAGATTCGAAATCGCCTTGGAGAAATGAATAAGCTAAGGAAAGAAAAGGGGAAAGAAAAGATTCCCAATGAATCCTTGACTTCTACGAAGGAGGAATCGGACCAAATGATGATATCCAACCCGTTGGAATTATTCCTAAGAGATCCGAGCAATCAAGAGGAAAGACAACTTGATCCTACTGTCCTAAAAGATCAGATTCAGCCTTTTCCAGATCCTATTCTTCTGATTGATTCAAAATTAGGCTTAGAACCAAATTCGATATCTCTTTCATCCTCCTCCTCTTTTTCCATCCTTGTTCTTGAATTATTTCTCATTGTACTAGCTACTTCTTCAATATTTGTGGTTGATCCTCCAAATCAGGAAATAGACTCAAATCCTTCTGAATCATAGGTTATTTAACCAAATAACCCATCCTAGATTCCTGCTTTCTCCAAACAATTATTTACCCTTGATGATACCCCCATTCCAAATGGCCAACAAGATTTGAAGAATTCCATTTTTAGCTAAACACTAAAGCTCTCGCCAATCAAAACAAGTATGATGTCCCTTTTGAATAAGTTACAAAGTTTACAGGCAGTCTTAAACACCGGTGGCAATCAGTTCCGGAGTAAGACCAAGTTCAATTTTTGCTCTTGGCAAATTTTGGTCAAGCTATTGCCTTTTTACCACTTTTTCGTTAATAAACCCACTAATCTCCATGAACTCAAATAGAGAGTACTTTGAAAAAACATGTTGCTCTATAAAAAAAAAAAAAAAAAAAAAAGGCATCTTGACAAGCATTATCGAAAAATGATCAAACTCTTTTATAGCTTTGGAGCTGATGCAAATTTTAAATAGGTTTTCATAGTGTTTATTCCTAGAGAGCTCTCCCAACAAGTCGAGAGATCCTTTCTCAACAAATAAAGGAAAATTGTGGATATTCCCTTTGGAGAAATACAACAAGAAATCCATTTCTGCCTCAATAATTTATCTCAGACGCCAAATGATGTAAATTTACATCAAAGACAATCGATAGCTTAATGATGTCTACTCGCGCAAACATTTAAAGATCAAATGCTCTAAAAAAGATTATGATGGCACCTGTGGAAAATATTCCGAAAAAAAAGAAGAAGAAGCATTTCAAAGAGTACAAAATTGGAAGGTCCAAGCATGGACCTAAGTACCCCCGAAGAAAGAAGAAAGGACAATTCTTGCAAAGAAAGAAAGATCGCTTAGACTGAAACAAATCGATTAGATGCTTCATCCACAATAAAATGGATCATTTCACCAAAAATTGCTTCCAAGAGAAAAAATGTCAGAATCACTTGATACACCACTTAAAATAGAAACTAGTATATTGCTTGAAAATGATGATGTTAAATCATTATTTTCCATTGATGAAGACTCATTTGAGCAAATTCTTTGTGTTACTTCTTCCTATCAAACTTCTAGTGGATTTGATTCTATTCAGACTTTAAAAACCTTTTTTCATATATCTTTCACGTCTTTAGAACAAAACCCCTGTATATATTACAGTCAAGTTCATTGTCCCAAATTTTCTGTAAAAATCTTCACCTCAAAGTTTGTTAAACCAATCACAATCATTGCCCTTATAGATACTGGTACCAGTTCTTCAATTCTAGACACTAAGGTTCCTCCTAAAGAATACTGGACTTCCTATGTTTGATACTTTAATTCTACCTCAGGAGATATCTTTTCCACAAATATACGAACCACACTAATAACTATCTAGCTCTTTTCTCAGTGTTCTATAACAACAAAAAAATTTGAATCTAGTCTTCCCAACAAAGATTTGATCATTGATTGGGATGTTATGACTCAAATTCCTCAACTCAAAATTATCCTAGAAAATACCTTAAGTATAAAGAGCAATTCTATGAATTTGTCAATATCCAACAGTTCTTTTCCATCCAAATAAGTCTACTGGATCTAATCAAGCAAAAATTGCTGGAATCATATTTGGAATCTCACTTTGACTTATCTCAAAAGTGTCCCCATCTTTTGTGGAAAAATCTAGAGTTCTTTGCTCACCTCCCCTTTAAAAAGAATGAAGACATAAATCCCGTCAAGGCAAGTCACATGGGAATAAACCCAAAACATTTTGCTACTGCTTAGAAGGAATGCTTAGAGTTACTACATCAATGCCTTATTAAAATCTCATATTCACAATGGATCTACAAAACTTTTTACGTCAACAAACGAGCTGAGTAAAATCAAGGGAAGATATGACTGGTGATCAATTAATTAGCCCCTCAACCTTTTCCTCCAAGATGAAAAATTCACATTGCTCTCTCAAAATTCTGTTTTTACTGGACTATCCAAAGTCCATATCTATTCCAAATTTGACCTCAAAGCTGGATTTTGGCAATTGGGCATTCATCCTGCAGACAAACCCAAGACAAAATTCTGTATTCTAAACCAGTATTTCCAATTGAAGGTCCTTCCTTTTCGCCTCAAACTAGCCGAGGTTGGGACACCTGGAGTGCCAAAACTTGGCACGGAGGGACACTTAAGTGCTAGTTTCAGAGTAAAGTGGATCACTTAAGTGCCACTCCAGCCAAAATCCGGCCAAATTGCTGACGTTGCAATTTTCCGGCGAGTTGGGTGCAAAACGGCGTGGTTTTGCACGCTGACATGGCAAGAAAATGCAAAAACAACATCGTTTTGTGTCTGATGTGAAAATAATTAATATAACAATTAATTAAATTAAATTTAAACTTAATTTATTTAAAATATTCTAAAAATAAAAAACTTAAAAAAAATAAAAAAGGGGGCGAAGGGGGCGGCTAAGGGCCGAGCCCTCGCCACCGCCGCCTCCCCCGCCGCCGGGAAGGGCCGGCGATGGAGGGGGAGGGTCGGCCGAGGTTGCCGGCCCCCGGCCGATCCGCGGCGAGGGCCGCAAGCCCTCGTTAGATCGCGGCGAGGGCTGCGACCCTCACCCGGATCGGGCAAGGGCTCACAGCCCTCACCGCCTCCCCGTCGTCGCCGGAAAGGGCCGGCGACGGTGGGGGGAGCTTCGGCCAGGGTCGCCGGGCCCTGGCCAAGGGCTGGCGATCTTGGCCGTCGGCGGCGAGGGCCCGCGAGCCCTCGCCGGATCTAGGCAAGGGCTTGCGGGCCCTCGCCGCCTCCTTGCGGCGACGCCGGGCGACCCCCGACCGACCCTCCCCTTCCGTTGCCGGCCCTTCCCAAATGGCGGGAGGCGGTGGCGGCGAGGGCTCGGCCCTCAACCGCCCCATTTGGCCATCCCCCTTTTTTTTTAATTTTAATTTTAATTTTTTAAGAATATTTTAAATAAAATTAATTTTAAATTTAATTTAATTAATTTTTAAATTAATTATTTACACATCAGAGCCAAAACGACATCGTTTTTGCATTTTCTCGCCACGTCAGCGTGCAAAATGACGTCGTTTTGCACCCAACTCGTCGGAAAATTGCCACATCAACAATTTGGCCGGATTTTGGCCGGAGTGGCACTTAAGTGATCCACTTTACTCCGAAACTGGCACTTAAGTGTACCTTTCCGAAGTTTTGGCACTTAAGTGTCCTTCCATGCCAAGTTTTGGCACTTGGGTTGTTCTTCTGCCCAAAATTGCCCATTCCTTATTCCAAAAGACCACATGCCATATCTTTAAGTCAATCTTACCAAGTGCAACAATTTACATTGATAATATCTTACTTTATAGCCATGATGAAGAATTTCAATGCCAACTCCTCAATCAATTTGTAGATATCGTGAAAAAATATGGAATCATGCTTTCTTAGAGAAAGATGAACATTAGCCAAATAAAAATGGAATTTCTTAGTATGCGCCTTAACAAAAGTATATACTATCCAAGGTTGCACATTGCTCTGGAATTGTTGAAATTTCTAGAATAAAATTTCACGGTAAAGCAAGTTTAGTAATTTCTCGGGATAATAAATTACCTTATAAATTTTGTTCCCAATATCACAAAATTGCTGATTCCATAACAATTGATGCTAAAAAAGAATCATCCACCTTGGAGTAAAGCTCAAACCAAAGCAGTTGCAGAGTTAAAAGAAGTTATACAGATCTTCCCCCATTGCAAATACCATCTAGGAATCCTCCATATCAATGTTAATAATGCATATTGGGCAGCCATACTGTTTGAAGAGATTAAAGGTAAGTGACACATTTGCGCTTACAAAAGTGGAAAGTTTCCTAAGGCTGAAATGCATTATCATTCTACTTTCAAGAAAATATTGGCAATAAAGAACGGGATAAAAAAGTTTGAATTCCATCTTATTGGCCATCATTTCCTAGTGGAATTGGATATGACATCTTTCCCCTAGATGGCCAAATTCAGATAAAAGCAGATTCCCCACTCCTAGCTGCTTCCATGGGCTGAATGGTTTTCAAAATACTCTTTTGAAACCAAACACATTGCAGGAAAAAAAAATGTTCTTGCTGATTTCCTCCAGACAAAAGACACCAACAGAGATCAACATGTACATTTTCAGGCATGCTTTTCCTCAACAAGAAAAGTACAAGATTGAAAGAATGTGAGATTAGCCAAGCTTGGAATATTCTCAGGAAATCATTGAACAAATCCAGAATGACAATCTCACTGAAAATCTTAATAACCTCATGTGACAACATCATACAAATCTATTCAAGTTCCATGAAGGCTCAATTCTTTATCATTTCAGATTAAATTTCAGATGCCTATTTATTCATTCATTAATTTGGAAAGAAGATGATTTTCCTAACCAGCTTCGATGGCTATTTTGGTACTTAATCAATAGATACTTAATAGCTATGAAATTCCCCACTAAAAAATTCATTGTCAAATTAACAAAGCTGATTGCGCTTTGGTGAAATGAGGGAAATGAAAGCAATAGGAACCTCTTGACTATGCTTAACTAGTTCTATCTTCCAACTTATTGGAACTGCTTCTTCCTTCAAGAACTAAGAGATGCTCCTCGAGGAGAGCTAGAGTTACACACAATGGTATTTTTCCTGCAACCATGCATTTCTTTGTGAAATAATAGCACCCTCATCAATGCACCAGAAGAAATAGGAACCACTACTTACAAACCTCAACCACATCTTTAGGAAGCTCATATCTACAAAATATTTCCTAATTGTGTCAGACCCGTCAAATACAACTACAAAGAACTTAGAAAATCCTATGCCAAGAAAATGAGACTATTTTTAAAGAATTATGAGACTACTCAACACCTGTATCATGGGACCATTATGGTCTTGCACTTGAAACCAGATATGCACTCTAGGAATTCAAGCAAGCACTAAATCAAGTACGAACACCTCCAACACAAGAACAAGAAATGGCAGACATGGACGATTCCGTACAGTTCTCTCAAGAATCCTATGCTTAGGTATCCTATACCCAATAGGGAGGTCCTCTCTCTCAAGATCCATATGATCAAGGACCTTTGTCCTTATCCCTCAGAATGGACCCCGGCATAGTCTCCCATTATGTCCAAATAGCAAACTGGCCCTAGCTAGTCATGCCTACTGACACCCCAGGATCCTCTAGGACTTGTGAAGAAGAACCTGCCTCAAGTAGTGAAAGTATGTGGAATGCCCTAATTTCACAAAGGGAATTCTCTCACGATACCAACATTCCTCCTGATGACATTGGAATGTAACAAGCTATGAGGAAGAACGATTTGCAAGACAAAGTTCCCATGATTCAAACTATGACTATAACTCTTGGGATGGTAGATAAACTCGTACCAAAATTTGTTGTAGTAGTTACTGTGGCATAGGTCACTATAGCAAAGTACTAAAGAAATCATTTTTTTACAGCCATTGTTCATATCATCTAGAATAATTCTCGACTAGGAATCTTGTAGCCTTTTTGTGTTTCAAGACCTGTGAGCTTGGTCTTTGTTTTTTGTAACCTCTTAATGCCTATAAAAGACAAAGAAAATGTAATGTATTGAGCAGACTTCCTTAAAGTAAAATGTGTGCTTATGAAAATCCTATCCATGTCTTTCTAAACATTTTTTCTTCTCTAACCTGATAGGATCCTCTAAGAAATGCAGCTCGGCTAAGTTTAAAAATGTTACTATCTTTGCATCTGTAACTATTTGCATGCTTTAGACCAAATTTCCGGGTAATTTACAACTAAAAGGCTATCTCTTGAAGGCTTGAATAGAGGTTTGCCTAGTTTGGGATAGTATATCTGCTGTAACTGACCTAATTATCTCTAATTTTAAGCATAGATCATCATTGAGATTAACCAATGGAATGGACCATTGCCATGTGAATTAATAAGATTGATCAATGGATTTGACCATTGATACTTGTTTTGATATTATTGTGAAATAAATATTTCTCATATAAATATAGCTATTTTAAAGCATATATAATTTATTCTCTTATGACTTATTTGTTATATTTTAGATTTGGGTTAAAAGAATTGTGGTTTTGGGGTGTAAATATGCATAATGGGTCATCGACCCGCTTAGAAAAGATGTCCTACTCACTGAGTTGTGATTGTATACCCCCTATTTTCTAAACTTTTTTAGGTTCCTCAACTAATGATGAGTAATACGAGAGCAATAGTAATGAGGGGGTTTTTTTAGAGTTGGATTTTCAGAGCTTTGAGGCTGCATCCTTTGGGTAAAAGGACAGCCGTGTCACCCCCATTCATTGTTGGTTTTGGTGTGTGACAAAATCTGTGTCTAAAGTGATAGTAATTGATTCTAACATATTCATTTTCTAAGGAACTGCTCTTATACTTGAAGAGCTCTGGCCCTTCTTGTAATATTTGGATATTTTGAAGCAAGTAGGAAAAATAAAATGAAGGTGGGGTCCACAAGGAAAAGAAAAGATGTTTCACCTAGTCAACAAAAGGAGAAGAAAAGGGGACATTGAGCAGAATAAAACGGAGAGGCTATGAGCTCTCATGAGCGCAAAAAGAAAGGGTAAAGAAAAGAGAGAAAAGGACAAAAAGAAAGGGGTTTTGCATGCGCATGCCACGGGATCTTGCCAAGCCAAATCAACTTCATTTAGCAATGCCCGGTAAGTGCGCACACCCCTCGTTCATCCAATCTGAGTAGTTTTGAATTTAGTGCTAGAAATTCGAAATTATGTGAAATTTGAACCGCAAAATCCGATTTTTGAGTCAGTAAACTGTGTGTGTGTGTGTGTGTGTGTGTGTAGTTTAGGATGTCATGGAGCTGTAGAATTTTACAGATCTTGATTTGAGTTTACAGTTTGCCCAAAACAAAAACTCGAAGTTTCCATCACATGATGAACAATGTCTATTTAGCAATTTCGGGGCCATATTTTGTCGCCTTTTGACTTGATTTTGGAGCGGTTGAGTTAGGGTCCCTATAGTATGTTGAAAGAACTTTCTATTGATAGTAAGGTGGAGAAAGTTTTGTCGTGATCAAGTTTCGCGCTCAAGCTCCGCATTGCGGACGACTTGAATAATCACTTTAGATGTGTGAATTTTTTCAGCACTTAGGTGTCGTTTTATGCATAATTTAGTCTAACTGTTAGTTGAGATAGCAATTTGCTTCATTTTGATGCTATTTCTTGCTTATATGATAAGAATGCGAGTTCGTTGATTCGTGAGCCTGGTTATTTGGTTTAGGGCATATCTAGGTCAATGGTACTATTTATTTTTTGAGTTTGTAAAACTCATATTTTAAAATAATATGAAATAGCATTGTTGTTGCAAAAAAGTCGGATCAAACATTTATTGCCTTGTTGATTTTGAAATGGCATTGTAAGACATTTTTGGAAACAACTTATGAGTCAATCATTATGCAATGGATTGAGGAAATTCTTTATGAAAATAATTCTTTTGTTACATATTATATGTTTGGATTTGTGAGGAATTGAAAAAGGCATTGTTTTGAAATAACTTGAAATGATTATTTGTAAATACCTCAATCAAAATTTTGTGAAAGAATTGCCAAAAGTTATAGGTATGGATTCGTGAAATCCTCTAACAAATGTTTGATCAATTGAGTTACGAAAGTTGATTCGGTTCGGTTTGCAAAATCAGGTCATGAAATGGATTATGGTCTTTATTGTGAATTTGTTCTATGAAATGATATGAGAAATATTTTCCGGAAAAAAAAAAGTATTTCTATCAAAGGAACTGAGTTACAAAAGGTTATATGATTGGTTTGTTAAATGTATTGTTGAGTATGAGATTGATTATGGATTGAATTTCTAAATATTAGAGAATGTGGGTTTAGTGTTCAATATTGTTGTGAGCCCAATGAGGGGCTTGTGGGTACGCGCATACTAGTTTAGAATATCTTTGTGGGCCAAGCCACATGCTAATAATAGATAGAGACCTTGCCAAAGAGGATATCGTGGTCACATTGTCACTAAACATTGTGTCGTGAACATAGTTTGATATTGAGCAAAGAGTTGGCTGATGGATAGACCATTGGCATGTGGTTTCATATGAGATGAATCAATGGAATAGATCATTAATATGTGGCATGTAATTAACCAATGCAATGGACTATTGGCATGTGAATTAATGAGATTAATCAATGAATTTGACCATTGATAGTTATTATGAACTTATTGATTTAACAATTTTTTTTATATGTATATGATTATGTTAAAGTAGCATAACATATTTTTATCTAGTATATTTATTATATTGTAGATTTGGGTTAAATGAGTTATGATTTGGTTTTATAAAGTGTATAGTGGGGTGCTCGATCTACTTAGAAGAGATGCGCACTAGTTTCTGAGCTGTGGTTACTCATCCCTCTATTTTTTCCAATCAGTTCTTCAGCTAGCAATAAGTAGTACAAGAGTGATAGCAACAAGGGGACTTTTGGAGAGATGGGTTTCTGGTGGTTTAAGGCCATGCCCTTTGAGTGAAAGAACAGCCATGTCATCCCCATTCTTGATGGTTTTAGGATGTGACACCTGTCGTTTAAGCCTGTCACCAAGGTTTCCGACGGTCATTCCTAAACTGTACAAAAAATTTAACACTAGCCAAAGCCAAATGAAAACGAGCTCTTTCTCCGAAGGCTGCATTAAATGATGACGGGTTCCGGGGCAAGTACATTGCTTCACTGAACCTTCTGTCATTCTAGAACTCACTTTGATTGCTCTTGCTTTAGACATTTACAAGAATGGATCTCCCAACAGAAGTAGCAGAACGACCTCCTGCTGGAACAAGCCACACATTTCATCGTTTTTCGCCTTTATTCAACCCCAAGATCCCTACAAAAGAGCGAAATTTCTTCTAGCGGCAACGATCTCGAGTATGTATATACTACCATCATCATTAGCTTGAAAGGGGTGTTGACAAAACATGGAAATTGAAGTCAAGGCGCTATCGATGACGTGAGAATTGAATGCAACACGCGGAGGTCGATTGGGAGTGGAGGAGATGAGAAGCTCGGAAAGGTAATGCGTCGTCGACCTGAGAGGCATTTAATGGAGGAGGGAGGGCGGTGGCCTCGCCGTGAGCCGCCGTGTCGTTCGCCTCTCTCCGCCTCCGCCCTTTCCCCACCATCACACACTCTCTCTCTCTCCCCGAAAAATAAGAAAATTGATCGTCGGTCGTGTGTTTTGTGCGTGATTATGATGGCAGTCCCTACTTTTTCATTTATTTTAAATTGACAACCATACTTTCTAATTGCTTTCGATGTCACCCCTCAGTTGGTTTTGGTGTCCCCTTTGGGCATGGGAAGAAAAGGTGAGTGATAAAGTTTGTTTTATAACATTCATGTGCCACATAGGAGCCGCTGATTCCTGGTTTATTTTAGCTGATTTTTTTCCCTTTAAATCATCTATTAACCGAAGGATGTCGTTGATGACTTTCGTCTCCAATGCTTACAATGTGAATATGTAATGTTTGTCACTATCCCAACATGTCCAGTTAAAGTTAGATATAAATATCATCGAATCATATGATATTTACGTTTCTCATTCATCCGATCTTGAATCTCTCGAGCAAAAAGATGTGTAGAGAATACCATTTATCATCCATTGAAATAATACCAGCTTTGGAGTGGTTTAAGTTCACCTAGTTAGAAGTGAAACCCTAGAAGTTGAAATGCATTTTAGTACAATATCGCCTATAATAAGCATGACAGAGGGGGAGCAAAAAAGGGAAACAATCATATTATGAGTTTTAGTTGATTTAGTTTTAGTAGCTTAACACATGACTCGAGAAAATCCTGAAAATTAACTCTCTCTTATTGGGTGGTTCATACTTAGAATGTGTTTGTTTCATGTAAAAATTTATGACAAAGGTTTTTGTGGAAGTCGATTCCAAAGAAAATTGATAATTTTCATTTATTTGGTGACATATTGAAAAGGTATGTTTGAAAACATTTTCGAATGTTTAAATCTCATTTGAAATAACAGACATCGAAGAAGGTCAGATGTGAGCAGTTCTGAAGAGACTTGCCATGCTTGGGATTTGATTTCATTTATTGAGAAAGTAGGGATTTTTATTTTTTGGTTTGTCTTCCTAATTTTGAGGATATATTATCAAAAAAGTTTTAAACCTATTATAATCACGTCAATTTGGTTTTTAATTTTTTTTGTCAATTCAATTCTAAACCTTTTGTATTTGTATCAATTTAGTCCATCCGACCAATTTTGGTCGAGCGGCATTGACATGAACACTAATTGGTACCAGCCATCCAACCGATGCTAATGTAGATAATTTTTTGTTAATATTTTATTTATTTGGAATTTTTTAATTAATGTTTTACTTTTTCATTTCTTTCTCTCTCTTTTTTCCCACCTTCCTCTCTTCTTCCACACAAGATCCAGCAAGGTTAGCCTCGCTAGCCAATGGCGAGGCTCGCCCCACCAGCCTCTTCCAAGATCTCGAACTTCCCCGATAGGACACAGGTGAAACCAGAAGTTGCCCATCAATTCCTATGCGGAATCTCTACTTCCCAACTAACCACATCTCAATCACAAACACTAATTTACTCTTTCCTTCCGCATCACTAAAACCTCAAATGCCAAGTAAACAAATGGACAAAATCAAAAGTCTTGAGACATGAACCAAGGCAAGGATATCATCTACTTTATCTTCATCCTCGTTACCATCCATCTTCTTCACACAAAAAGATGGACATCGATATCATGTCCGTGATGCTCTACTCCACAGCCCTCGTTCCAATCGCTCTCTTCGTCGTCTGTGCACTCCTCCTCCTGAAAACCATCACCGGCAAGTCCCTCCCAAACTTTAAGGGTCTCTTCGTTTAGCAAAATATATCACATTTCTGAAAAATATTTTTAGGAAGTCATTTTCCAAGAAAATGACTATTTTTTTGTATTCAGTTGAAACCTGAAATTTGAGTGGAAAATGTTCTCTATTGTTCGTAATCTAATTTGATTTTTTGGGAAAATTACCAAAAAAATTAATTTTTAATATTTTTAATTGACCAAAAAAACTTAATTTTAATTTTTTATATTTTTAAAAATTGAATTTTTTTATTATTTTTATTTTTAAAAATCGAATTTTTGTTTTTATCTTCATTTTTATTTTTATTTTTATTTTTCCTTTTTCTTTTCCTCCCTCCTTCTTCCTCCTCCTCCCTCCGTTACCGCGTGCCTCAATGTGGTCGGCTGCTCGGCGGCCAACCAAGACACAATCATCAGATCCGGCGAGCTCGAGGCTCGACCAATCCAGGTGACCCACGAGGTTGCCGGCCAACAAACGTGGCTCACTTGGATCGGTCGAGCCCGAGCTCCGCAAGCTCGCCAAATCCGGCAAGCTTGAGCCTCACCCTCGCCGAATCTGGCCTTGAAAAATAGTTTCAATAGCTGAGACAGATGAGGTTCTCCGAGATGGCTTCCACGTGAAAAAGGGGGACAACGTTAATTACTTGGCTTACTAACATATGGGGAGAAGATGCCGAGGATTTCAAACCTGAAAGACGGTTGAAGGATTGAATTTTCCAAAATGAATTCCCTTTCAAATTTGTTGCATTCCATGTTCGTTTCTTTATCCCAAGTCCTCGTGATATGAATGTCTAGAGTGTGTGTACATATTTCAAGCATCTACGGTGACACTCCTACTTTCCTATTTGCAGGCTGGTCCTAGGATCTGCCTCGGGAAGGATTTCACTTACCGCCAGATGAAAAAAGTTTCAATAGCTCTCCTTCGCTTCTTCCATTTCAGATTAGCTGACGAAACTAGACCTGTAACCTACAAGGCCATGTTCACCCTTCACATCGACAATGGCTTATCTATTCACGCTGTTCCCAGATTGGCTAAATAAGAGTTGGGCTATCGCTAAGAATGGTCCATCGCGTCATATGGATTTCTAATGTTGGATGCTAGCAGTTTCCACTGATAAGTAAGCATGCGCACCGCATGATGTTACAATTGCATGTAAAGATTGGAACATTGAGGTGTTTTGCTTATATTCGGTATGTAATGTAAGTTCGTCAGGCTTTGTGACAATGCCAATAAAATCTTATTTTCATAAAGCCTCTTGAGGGGCTAGCAAGCTGATATGTCCCTAGAACTAAAAATGGTTTTCAAACTCATACGGTAATTAGCCATCCAGCATTAATTATATCATTGACATACCAATCTGATAATCAGCTAATTGGCTTCGGCTGAGCTAGACCTATTCATAAGAATATATACTGAGAACAGGTTTTGCTATTACGTGTAGTAAAGCACTTGGTTAAATGTCTAAACTATCACAAATTTAAGGAAAGAAGAATGGTTCTCCTCCCGTGATGAAAGAAATGAGATATCCTATGACAAAAACTAGATCTCTCCAAACTGATTTAGAATACCATCATAATTTGCTTTAAAATATATATGGCCAAAGTAGTGTTCTAAAGAAGGTCACGATCATAATGAAGAAGCTATTGTCAAAGGAAGTTGGCTGCCGGACCTGATTGTCCATCCTTTGCGATTTCGGTATGCCTCAATTGCCGGTAAACAAAGTTGCTGTTGGGATGCATTTTGCGGGGTCTTCAATGCCTTCACCCAAATGAAAAAGAAACAAATTAAATGGGTAAGGGGGAATGGAACAACTAATTTCGGAATCTGCACCATTAGTCGATTGACCAGCAAAACATGGGACACTACTTTAGGAATCGCGGCCAATTCGGGCAAGAGCTTCCACAGCCTCTCCAAATTTGACCTTCTCATCTCCGGTAAAGTCCACGCCATTCTCATCATTGGCCTTCTCATGTTTCTTTTTTCTTGATTCTCTATACCTAAATAGACAAATCTAAGATCATACTCAGAAAGACGGTCAGGATGAGGTATATGCAAAGCAAATCATCTTGGAACTCCATGACTCGCTAGCAAAAGAAGCAAGGCAGACGCGAGTCTAAATCGACTATCTGCCAGCTCTTGCATATTTGACTAGGGATTCCATCCCAAATATTCACGAGATACCGTGAGCCGCCGCGTCCTCCTCCCTCTTCCCACCATCGCGCTCTCTTCCCCTCTCTCTCAAAAATGAGAAAGTTGATTGTTGGTCCTGTGTTTTGGGTGTAATTCCAGCGATAGTCCCTTCTGTTTCATTTATTTTAGGTTGACCCCCATACTTTCTAATTGCTTACAATATCAACCCTGAGTCAGTTTTGGTGACCCTTTTGCGCGTGGTGAAGAAAAGGTGAGCAAGAAAGTTTGTTCTATGATACTCATGTGCCACGTAGAAAGCACCGATTCTTGGTTTATTTAGCTGATTTTTTTTCCTCTAAATCATCTATTAATCAAAGGATGTTGTCAGTTGACTTTCGATGCTTACAATGTGAATTCGTAATATTTGTCACTATCTCAACGTGCGTAGATAAAATTAGATATGGATACCGTCAAATGAAAAGATATTTGTATTTTTTATTCGTGGTGATAATACCAACTTTGAAGTGGTTCAAGTTCACCTAGTTAGAAGTGAAACCCTTGAAAAGCATTCTTTGTACGATCTCGAATCTCACATGCCGGGCAGGGGGTCAGCAAAAAAGGAAAACGATCATATTATGAAGTTTAGTTTTAGTAGCACAACCATGACTCGAGAAACTCCAGAAAATTAACTCTCTTGTGGGGTGTTTCCTTCTTAGGATGTGTTTGTTCGGTATAAAAATTTATGATAAAGGTTTTCGTGGATATCATCTAAAAAAAACTGATAATTTTTATTTGTTTAATGATATACTAAAAGGGTGTTATTTGAAAATATTTATGGGTGTTTAAATCTCATTTAAAGTAACTGATATTGAACAAGGTAAGAAGTGAGCATTTGTTAAGAGAGTTGTTATGCTTGGGAAATGATTCATCTTTTGAGAAAGTGGGAATTCGTTCTCCTAATTTTAAATGGAGAATTATTAAGAAAATCTTACACTTATTGCAATTTTTGTCAATTCAATTATAAACTTTTTTTTTATTAATTCAATCTTAAACTTTTTGTATTTGTATCAGTTCAGTCCATCCAAGACTAGTGCTGAAATGGCCAACTATCCTAATGATGCTAACGTGAGCAATTTTGGCCGACTAGCATTGATATTTTTGGCCAGTTGGGGCTAATATGGCCAATTGTTCAGCTGTCGCTAACGTAAACAATTTCGACCGACGCTGACATGGCCAATTGTCCGGCTGACATTAACGTGAATAAAATTTTAATAAACTTTTATTTTTATTTTATTTTAAAATAATTATTTCGTTGGCCGGCTCGCCTCGCGACCACTTCCGAGATCTCAAACTTCCCCACAACACACAGATCAAACCAAAGCTTCCCCATCATTTCCACGCGTGCGTAATCTCTGCTTCCCAACTAACCACATCTCAATCACAAGCACTAATTTAATCTTTCTTGCCACATCATTAAAACCTACATATGCTAAGTAAACAAATGGATAAAGTCAAAAGAGTCTTGAGACGTGAACCAAGGCAAGGATATCATCTACTTTTTCTTCATCCTCGTTACCTTCCATCTTCTTCACACACAAAAATGGACATCAATATTATGTCCGTGCTGCTCTACTCTACGGCGCTCGTTCCAGTTGTTCTCTTCCTCGCCTGTGCGCTCCTCCTCCTGAGAACCTTCACCGGCAAGTCCCTCTGGGACTCTAAATATCCGCCCGTTCGTGGGACAGTCTTCGCTCAACTCTTCAACTTCAACCGGCTCTACGACTACCTGACCGAAGTCGCGAGGAGATCTCCGACGTTCCGGCTCCTTGCGCCAGACCGGAGTCAGATCTACACAACCGATCCAAGGAACATCGAGCACATGGTAAAGACCAACTTTGATAATTACACGAAGGGAAAGTATGACATAGATATACTGAAGGATTTGTTCGGGGAGGGGATTTTCGTGGTGGATGGAGAGAAGTGGAAGAAGCAAAGGAAGGTCGCGAGCTTTGAGTTTGCGACAAGGGTGCTCAGAGATTTTAGTTGTTGCGTGTTCAGGAAGAATGCTGCGAAGCTGGTCAAGGTCGTGGAGGAGCTATCGGCTGCTTCAGAGGGATTCGACATGCAAGTGAGTAGTTTCAATTTTTGAATGGCGAGAACTCCACGATGATCAAAACCACTCTGAAAGAAACATAAGGTGAATGGAAAAGACTGCATATTTCCGACAGAATATCGAACTATACTGAAGTTGCTCATCCGGATTTAATAGATATGTACCTTTGTCTGAAAATGATTGGATATGTATGCAATCTAAAGAGGATTAGACATAGCTAGCCTCGAAGAGAAACCTAGGATAGACGAAAACTGTTGGGGTCACTCAACGATAGGAGTGACCATGTGGAAGTTGTCAGTCCTCCTCAGCCTCCACCCAAACAATTTGAGATATATATATATATATGTATATGTATATATATATGGCAACCATAACAGTACAAGAAAGGACATTTCCTGATAATGGTCTTTACAGTAGCAAAGAGGGTAAGAGGACACTGTACATTAGTTTGCTCATCATATTGTCTTAAATCTTGTGTGTAGGATATATTGATGAGGTGCACTTTGGATTCCATCTTTAAAGTTGGATTCGGTGTGGAATTGAACTGCTTGGAAGGATCAAGCAAAGAGGGAAGAGCCTTCATGAAAGCTTTTGATGAGGCGAATGCACTAACCTACTGGCGATACATCGATCCCTCTTGGGAACTCAAAAGACTTTTCAACATCGGTTCAGAAGCTTGTCTTAGGAATGACATTAAACTCATGGACAATTTTGTGCATCAACTTATCAAGATCAAGAGGAATCAACTCGCAGTGCGGCGAGAACAGGTGAGTACTTTTTTAAATTTTATTAGTAAATGTGTAAATTGTAAGTACTTAGTGTGTGTTTAGCTGTTCGATTTTTTTATCAAGCCACTACTGAAATTAGGAAGAGGCATTATGGCATGTGATGCTGCAGAAGATTTTAATAACAAGAACACTGGAAGGATTCTGTAGAAGCTGAAGAACTATTTTCAGAGGAAGAATTCTGAATAGAAAAACTTGTGGCACCATCTAAAGATTGTTTTCATGACAAAGTCATACTACTTTTTAGAGGATTTTTCTTTGGAAAATCCCCTGGTTGATGTTTTCTTTTCCCATCTTTTTCCTACAAGAATGACAAGGAGGACATTCTCTCGAGATTTTTGCTCGAGTGCGAGAAAGATCCCAAGAATATGAACGAGAAGTACTTGAGGGATATAATTCTGAATTATATGATTGCGGGAAAAGACACTAGTGCAAATACCTTGTCATGGTTCCTCTACATGCTCTGTAAAAACCCCCTGGTGCAGCAAAAGATTGTTGACGAAATAAAGGAAGTGATTGGAGATCAGGCAAATGAAGCTAACCCAGATGAATTCGTGGAAAGAATAAATGATCCGGTGCTTGGCCGAATGCACTACCTTCATGCCACACTCACAGAGACTTTGAGGCTGTATCCTGCACTTCCGCTGGTAATTTACTCTTCACTTGTAAGAATTGAAGTTCAACCCCCTGACTGATCCCAGAAGAGAACAAAAAAAAAAAAAAAACTCAAATCAATTCATCAGAAAAACATTGGAGCTTGGAGAGAGCCAATCATAATGGTTCTGAGTAAATCGCCATTGGAGTTGCACCACAAGACATCACAATTTCCTGACTTTAAAAGCCATGATGCATCATCCAAGTGTATTTATGACAGACTAAAAATTTTGCTTAAGTGCATGACTGGGAATCATTTCATTTCCATTAATCACAGGTCACATTTTTCCATCCCAAGATCAAATGCTTGCTTTTCATTCATCTCTAAATTCACAAACAGATACTAGTGCTACTCTGACTGCATTGCGATCTTGCAGCTAGTTCTTAATTCGTATTCAAATGTCAAATGCCACATGAAAGAGTCAATATTCTTCTGAACAAAACATGATCAGCAACCCAGCAGATGCTAGAAATCCATCAGATTGGCAATTATAAATCAAGCACAAGCCAAAGAGAACACCCATTTAACAAGCTTTGGCTTTTGTATCAATACATGCTAACTTTGATCTTTCACACTCCTGCACAACAGGACGGAAGATGTGCTGAGACAGATGAGGTTCTCCGAGATGGCTTCCACGTGAAAAAGGGGGACAACGTTAATTACTTGGCTTACTCAATGGCAAGAATGCATAACATATGGGGAGAAGATGCCGAGGATTTCAAACCTGAAAGATGGTTGAAGGATGGAATTTTCCAAAATGAATCACCTTTCAAATTTGTTGCATTCCATGTTGGTTTCTTTATCCCAAGTCCTCGTGAATTGAATGTCCAGAGTGTGTGTACGTATTCCAAGCATCTACAGTGACACTCCTACTTTCCTATTTGCAGGCTGGTCCTAGGATCTGCCTCGGGAAGGATTTCGCTTACCGCCAGATGAAAATAGTTTCAATAGCTCTCCTTCGCTTCTTCCGTTTCAGATTAGCTGATGAAGCTAGACCCGTAACCTACAAGGTCATGTTCACCCTTCACATCAACAATGGCTTACCTCTTCATGCTGTTCCCAGATTGGCTAAATAAGAGTTAGACTATCGTTGAGTATGGTCCATCGCATCATATGGATTTCTAACGTTGGATGCTAGCAGTTTCCACTGATAAGTAAGCATGCGCACCGCATGATGTTACAATTGCATGTAAAGATTGGAATATTGAGGTGTTTTGCTTATATTCGGTCTGTAATATAAGTTCGTCAGGCTTTGTGATAATGCCAATAAAATCTTATTTTCGTAAAGCCTCTTGAGGGGCTAACAAGCTGACATTTCCCTAGAACTAAAGACGGTTTTCAAGCTCATCCAATGATCAGCTATCCAGCAATTAATTATATCATTGACATACCAATCTGATAATCAGCTAATTGGCTTCGGCTGAGTTGGACCTATTCGTAAGAATACATGCTGAGAACAGGTTTTGCTGTTATGTGTAGTAAAGCACTTGGTTAAATGTCAAATTATTACAAATTTAGGGAAAGAAGAATGGTTCTCCTCCTGTGATGAAAGAAATGAGATATCCTATGACAAAAACTAGCTCTCTCGAAACTGATACAGAATGCCATCATAATTTGCTTTAAAATATATGGCCAAAGTGGTGTTCTAAGGAAGGTCACGATCATAATGAAGAAGCTATTGTCAAAGGAAGTTGGCTGCCGGACCTGATTGTCCATCCTTTGCGATTTCGGTATGCCTCAATTGCCGGTAAACAAAGTTGCTGTTGGGATGCATTTTGCGGGGTCTTCAATGCCTTCACCCAAATGAAAAAGAAACAAATTAAGGGCGCGTTTGGTAACCATTCTATTTCGAGGAACAATTTTTTAACAGAAATTGTTTTTCTATTTCTGCTCCTGGGAACAATTTCTGAGTATAAGAACGCTCTTGGTAATTGCAAAAAATTTCTATTCCAAGAATAGAAATGCGTTTACTAAACTTGTATAATTTTGTTATTTCTTTTAATTTTTCAATATTTTTATTATATTTTTCCTTTTTTTTTCTTTCTTCTTTCTTTTTCTTTTTTTTTTTTTTTCCTTGTTCCTCCTTTGTGGCTTGTCGCCGGCCACGGTGGTGGCTGGTGACCGGCTGGGCGAGGTCCGGCGAGCTCGCCGGAGCCTCGCCAGGCCACCGCAAGGCTCGACCTCACCTAGGTGGCGCGAGGTCGGCCTCGCCCAGCCACAACAACGCTCCGGCGAAGTCGCCGGCCCTCGTCAGCTAGTTGCCGACCATGGCCGAGGCCATAAATGGGTAGGGAGAATGGAACAACTAATTTCGGAATCTGCACCATTAGTCGATTGACCAGCAAAACATGGGACACTACTTTAGGAATCGCGGCCCATGCGGGCAAGAGCTTCCACAACCTCTCCAAATTTGACCTTCTCATCTCCGTAAAGTCCATGCCATTCTCATCATTGGCCTTCTCAAGTTTCTTTTTTCTTGATTCTCTATACCTAAATGGACAAATCTAAGATCATACTCAGAAAGACGGTCTGGATGAGGTATATGCAAAGAAATCATCTTGGAACTACCATGACTCGCTGGCAAAAGAAGCAAGGCAGACACGAGTCTAAATCGACTATCTGCCAGCTCTTGCATATTTGACTAGGGATTCCATCCCAAATATTCACGAGACGCCGTGAGCCGCCGCGTCCTCCTCTCTCTTCCCACCATCGCGCTCTCTTCCCCTCTCTCTCTCAAAAATGAGAAAAGTGATTGTTGGTCCTGTGTTTTGGGTGTAATTCGGGCGATAGTCCCTACTGTTTCATTTATTTTAGATTGACCCCCATACTTTCTAATTGCTTACGATGTCACGCCTCAGTCGGTTTGGATGGCCCTTTTCGCGCGTGGGGAAGAAAAGGTGAGCGAGAAAGTTTGTTCTACAATACTCATGTGCCGTATGGGAAGCAGCAATTCTTGGTTTATTTTAGCTGATTTTTTTTCCTCTAAATCATCTATTAACCAAAGGATGTTATCGGTTGACTTTCGATGCTTATAATATTCATTTGTAATATTTGTCACTATTTCAATGTACCGAGATAAAATTAGATATGAATATTGTCAAATGAAAAGATATTTATATTTTTTATTCATCCGATCTTGAATCTCTCCTGCAAAAAGATGCGTGAAGAATACTATTTATCTTTCATTGTCATTATGCCAACTTTGAAGTTGGTTCAAGTTCACCTAGTTATAAGAGAAACCCTAGAAGTTGAAAAGCATTTTGGTACGATCTCACCTCTGACGGGCAGGAGAGGGGGTCGGCAAAAAAGGATAACAATCATATTATGAGGTTTAGTTTTAGTGGCTTAACGCATGACTCGAGAAACTCAAGAAAATTAATTCTCTTGTTGAATGGTTCTCCTTAGGATGTGCTTCTTTCGTGTAAAAAATTAATGATAAAGATTTCTGTGGACATCATTAAAAAAAATTGATAATTTTCATTTGTTTAATGATATATTAAAAGGCGTGTTTGAAAACTTTTTCAAGTGTTTAAATCTCATTTGAAATAACAAATGTTGAAAAATGTAAGAAGTGTGTGTTTGTTAGGGGAGCTCTTATGGTTGGGAAATCATTTTCATCTATTGAAAAAGCCAGGAATTCATTTTCCTAATTTTAAGGGGAGAATTATCAAGAAAATCTTAAACTTATTATAATTGTGTCAATTCAGTTATAAATTTTTTTTTTATCAATTTAGTCATAAATACTTTTATATTTTTGCCAGTTTAGTCCATTTGATCAATTTTGGCTAGTTGGCATGGGCATGGCCAACTGTCCGACTAACGCTAATGTAAACAATTTTAGCTGGCTAGCACTGACATTTTTTATCGGCGGACGTTAACATGGCTAACTATTTGATTGACGCTAACATGAACAATTTTGGTCAATTGGCGCTCATATGGCCAACTATTCGGCCGACGCTAAGGTGAACAATTTTGGCCAGCTGGCGCTCACATGGCCAACTATTTGGCTGACGCTAACGTAAACAATTTTGACCGGCTCGCGTTGACATTTTTGGCCGGTTAGCACTGACATGGCCAACAGTCTAGCTGACACTAGCATATACAAATTTTTAAAATATTTTATTTATAATAAATATTTAATTGGCTGGCTCACCTCGCCGACCACTTCCGAGTTCTCAAACTTCTCCCACAACACACAGATCAAACCAAAACTTGCCCATCAGTTCCTACGCATGCGTAATCTCCGCTTCCCACTAACCACATCTCAATCACAAACACTAATTTAATTAGGGGTGAGCATCAGTCAAGGGTCAACCCTAAACCGACCCTAGACCGGCCCAACCCTGCTGGTCTTGGTCCGGTTCCCAATGAGACTGGGTCGGTCTTTGCTCCTAGAATTCCTGGACTAGCATTGTGCGGGTCGGTCCTTGGTTTTGAGAGTTCCGAATCGGTCCAAACCGGACCAACCCCGACTATATATATAATATTATTTATAATTTTTTTATATAGAGAAAACCTTAAAATAAATAACGTCAACAACATTAAATGACTCTTTAGTAAGGAGTTCAAGTAATTTTACATTATTCTTTAATAACTTATATTTTTAATATCTTTTATAGTATCAATAGTCATAATTTACGAAGGAGGAAAATGTTTTTGTGAAGAGTTCTCACGACGTTCAAAAAGGCATAAATAGCTCCTTATGGCATCCTCTTCTAGTATTCGTTTTCTTTTGTCTTATTTGTACTCTTAGTCTTCAATTTGCCAAAATCAAAAGAAACAACTTCTTCACTTGCCTCGCTCGCTTTGGTCATTCGTGCCACTTGCCGCTCAATGCTCGCTTGGCTTGTTGCTTCCCACTCGACATTTGATGCTCATTCTATTCGACACTCACCCCACTTAACTCTCACCGCTTGCCTTTCTTAACTAATCTCGTTGATCATCGAACCCATTGAGTCGATACGGTCCTCAATTGCCCTTTCAAGGAATATAAAAAATGAAATAAAAAATTATTGGTTGGTCCTTGGTTGACTTGCAAACCGGACTGAACCTATTAGGTGAGTCTAGTCTTCAATCGCATTTTTAAGGGAGTACAAAAAATGAAATAAAAAAGTATCAGTTGGTCCCGGGTTGACCCTGGAACCTGACCGAACCCATTGGGTTGGTCTGATCCTCGATCCCAAGCTCAATAGGGTCGGTCCTCAGTCCCAAAAATTGAGGACCAGCACTGTGCGGATTGATCCTAGGGTTAGGGGGTGGACCGCCCAACCCAAACCATGCTCACCACTAAATTTAATCTTTCTTGCCACATCATTAAAACCTACAAATGCTAAGTAAACAAATGCACAAAGTCAAGAGTCTTGAGACATAAACCTAGGCTAGTATATCATCTACTTGATCTCCATCCTCGTTACCTTCCATTATCTTCACAAAAAAAAAAAAAAAAACCGGACATGAACATCGTTTCCGCGATGCTCTACTCCACGGCGCGCTCATTTTAGTCGCTCCCTTCGTCACCTTTGTGCTTCTCCTCCTGAAAACCTTTGTCAGCAAGTCCCTCTGTAGCTCTAAGCGTGCGCCCGTTCGCGGGACGGTCTTCACTCAACTTGTCTACTTCAACCGGCTCTACGACTACATGACCGGACTAGGGAGGAGATCTCCGACATTCTGTCTCCTCACCCTGGACGGAGTGAGACCCACACAGCCGATGTGAGAAATATAGAGCACATATTAAAGACCAACTTCGATAAGTACACGAATGGCAAGTACAACATAGACATAATGAAGGATTTGCTTGGGGAGGGGATTTTCGTGGTGGATGGAGAGAAGCGGAAGAAGCGGAGAAAGGTCGCAAGCTCTGAGTTTGCGACGAGGGTGCTCAGATATTTTAGGTGTTGCATATTCAAGAAGAATGCTGCGAAGCTAGTCAAGGTATTAGAAGAGTTATCAACTGCTTCCGAGGGATTCGCTATGCAAGTGAGTAGTTTGAACTTTTGAATTGTGAGAACTGTACGATGATCAAAACCACTATGAAAGAAAGATAAGCCGACTGCATATCTGCAGTAGAATATCAAAATATCCTAAAGTCGGTCATCCGAATTTGACAGATATTGTAACCATGTCTGAAAAATGATTGGATGCGTATACAATCTAAAGAGTTGGAAATAGCTAGTCCTGAAGAGAACCTAGGATCGACGATAGTAGCAACCATCACAGAGTATTCGTCAGTCTTCCTCATTCTCCACCCAAATAGTTTTTGAGAGAGAAAGAGAGGGGGAACCATAAGAGTAGAAGAAAGAACATTTCTTGATAATGGCTTTTATAGTACAAAAGAAGGTATTAGAACTAGGGGTGATCGGTTCCCGGTCTAGTCCAAATCCACCTAAGAACCATAAACCGGACTGGGAGGACTGGTTCCTAATTTTTAGGATTGAGAATCAAACCGAGCAGTCCTAAGACCAGGGACCGGTCCCATGGAACTGATTACTTAGCCAAAAAAATTAAAACATTAAGAAAAATACTAGAGTTGTTACTATTTTTAGGTTTTATGTCTATTTTTTAATAAACTAAAATATATATTTTTAATATTAAAAAAAAAAAGAGCCAATTTAGTCCGTTTGTCGGGTCCGATTCAATTCTCCCCAAAACTGGGAACCAAACCGACAATCACTTGTTCCATTTTTATGGAACCGGGAACCAAACCAAACCAGTCAATCCGATCCAATCCAAGCATTTCCAAGTTTGGGCAATTCGACATTCTCCCCCCTAATCTAAACATTGCACATTGGTTTGCTTATGGCATGTTTATTAATAGGCTAAATAGTAATTGATTCTATTTTGTTGCTCCCAAAAATAAATTTAGAATAGAATTCTATTTGATAATTTTTTTTTCCCGAAAATAGATTTTGAACAGAACCAAAAAGTACAAAGAAGTTACTTTTTTTTGTTCCCAAGAATAATTATAGAATTGAATCCAACCTATTTTTCTTTTTTTTCTCTTTTCTTTCTTTCTTTTCTTCTTCTCTCTTCTTCTCTCTCCTTCTTCCTCCCAGCCGCTCACTAGCCATTGTCGGCCGCTATCGAGGTCACTAACAACCAACTAGAGACGTCCGACCAACATGCCAGATCTGGGCGAGGACAAGCCTCGCCTGGTTGGGCGAAGTGGCATGAGGCCGAGGCTCGCAATGGCCAGGCAAGCCTTCAACTAGCTTGCTGGACCTCGCCGCGGCTGGCGACTAGCCATAAAGAAGGAGAAAGAAGAAGAGAAAAGGAAAAAAAAAAAAGAGAAATAAGAAAAATATAATAAAAGTATTAAAAATTTTAAAAAGCAAAAAATTTAAGAGACCTACCAAACACATTTCTATTCCGAGAACAAAAATTTTGGGCAATTGCCAAATGCTTTTTTTGCTTAGAAATTTTTCTAGGGAATAGAATAAAAAAGAATCATTTCTAAATGAAAATTGTTTCCAAAAACATAATGATTACTAAAGCATCCTTATTGTGTTGTCTTACATCGTGTCTGAAGGATACATTGATGAGATGCATTTTGGATTCCATCTTCAAAGTTGGATTTGGTGTGGAACTAAATTGCTTTGAAGGATCAAGCAAAGAGGGAAGAACCTTCATTAAAGCATTTGATGGGGCGAATGCACTAATCTACTAGCGAGAGTGTCAGGCACTTGGCGTACCAAAACTTGGAATGAAGGAACACTTAAGTGCCAAAAGTTGAGAACGTAACACTTAGGATCCGTTTGATAACGCTTTTGTTCTGGGAAAAGATTTCCTTTCAGAAATGGTCTTTTTCTATTTTTATTCCCGGAACAATTTATCAATAAAAGAACACGTTTGATAACTACACAAAATTTTATCTCATAATAGAAAAAGAATATGAATGCGTTTGGTACAATATGAATGTGTTTGGTACAATTCAAAAAAAAAATTATCTCATTGCCGCGGATTGCTGACCTCTAGCCATCACCGACCGTCGTCGGCCGCCATCGACCTCCACCAACCACCGCAGTCAACTGTAGGTGGCATCATTAGAGGTCATCGGTGGTGGGTGGCGACAATCAGTGGCGGTTATCGGCAATGGTCGAAGATGACGGCGGTCGGCGGCAATGGTGGTGGCAACGGCAACGGCGACAGCAGGCAGCGATGAGCGATAACAATTGGCAACAGGAGGCGGTCGGCGATGGTGGCAGCAGCGGTCGGTTGGCCAACCAGTAGGTGGCAGCGTCAATGGTCATCAGCAATGGGCGATGGTGAGCGACAATAATAGGTCAACGTCAAGTGGCAGAAGGAAGTGGCAGCCAACAAATAAGAAGAAAAGAAGAAAAGAAAGAGAAAATAACTTATTTCTAGAAATTATTTCTAAGAACAACAGACTATTTTTTTCAACTTCTTATTTCTGTTCTATATCTATTCCCGGGCCACTTTTCTATTTCAAGGAATAGAAAAATTAATTAATGTTACCAAATGGATTTTTGTTCTTCTTTTATTCTGAGGAACAAACGAACAAAATTGAAAGAAACATAAATGTTACCAAACAAAACCTTAAGTGTCAAAATCGGAGTAAAATGGATCAATTAAGTGCCGTCAACGACAAAATCCTGTCAAATTGCATACATGGCATTTTCTAGCAACATGCTTTATTGCGGTGGCAAACATTTAAAAAAAAAAAAAATACACGTTGATGACGAAAACAATGTCATCATATCCATGCTGGCTTGGCCGACCTAAATGATGTCGGTTTTCTTTGGTACTAAATGACGTTGTTTAGCTTATTTTTTGGTTTAACCAAATCTAGTTGTCGCCGCTCCTCTCCATTCACACTCGCATTCACACCAAATATGACGTCCTTCTCTCCATCGTTGTTCATAGTCGTCGTTCATGCTCACTAAGGAGGTCATCGCTCATCATCATCGGTCACTGTCATAGCTCCTCGTCGTCGCTCGCTCAGGTTTCTTCTCTTCCCCCCTCCCTTATGGTGAAATTAGGGCTTGGGCTCATCTATTAGGACTTTAAATGGAAATGTGGGGGATGGTTGGGAAATATAGGGCTTAAATGGTATTTTGATATGAGATTTGGGGCTCAGATGTAATGCTAGAACCCTAATGGGATTTAGTTTGGCAATTTAAGACTCCACCTCAAAATGTAAGGCTCGGCAAGGGGAAAATTAAGGGTCCTATGTTACTGTGATGTGTGATTTAGAGCTTAGATATGGTATTGTGATGTGCGAGGATAATTTTTAGGGGTCAAATGTGCTATGTGATGTGCAAGGACAATTTTTAGGTTTTGAAGTGATTGTTGGGGACCTCTAGGCATTTTCTTAATTTTACGTGTTGAAATGGGTGTCGTGGGGACCCATGCTTATCATGGGAATCTCTTTTTGTGAGGTAAGTACACTATCAATGTCAAAAGTTGTGTACGGCTCACTTTGGTGCCAAAAGTTTATTTTGGATCACTTAAGTGCCAAAAAGTTCAAAAAACGATCATTTAATTGCCAACTTCGATTTGGTTGGCCGTTGCACTTTTTATTAATTTTTGAAGCTGATGTGGCTCGCGAGAGAGTACAGTTAGCATTTAAACAACAAAATAACGCCGTTTGGTGTCTCTCCCCTAATTCAAAACCCTAAATCCCCAAATTGGTGTCTCTCCCCTTCAACCGCCCACATCCCTCGCCTCTGCCTCCGCCGGCGATGGGCCAGTTGCTGTCCTCGACAGCTCGCACGCTCCGCGGCCTCGGCTCCAACCCCGACCCCGACCCCGACGACGGCCACTCAGCGGCCAAGTCAAAGGCCATGATCTGGCCGGTGCTTGGGGAGGCCGCCGACGAGTGCGCCGCACCCGATCTCTCCCTCTCCATCTCCGATCTCCTCGACGAGTGCCTGGCCTACCTCTTCAAGTACCTAGGCTCCGGCGACCGGGGTCGGTGCTCCCTCGTGTGCCACCGCTAGTTCATGATCGAAGGCCAAAGTCGCCAGAGGCTCACCCTCCACGCCCACTTGGAGCTGCTGGACGTGGTCCAGCGCTATTTGCACGGTTCGACTCGGTCATGAAGCTCGCGCTCAAGTGCGACCACAAGTCGTTGAGCATCATTAACAACGTGCTCGTGTTGATCTCTCTCAAGTGCAAGAACCTCACACACCTCAAGCTGCAGCCGAGTGACTATGGCCGAGCGTCGGCTGCTGAGCAACGGCGGCCGAGCAAGATAGGTCGGCAAACCCCAATTTCAATCCCAAAAAAAAAAAAATCCCCAAATGAATTGTGCGGCGTCATTTTTGTGAAGCCATCCACTTAGGATAGCAAAACGACATCATTTTCTTAAGGAGGACGGAAAACGACATTGTTTTAAAGTCACGTCTATTTTTTTAAAATATAAAACTCACGTAATCATTTTGGCCGGAATCTCTTGCCGGTGGCACCAAAGTGATCGGTTTTCCTCCGATCTGGCACTTAAGTGATCCGATAGAAACTTTTGGCACCAAAGTGAGTGTCGTACACAACTTTTGGCACTGATAGTGTACTTACCCCTCTTTTTGTTGGTCAATATTTTAAGGGAAGGCAACATAATCAAAGTGGCTATCAATGTGGGGACCTTTGTTTTTCGTGGGAGCATCTTTCCAATAAATGGTCTGACATGTGCATCTCTTCCTTCTTCCCTCTTGTCTTTAGTAAAGTCTATGAGAGTGTGGAGACTTCCATATGCAATTTTCTGTTATTCTTTGTGGATGTGATCCCAAAAATTAATTTTTTTTTCCTCCTTGGTTGCAGAAATGACATACGATAAAGATTATGCTGCTGTCATTATTTCCTACAATGGGGATTTTGCATTGGGAGGATGAGTAGGAGAATGAGTAGTAGTATGAGAGGAAAATGAGAGCATTATCTTTGTTGATATAAAGAAAACATCTTATATTGGATTTGTTAGAGATATAGTGACCTATTTGCCTTGTAAAGTACAGAAGACATTGTATTGTATTCCTGAGAAAGACTTGAGAGATGGTTTGAGAAGCTTAGAAGATTATAATGGTTTTAGGGATGTCTTGTACCATTATTTTCATGGTGAAGAGGCGAAAGTATAAGTTGAGTACAATAGTGACATTGAGGACGAAGATGATGATAAAGAAAGCACCATAGTAGGAGAAAGAGGAGATAGTATTCAAGCTAATACTGAGGTTAAGGATGAAGAAGGGTAAGATGGACAGGACGGGGAGGAGAGGCGTAGATGTAGTTCACCAGAGTGATTGTAACATAGGTGATTTCACAATAACTAGATTAGATTAGGAGTTAGCTTAATCGAGTGATGATGATGACAAAGGGTTGTCTACTAAAAATTTCTTAAGTAATGACGACAACGAGAAGTTTGTACAGTCAAGGAAAAAGCAAAATGAGTTTTTGTCATATAGGTTTGCAACTTTATAAATAACTGATGAAGTTCCAAATAGGGGCAAAGGCCTTACAGATGCTGGTGTTGCTGGCAAGGAAATTAATTATGAAGAAAGCGTCAAGAATGCTACTTCTCGGAATGAGCTTAAAGAAGATCAATGAGCTGTGCGTAGAAGGAAATGTAAGTTCCCTTTTTATGATCTATCCATTATCTCTCTTACTTTGTCAGTACGTATGAAATTGCATGATGCGAAATAATTTAGAAAAGTTATACCGAGAACTCCGTTACTGCACAAAGAAATATTGACTTCATTGGAGACACTAAGACCTTTGTAAGAGCTAGGTATTCGCAGCAAAATTGTCCATGGAAGATCTACGATACATTTGTTAGGAGGAGTGGATCTTTTTAGTTAAAGCCTACCAAGAGAAACATACTTGTTCCATTAATTTTGAAAACAAAAGGGTAACAAGTGCATGGTTGTTCAAGCACTTCTTCGATCTAATCAAGCTAATGCCTAACATGAAAAGTACTGACTTCAGGATGCTGGTGAGGGAGCATGTAGACATCAATGTATCCTAGAAATCAGTGTAAAAGATCAAAGTAAAAAGTGATGAGGATACTCATTAGTCAGTATAGCAAGGAATATGGGCAGGTGTGGGATTATACTTAGGAGTGTAGGCTACAAAACCTTTCAAGTATAGTGTATATAGAGATTGTGGAGAGGCCACTTCCTGATAGTAGGATCAAGTTCAATAAGTTCTATGTGTGCTTTGATGCATGTAGACGGGAATTTTTAACTAATTGTAGACAAATTATAGGATTGGACGGCTGTTTCTTGAAGGACTTGTGTAGTGGAGAATTGTTGGCCTCAATTGGAAGAAATGCAAATAATCAAATGTTCCCACTAGCTTAGGCTATTGTGAGGGTAGAGAATAAGGACAATTGGTCTTAGTTCCAAAAAAATCCGATGGCTGACCTAGAGATAATAAATGGGAAAGGGTGGGCGTTCATGAGTGACCAACAAAAGGTAATGCTTGCTTTTTAAAAAATTCGTTCAATTGTTTGCTTTTTTTATATTAACATGATATTTGCTTACATTTCTTACTTTGAATTATTTCAGGGACTCGCTCCTACAATAGCCTAGTTGTTGCCCTATGCCAAACATCAAATGTGTGCACGGTGCACATACGGAAATTGAAAAAAAAAAAACCTATAAAGGGGATAAGTTGCAATTGCAATTTTGGCAGTTAGCAAATAGCATGAACATGACTGACTTTAGGATGGCCAAAGAATGATTGTTTCAATTGACAAAGGAATGTTCTACTACACTATTCCAAACAGAACCGAAGCATTGGTGTAAGGTGTTCTTCAATGAGAAATTCAAGCGCAATAACAAGGAGAACATAATATGCGAAGCATTCAATGGGAAGATAATAGATGTTAAATGCAAACCAATTATCTCGATACTTGAAGATATATGAGTTATGGTCATGACTCGGCTGCAAAGTGGACTAGGCAATGTGGTCCTACTTCGTCTTCATTTTGGCCTTTCCATTTCCTTCTTCAATGGCAAAGGTTGAGGTGTTTCACGATCTATTAGCTTCCAGAACTGGCCACTTTTAATGGGTTGCATTCATACGAAGCAAGATATTTCAATTTTTTGTACCAATCATCAATGTAATCCTTTGTATTGTGGCCCTTTAACTAGATGTCACATATGGTATGTGTGCAAGAATTCCACTTAGTTTACTTGCTCTACATGAACACTTTCTCGTACTTAGATAGACAACATACTTATCTAATGATTGGCCGAAGCCCAAACTGTACTTGAAACTAAAGGGCCTGTTCGAAGAAGGCAAAGTAAAAGACAGCCAACTGAAGGATTGAGCGAAGCAACTAAAGGGCAAGTTCAATCAATTGTTCTTAGTAACAAAGAAAAAAATAACCAAAAAGTTCAACAATTTGTGTTTAGTTTTCTGTTACGTTATTTATAATATCTTTTGCCTCTTTCTCAAATTTGAAAGAGGCAAGTTGGAGCTCAACTACCGATAGAATTGACAATTGAAGGGGCACCACAAAGGTCATCATAAGAACCACTAGAATAATCACCATAAGGGTCACTAGAAGGGCCACCAGAAGGTGTCACTAAAGTTGAAGAGCTTGATAGAAGGACAACTAGAAGAAGGTTAGGTGAAAGGCCATCTAGAAGACGTCCAGCTGAAGAATTAGTCAAAGAAGCCCCTACTGTAGCTAAAGGGCTAAAAGAAGGGTCCAAGAAATCATAAGCGAGAAGAAGACCCCAAAATCACAAGTTCCTGAAAGTGACACCCCATTCGAACAAGAGGGACTCTTGAGAAGAGGTTAAGACAATATGGTTATGGCCTTTATATAGATGAGTATACTAGAACAGACATTCTTATTGTAATTTTTATTGAGTGTATTTAATTTAATTTATGCTGCAAACTTTTGTTGAAAATTTTCTTGTCTTTTTGTAGCCTGAAAGAAGTTCAAAGGTTCTTATCTCTCGAGGCCCAACTCAAGAATTAATAGCTACGCCAACAAAGAATAAGACATCAACTACACCAATAAGAAAGAAGAGTAGGAACCTAGTTGCAGGTCCATCTGAATTAGTTCAGCTTGAGATAGTTGCAGTTCCTTCTAAATCAATTTAGCCTGGAACAGTTGTAGCTCCATCTGAATCAATGCATCCTGAGATGGTTGAAGAAGAAGGTGCACGTCCAGTTAGAAAGAGTGCAAGAATTATGAATCAAGTAAAAGGTCCATTAAAAGGAGCACGAACATGAGGCGTTGTACATATGATTGATGAGATGGAACAGGATAGGGTTTATGAAGATCAAGAATTAGTTTTGTTTATAACTTGCTATAGATGATTTTTTTTTTTTAGTTTATCATTGAGTTTGTGAGACTTCATTTCAATATCAATGGAATGATCTTGCTATTTGTCAAATTTTTCTTTCCTTTTTCATTTTTTGGATTCTGCTTTCACTTGCTACTATTGGTGGTGGGTTTGTGGTAATAGTTGGGGTGCTGGTGTGGTTGGTGGTGGTGGTGGTGGTTGGTGATGATTGGTGGTGGTGGGTTTGTTGTGAGAGTTTGGCTAGGGGCTCATGCTGCATCCGATACAAGTGTACAGTGTCCACATCTTGCTACTAGGTGATGCCGGTGCAAGGCTCAACTTGCATCAATACCTTCTGTACACACCCACCACTAGCATAATAGCTACTAGGTGGTGGGTATATGGTGGTAATTGGGTGGAGGTGTAGTGGCTAGGGTGTTTGTGTAGTTGGTGGTGGTGGCTAGTGATGCTTGGCAGTGGTGGATCAATGGTGGGGTTGGGGGCTCGTGCTGCACCTAGTATAAGTGTGCATGTGCAAAGTGATTTTAGTGCAAGCTGGTGCAAGGCTCGGCTTGCAACCAACATAGTGGTGGCTTGAGATAGTGGTTGGAGTGCCTAGTGTGGCCGATGGGGGTGGCTAGTGGCCGATGGTGGTGGCTAGTGATACTTGTTGGCTAGCACATTTTTAACCATGACTAAAACTTAAGTGATCACTTTAATAATAACTTGACATTTAAATGATCATTTTTTTCATATTAACTAGCACTTAAGTGATCACTAAAAACAAATTATGACACTCGAGTAATCACTCATGTCTGTCTTGTGTATATTTTGATTTGCAGCAAAATAGAGAAGCTAATGGTTTATATTCAGTTTAACTTATGATAACTACATTCAATTCAATATTTGCTACCGGTTTATGTTTATATTCAGTTCAAGTAAAAAAGCCACCACAACACACTAACCCAATACACATCCATCTTTGCTGGTTTATATTCAAGAACAAGTAAAAACATAGTATAAACAGCATCTCATTCACTCATTCCATTTCCTTGACCTTCCCATAAGTACAAAAATAACTTACAATATATATGACAGCATAAACAACAATAAATCCACAATGATCTTATGGAATAATACAAATTTCTTCTCATTTTCCCAAAAAAAAAAAAAAAACCTAGATTTGATCCAAAACAATTACATTTGCCCACTCATTTTCAACTATGGCAGTCGGAGAAATTTTTTCTCATCTTCAAGTGCTTTACATTTCATCATAAAGTAGGGTAGACAACAAAACAATACCACAATAAACGCTTGATAAACTTCCGTTTAATTTTCATTCTTGAAACTTCATTCTTCAAATGTTTAGCCAAAGATGCTTAAGCTTATATTGAGTCAACATCGTCCAAGTCATCCATGAGCATAGATGGAAATTGATGTCGTTTATCAAGTAAGTTCAATATCACCTTCATGGCTCGGTGAGAGAATTTCGCATTGATCCATTTGAAGTATTTGCACTTCGATCCTTTTTTATATTAGGCGCATTCATAGAATCTTCTCCCAGGATTCATTCAAGTCCACGATATTTTTCTTGGACTTGGTAACCCACAAAAATAGAAACACTCGCCTTCTTCTTCACTTCGATGAAAGGAATTTGAGGCGCTATTGAAAGTCCTACTCTCCATTTCCAATATTCGACGGTGGAATTTTGAGCAAATCGAAATTAGGGTTCGGGATTAGGGTTTTTATTTTGGCCAACTATGGAAACGGTTTCGTTTTGGGTGAGTCATAATTGAGTCAGCTCTCCGACTAGCCACATAGGTGAGCAAAAATACTAAAAAATTATCACATAGGATTTCTGATGGGTTCACTAGAAATGGCACTTAAGTGTCCATTTTTCAAAAAAATGGTACTTAAATGTTACTTTTCTAACTTTTGGCACTTAAGTGTTCCTTCATGCCAAGTTTTGGTACTTGGGCTATACTTCTTCCCTACTAGCAACAAGTTGATCTATCTTGGAAGCTCAAAAGACTTCTCAACATCAGTTTGGAAGCTCATCCTAGGAATAACATTTAACTCATCGACAATTTCGTGCATCAACTTATCAAAACCAAGAGGAATCAACTCCCAGGGCAGCAAGAGCATGTGAATACTTTCTTCTTCTCTTTTATTAGTGAAGCCGTGAGTACTTAGCGTGCATTTAGCTATTTGATTTTTCACGTTTACGCTCTTCTTTTGTCAAGACACAATGCAAATTCGGAAGAGGCATTAGGGCATGTGATGTTGGGAAGATTTTAGCAACAATAACTTTGAAAGAATTCTGTAGAAGCTCAAGTACAGTTAGGTTTCAGAGGAATTCTGGCTAGAAAAACTTGTGGCGCCATCTAAAAATTGCTTTCATCACAAAGTTGTACTATTTTCCAGGTTTTTTCCTAGGCAATTCCTCTCACTGATTATTCCTTTTCCATATTTTCTTCCAACAAGAATGACAAGGAGGACATTCTCTCAAGATTTTTGCTCGAGAGCGGGAAAGATCCCGAGAATATGAATGATAAGTACATGAGGGATATAATTCTGAATTTCATGATCGCTGGAAAAGATACTACTGCAAATACCTTATCATGGTTCCTTCACGTGCTCTGAAAACACCCCCTAGTGCAGCAAAAGATTGCTGAAGAAATAAAAGAGGTGATGGGAGATCAAGCAAGTGAAGCTAACCCCGATTGTTTCATGGAAAGAATTACTGATCCTGTGCTCGACCGAATGCACTATCTACATACCACGCTCACAGAGACATTGAGGCTCTATCCTGCAGTGCCGGCGGTAATCTTCTGTTCACTTGCAAGTATTATATTGCAGACCTCTAATCCATCACAGAAAAAGATAAAGAACAAACTGATCATGCAACTAGTTCTTAAGCTGCATTCAAATGTAAAACCCAATGCAAAAGGGTTGATATTCTTCCAAAGAAACCATGATCAGTAACGATACAGATGCTATAAATCCATCAGATTGGCAATTACAAATCAAGCACAAACCAAATAGAAGACGCATTTAACAAGATTCGGCTTTGTGTAGAATTTACATGCAGACTTTGATCTTTCATACTTACGGCACAACAGAATGGAAAATGTGCTGAAACAGATGACGTTCTCCCAGATGGCTTCCACGTGGAAAAAGGGAGATGGCATAGATTACTGGGCTTACTCAGCGGGAAGAATGCATAACATCTGGGAGAAGATGCTGAGGATTTCAAACCGAAAAGATGGTTGAAGGACGGAATTTTCCAAAACAAATCACCTTTCAAATTTGTTGCATTCAATGTTTGTTTCTCCATCCTAAGTCCTCGTGAATTGAATATTCGAAGCGTTGGTGCATATTCCAATCATCTTCAGGTGACACTCTTACTATCCTATTTGCAGGCCGGTCCTGGGATCTGCCTCGGGAAGGATTTCGCTTATCGCAAGATGAAAATAGTTTCAATAGCTCTTCCTCGCTTCCTCCGTTTCAGATTAGCTGATGAAACAAGACCTGTAACCTACAAGGTCATGTTGACCCTTCACATCGACAATGGCTTACGTCTTCTTGCTGTTCCCAGATTTGCTACGTAAGAACTGGACCATCATTAAGTCCATCATTAAGTGTGGTCCATCACGATATATGGATTTCTAATGTTGGATGCTAGTGGTTTTCAATTATAAGTAAGCATGTACACTACAAGATCCTACTATCGCATGTAAACATTGGACTATTAAGGTGTTTTACTTAAATTCCATATATAATTTGTGAATTGTAAGTACGACAGGCATTGTGATAATGCTAATAAAATCTTATCCTTATAAAGCCTCTAAGAGGCTAACAAGCTAATATGTCCCTAGAACTGAAACGGTTTTGAAGCTCATCTAATAATTAGCCATGCAGCACTTCATGATATCATTGCCATACCAATCTGTAATCAGCTGATGGGCTTCGGCTGAGCCCAAATTTTTCTGTTATGTATAAGAGTATAACCAAAGCACCTGGTTAAATGTCTACAAAATAGGGGAAAGAAGAATGGTTCCTCCTATGATAAAAGAAACTAGACATCCTATGACAACAACTAGATATCTCAAAACTAACACTATAGTAATCATAAAGGAAAAATACAGAATACCATCATAGATCATCCCAAAACATATGGCCAAAATATAGTCCTGACAGACGGTCACAATGATAGTGTAGAGCCTAGTGTCGAAGGAAGTTGGTTGCTGGGCCGGGATGCCCATCCTCTGCGATTTCTGTATGCCTCGATGGCCTGTAAACGAAGTCGGTGTTGGGATGCATTTTGTGGGCTCTTCAATGCCTTCACCCAAATCGACATGAAAAGAATTAAATGGGTATACAGGAATGAAATAACTATTTTCAAAATCTGCAGCATTAGTCAATTGACCACAGAACATAGAATACTACCTTAGGGATCAAGGCCAATTTGGGCGGAGCTTCAACAATGTCTCCAAATTTGACCTTCTCATGTCCAGGAAAGTCTATGTCATCCTTATCAGTGGCCTTCTTGTGTTTCTTTTTTCTTGATTCTCTATACCTAAACAGACAAAGATAAGATCATACTCAGAAAGACAGTCTGAATAAGACATATGCAAACAAAAGTATCTTGGAACTACCATGACTCCTTAGCAAAGAAGCCAGCCAGATATGAGTTTAAATTGACTACAACCGGCTCTTGCATATTCACGTTACATTTAATCCGACATATTCACTAGATGCACAGCCAGATTTTACAGCAACTGCATGCGGATTTTGCAGAACTCACTGGAAAGAGATTGCTAATTTGGGCAAGACTAGGGATCTCGTATAAATGACATTTAACTTTTATCTTTGTCTAAAAAGACGATAATGGATTCTTACATATCCGTTTTCTAAGCAACTACTCTTATACTTGAAAAGCTGTAGCCCTCTCATTTAAGTCTATCACTGAGGTTCCCTTCATCCCCAAACTGCATGAGAATTACCCTATGGCCAATGCCTTGCAAATGACCTGTTTCTGCAAATATCATGTTATAGGATGAGTAGTTCTAGTGCCAATACATTGCTTATCTCCCTCAAATCCGCCCCCAGAAGTGGCAGATTGACCGGCTGGTACGAGCCACATTTCATCATGTTCATCTTTATTCAATCACAAGATCCCTACAAAAGGCGAAATCTCTTCTAGTGGCAACAATCTCGAGTATGTCCTATCATCATCACTAGCTTAAGAAAGGCATTGACAAAATGTGGAAACTGAAATCTAGATGCCATCAATAATGGAAAAATGAAAAGCAACAAGCGTTTGTAGAGAAAACTTATCAGGGGATACATTTTCTTTCGTTCCTTCCTTCTCGAACCAGTGCTTGATTCCTCCACTGCTTGAAATCGAAGATCTTCAGGTTGCCCTCTCTTTCCTTTCCTCTTTCTCTTTTTACCTGCATTCTTCTGACTGATTTCATCGCTGTCGTTCCAAGGTTTAGTCAACTGTTCATCACCAACTCCTACTTCACTTGTAGTAGCTTTTGAGTCAAGCCCACCCTTCCAAGAGTGTTTCTGCAAAACAAAATTTAAACGTCAGAACTCGACAAGCTTCCCGGAACATCTTGTGCAGGAACAAAAGAAAGAGAAACAATGATCAGAACAGGCAGATCAGCAGGAGAAGGGATGAGAACATTCAAGGTCGATGGATAAGTGTTTCCATCATGAGTTCCAATTACAAGCTGGCTAGAGGAAAGGGAGCGACCTCTAATCATGAGAACATTCTATTCAAATACAGAAGAAATTATCCCAATCATGAGCTCATCTAGAATTGCAGCCCGCATAAACATAGCGACATTTCTAAACCGATTTTATCAAGCGGGTAATAACAAGCAGAAGCTTCTGTCTTTGTAACTCCATAACAAGAATGAGATTAAGCATTTTGAAACCCATTGAACCACAAGGAACAATGAACACACGGCTTCGATAAAAAAAGAAAAATTTATCGAAAAAAACATCTCAAGAAAGTAAACAAACATGGATACGAGTTAATGAATACTCGGCAACAGATTCGAACCAACAACTAAAAGCAGCTCTCTATGAGGAAAAGAAGCTGAATTCAACAGAACCCACTTCCACGACAACATCACTTGGAAAAGAGATAAAGACTCATGAGGCAAGGAACACCATGAGCATTTCCCCAAAACCAATCGAATGAAGTCGCTGAACTGAAAAGCACAGCTTACTTTATCGTCTCCCGACTCGCTCTTCTTCCGGGTTTTACTGTCTTTCGAATCCATTGCGGCATCTGAAGAGCAAGAAACGAAAGAGGGGAAAAACATAAATCATGTCTCAACAGAAGCAGCAGGGATACGACGGAGTTGGCTACAGAGAGAGAGAGAGAGAGGGGGGACCTTGGGGAGGTGGAGGTTGAGGGGAGGAAGCGAAGGAGATGAGCTTGCGCAGCTTCGAAGGCAGGGCGTCGACCTGGGACGGGTCGGGCGGAGGAGGGAGGGCGGTGCTGCCGCCGTGCGCCGCCCTGTAGTTCTTCTGTCTCCGCCGCCTCCCTTTGCCCACCATCTCTCGCTCTCTCTCTGCGCGCTCCGCCGTCGGTACGCGCTTGGGGAAGAAAGCACAAAACCTTTTCAAATTGATTGTTGGTCCCGTATTTTGCGTGTAATTCTAGTGATCGTACCCTACCGTTTCATTTTATATTTATTTTCGCCCCCACACTTTTTAATCGCTTTCAATTTGATCCCTCTATAAGTTTGGGTGACCCTTCTGGCAAGAAAATATTCGGCTTTAGAGTGCTACATCGTCAGGGCTGACGTGGTGCTCACTTCCACAAGCTATAGAATATTACGGACCTTAGCTATGCCATGTCAGCAAAATTTTAGTCTATTCACTGGTGACACATGTCATCACGGGCCCACTTATAAGAAAGCAATATCTCTCTCATCCTTCTCTCTCCTTTGCTACACTAGCTTTTTATTTTTTTTTTTTCCCTCGTGCCACCATGGCCGCGGAGTTCAAGCCCAAGGCTCACGACCACCACGACCAAGAAACACGAGTCCAAGGCTCACAGCCAACATGGCTAGGGAGCTCCACCTCGAGTAACCGCGGTTGTAAGCTCGAAATATGACAATCACAATCGTGAGCTCGTCCTCAAGCGATCATGGCTACTGTGACCTTGAGCTCTAGGCTCGAGCCCAAGCTCCACAGCCATAGGAGCTATGATATCACATATTAATTGTCCATGGGCTCTTTGAATGCAGCGATCTAGCAATATAGAGAAAAAAGACAGAGTGTCCGTGCGCTTGAAATTTGAGCTTCCATGGCTTGAGCTCAAGCTATGTGGCCAAGGACGAAGAAGACGTCGGTGATGCCAATTTGGACGATATAGCTGAATTCTTGATTCTTCATTTCTCCGTAAAGGCGGCATTAATAAGCACATTTAGCCCGTCGTGATGAAGCTATCCATGCGGTTGGTGCATCCATGCACAGTGACATACCCTCCAAAGCACTAGCCCTCCCGGTGATGCACCCTCGCCCAACCCACCACGGATTTGCCCGTCAAGAACCTGAAATGGGATCATTACCATCACTAGACTAGACCCCCAAGATCTCCTCGCACTTCCTCGACCCCCGACCCACTCGACAACAACCTACGCTGCAAGGTCCTCCACTATGGCGGCCTTCTTGACTCGTTCAATTGGACTACCTAGATTGGACCGATTTATATATACATATATATGTATATATATAATTTCTTAAAGAAGTAAAGTGTAAACTTAAACCCTAATCTCCCTTCACACATCACTTATCCCAAATGATGAAGCAAATCTTTGTTTCTTTTATATTGCTACACCGGTTCATCCAACTTACTTCTTTTGTCTCTTGCTTCTTTCTTTATTTTTCTTTCTTTCTTTCTTGCAAAGATTCTCGCTTACTTGTGCCTATCCACCGAATTCTCATCCTTTGCCCCTACAATCATGGCCCCATCATCCCTCAAGTTATGACCCAACCCAAACAAGATTCAACCTACTTGTTTGACAAGTCTATTTATGACTAATTACAATAAAGCCATGGGAAAGAAAAGGTTGACCCCCATACTTTCTTATTGTTTTCGATTTCACCCAGTTTTCTTTGCAAATTTTGGATTCTTGGTTTATTTTAGCTGAAATCCTAATTTTGAATTGCGACATGGATTGATCAGCCCGATCGAAAGGATAACCAAGGGATTGGCCATAGTCTGATTGAAAAATTGGCCATGAACTAATCAAGGGATCGGCTATGGAGTAATCTAATGATCACGCAAGTGGACCTAAACTATTCAACCATGGGGCGGCTGCTTAGCCATAAGGATTGATAGTAGGATGGTCCCATATCACCATAGATCAATGAATGATCATGGGTCGACTCCACATGATCATATTCCAGTCACGGGTGATTCGACTTGGTCATGTACCGACTGCAGGTAACCATGGATAGATTTGTGCGATTGGGTGTCGGTCACGGAATGATCGAGTCCACGTAACCACATGAGAACCGTAAGCCGACCATGGACCAAATATGCTCAACCATGGACTAGTCGAGAACTGGCCATGAGCCCCTTGCGATAAATCAGATATCAGTGATAGGTCCCAAATTGGCCCAACGACTTTCCCGGATTAGCCTCACGACCTTCCCATTAGGCCTTATGCCAATCCATGAGCCCAACCTAGTACTAGGATATAAACTAGCCTTGGACCAAGCCTTGAGCCCTTTCGTAAGGCTACGAACCAAGCCAGAAGCACAGCCAGGCCCCACGCCAAGCTTCAAACCAAGCCAGAAGCACAGCTAGGCCCCGCGCCAAGCTTGGCACCAGGCCCCAAGCCAGTCATAGACCCTAGTCTGCTCAGCTAGTGCTACCCAAAGTGCCGGCCACTGAGCTTACAAGGTGGGCCACCAGCCTAGCCACGTAAGGAGAATTTGATCACGTATTAGCCTCGTTTGATGGTGATTTGACCCTAAATCTTGATTCAATTGTAATGGTCGATCGTGGATAAACATAAAGAACCCTCACTCGACCCTGATGGCGCTTCCAATTGCTTCATTCCTATGTTTGCTATGTTTCTTGAAAGAGAACAAAATAGAAAGTTCTAGAATACTTAAACATTAAATGAGAGCGATACCTCATGGATTCTAGAACCTTCCTCTTATTAGGTGGCCTTATAAAGATTATGTGATAATGGCCAAAAGATTTACCTCAGCAAAAAAGTTAGTGACTCATGCTTAGGTGTCCTAGGGAAGATTCTAGAATGCTAAAAACTTAGAGAGCAAGTCTTAATTGAGCCATTTTTTTTAATTTAAACATAATGATTACACAAAATCTAAGCATTAAATGCAAGAAACTTTGTCACCAACTTAGGTATCCCTATAGAGATTTGGTCATCATTATACTTAAATTCTCATTGATGAATAAGTATGCTAAGTTATGATGGCATGGAATAGATGGTCCAATAAGAAAATGGAAAGTGTTCTCCTAGGGCTTTAGACGTGCCACCTCTTCCAAAATAGACTGGCCCCCTCCTCATTCTAGGCTTGTCATTCCAAAGATGTTCATTGGACCACTTGAAAAGGTAGTAATGAGGTTTGAACCTACAAATAGGAAAAGCACCCCATTCATTCTTACCGTTGACTCACTTCCTCTTCATTCTCTCCTTACATGCCTCCTCTCCTCCCTCTCAGCCTTGCTCGCCCAAGAAACATAGCAAAAATGGGAATGAAGCAATTGGAAGTGCCAACAGGGTCAAGCGAGGGTTCTTTATGTTTATCCATGATCGATCATTACAACTAAATCGAGATTCACCATCAACTGAATTGTAATTAGCCTATTTAAACTAAACTCAATTAATTAGCCTAATTAATAGAGTTTATTTTAATTTATCGTAATGAGCTTAATTAATTGCAATTGGTGTAATTAATGACGAATTAGCTTTTTTCAAGATGAGTTTGTGCATAACTCCAACCGTTTGCACGTGTGATGCCATGTTATTGACTGCCCAATTATAGATTTTATTTATTATTTTCAAAAAGGGTTTTATGGGCAAGAAAATAGAAAAATATGAGATATTGGGTTTAGACACCGAATTTTACGTGCTAAATAAAATCATGGGGTTTTAAAATAGAAGTGTGCAAAATTTGACGAGTTGATTTCAAATATGTGACCACGTATAAATATTTTACTGGGACTTTTAAATGTGAAAAATTGCCTAAGTGATTATTTGAAAACGAACTATTTTGTTCTTGGCAAATTAATGGCAACAAAAATTGGCTTGATGGATGGTGTGCTTGAGTGGTCATTTAATCAAACTCGTCACCCAACGGGAGTTGGGGGCAGTGCCTGCTTTTTATCGGATGATCGGCAAAAGTCCGGATGTCGAGTTGCGGTTGAGGCCGAACCGATGCTCTTTTATGGAATGCCGTCTAGGCGGGGGTTCTAGACGATGTCATGCCCGATGGGGTGAGACGATGCCCGATCATGCCAAAAGATCACCAACTCTTATATTGGCCACGGCCCGAGGGGTCGTAATGATTGGAACACGTATGTTTGACAGTGCGCTTGGCTATTATGAATTGTGTTCTCATTATTATTTATGTGTATTACACTAATATTATCATGTGAGGTATACTAATATGCAGGGGTATGCCAAGGCAAGGTAAGATTGTATGCCGTTGCGTGTTTAGGCTATCTCCGAAATGAATTAGCTTCCTAATCGATGTTTAGGAAATTAACTCACAGAGATTTTTCTCACCCCGTTCTTGTTAATTATTTCCAGGGCTGTAGCATGGAGAACTGCCAAGTGCGGTTGTGGTGGGCATGAGATGCGATACTTTTTGCAATCCTTGCCGTTAGTGAAGTTTAAGTTAACCCTGATATTTATGACCATTTTTGCTCATAGGTCGTGTAGGAGTTACCTTTTGTTGTAGGCCTATACATGTTAAACTCCTAGGGTTAACAAGTTGATAAATAAATCGCCACTTTTGGAAATCGTTTGTTGTGCTTTGCTATCGCTATTGTTGTTGATTGACTGGGTGTTTATTTGAGTTGTTTCTGCATGCGTTTAATCGAAAGATAAAAAGAATGAGTCGGCGACGTGTTCTGAGACGTCGCAATTTAAGCGACCACCGAAGGATGTTCGCACGCTCGAGATTCGGGGCGTAACATATGTTGTAATAGATATCTACATGTTGTCGAGGTGTAGCAATAAGTGTGTTATTAATTTACGATCGACATTGTATTACAAGTGATATACTTACTAGATTTTGATGATGAGATGTTCTCCTAGTAGAGAATTAATAATTTTACTTATTAAGTCCCCTGACTCGCTCCCTTATCTTTAGACTTGTAGGCATGAAAGTCTCATATTATTTTTGAGAGCTATAGTCAAGCTAGAGTAGATAAGAATTCTCCTAACCTATGTGTATACTTAGGGCGCGTTTAGTAATGTTTATTCCCGGAAACAATTTTTGATCGAAATGATTTTTTTGTTTTTGTTCCGGGAACAATTTCTGAATATAAGAACACGCTCCGTAACTACACAAAATTTCTATTTCCGGGAAAGAAATGCGTTTAGTAAAATTGTATAATTTTGTTGTTTCTTTTAATTTTTAATATTTTTATTATATTTTTCCTTTTTTTTTCTTCTTTCTTTTTTCTTTTATATTTCCTCTCTTTCTTCCTCCTTTGTCGAAGGCTCACCTAGCCCCCGTGAGGCTCGGCCTCACCAGACCTAGGTGAGGCCAAGCCTTGCCGATGGCGCCGCTCAACCTTGCCTAGGCAAAGGAGGCATAGCCTTGTCGATGGTTGAGCGAGGTCCAACGAGCTCGAGCGCCATGGCTTGGTGCCTGGCGACGCTCCAGCAAGGTCGCCAGCCCTCGTTTGGCCGATTACCGACGCTGGCCATGGCTAAGGCCGGTAAAGAAGAAGAAGAAGAAGAAGAAGAAGAAGAAGAAGAAGAGAGGAAAAAAGAAGAGAGAAAAATAGAGGGCGAGGGCCAACAAGCTCACTTTTTCGTTTCCCGAAACAAAAGAATAAAAATAGGATCACCTAGCCCCGATGTAAAAAGGAAAAAGGGCCCATAGAAAAATGGCTTATGATGCTCGGCCTCACCAAATCTGAGTGAGAAGAAGAAGAAGAAGAAGAAGAAAAAAGAAGAAGAATAGATTCTAGGAATTGTTCTAATCTTTTCTATTTCGTGGAACAAGAAGAAGAATAGATTCTAGGAATTGTTATAGTATGATGTAAAAAGGAAAAAGGGCCCATAGAAAAATGGCTTATGAATGTACTATTGTAATATAATATAATGTGTTATGTGATGTATTTCCTAGTCTTCCAGTTATTACTTGTATGGGGAGTTTGTTCACATTTCCGCATGTTGTTATTAAAAAAATAAAAAGAATCGGGACAATGACGAGCTTGGGACGTCGTGAAAATAAACCCTACCACTCAAGATCTTGAAAATGGAGTTGGGTCGTTACACTTACAATATGAATATAGAATGTTTGTCACTATCTCAACATGCCGAGTTAAAGTTAGATATAAATATTGTCGAATGATATGATATCTATGTTTCTCATTCATCCGATCTTGAATCTCTCGAGCAAAAAAAAAAATGTGTAGAGAATACCATTTATCATCCATTGAAATACTACTAGCTTCAGAGTGGTTGAAATTCACCTACTTAGAATGAAACCCTAAAAGTTTAAATGCATTTTTGTACAATATCACCTATGTTAAGCATGACAAAGGGGAAGCAAAAAAGGGAAACAATCATATTATGAGGTTTAGTTGATTTAGTTTTAGTAGCTTAACACATGACTCAAGAAAATCCTAAAAATTAACTCTCTTATTGGATGGTTCATACTTAGGATGTATTTATTTCATGAAAAAAATTACGATAAAGGTTTTCATGATAATCAATTTCAAAGAAAATTGATAATTTTCATTTGTTTGGTTGCATATTGAAAAGGTGTTTAAATCTCATTTGAAATAACGGATATTAAAAAAAGGTAAGAAGTGAGCGTTTGTGAAGAGACTTGCTATGATTGGGAATTTCATTTGTTGAGAAAGTGGGAACTTTTTTTTTTTTTGGTTTGATTTCCTAATTTTAATGACAGAATTACCAAAAAAGTCTTAAATATATTGCAATTATACAAATTCAGTCATATACTTTTTTTTATCAATTCAATCCTAAACTTTTTGTATTTGTATCAATTTACATGGGAGCCCTGCAAAAATAGAAATCGTTTCAGAGAGGACATCCTAATTTTTTAATGTGATAAATGAATAAATCCAAAATTTAGGTGCCAATTTGGCCTCACTGGCTTTTTTTTTTAACGTACACAGCAGCCATCCGACCAATACTAATGTAGACTTTAATATTTTATTTATTTCAAATTTTTTAATTGATGTTTTAGTTTTTCATTTCTTTGTCCTTTCTTTTTTTTCCTCCTTCCTTCTTCTAAGCAAGATCCAGCAAGGTCAGCCTCGATAGCCAATGGCAAGGCTCCCTCCCACTAGCTACTCCCGAGATCTCAAATTTCCCCCACAGCACATGGATCAAACCAGAACTTTTTTCTTTGGTCAAACCAAACTTGCCCATCAATTCCTAAGTGTGCGTAATCTCCGCTTCCCAACTAGCCACACCTCAATCACAAACTCTAATTTAATCTTTCTTCACCATTAATTAAAAACTACAAATGCTAAGTAAACAGATGGACAAAGTCAAAAGAGTCTTGAGACATAAACCTAGGCAAGGATATCATCTACTTGATCTCCATCCTCGTTACCTTCCATCTTATTCACAAAAAAAAAAAAAAAAAAAGAGGACATGGACATCGTTTCCGTGATGCTCTACTCCACGGCGCTCATTCCAGTTGCTCTCTTCGTCGCCTTTGCGCTTCTCCTCTTGAAAACCTTTGCCGGCAAGTCCCTCCTCTGCTCTAAGTATGCGCCCATTCACGGGACCGTCTTCGGTCAACTCATCTACTTCAACCGGCTCTACGACTACATGACCAAACTCGTGAGGAGATCTCCGACATTCCGTCTCCTCGAGCCAGACCTGAGTGTGATCTACACGGTCGATCTGAGAAATATTGAGCACATATTAAAGACCAACTTCAATAAGTACACGAAGGGCAAGTACAACACAGACATAATGAAGGATTTGCTCGGGGAGGGGATTTTCGTGGTGGATGGAGAGAAGTGGAAGAAGCAGAGAAAGGTCGCAAGCTTCGAGTTTGCAACGAGGGTGCTCAGAGATTTTAGCTGTTGCGTCTTCAGGAAGAATGCTGCGAAGCTGGTCAAGGTATTGGAGGAGTTATCAGCTGCTTCCGAGGGATTCGATATGCAAGTGAGTAGTTTCAATTTTTGAATTGTCAGACTCCAGATGATCAAAATTACTGTGAAAGAAAGATAAGCCAAATGGAATCGAACATAAGGACTCCATATCTGCAGTAGAATATCAAAATATCCTAAAGTCAGTCATCTGGATTTGATAGATATTGTAACCATGTCTGAAAAATATTTCGATATGTATGCAATCTAAAGAGTTGGAAATAGCTAGTCCTGAAGAGAACCTAGGATAGACGAAAACCGTCATACTCGACCATAGTAGCGACCATCACGCAGTAGTCATCAGTCTTCCTCATTCTCCACCCAAACAGTTCGAGAGAAAGAGAGGGGCGGGGGGGGGGGGGGGACCATAACAGTAGAAGAAAGAAGGTAATGGAAAATTGTACATTAGTTTGCTTATTGTATTGTCTTACATCGTGTCTAAGGATATATTGATGAGATGCACTTTGGATTCCATCTTCAAAGTTGGATTTGGAGTGGAACTGAATTGCTTGGATGGATCGAGCAAAGAGGGAAGAGCTTTCATGAAGGCATTTGATGAGGCAAATGCACTAATCTACTGGCGATTCGTCGATCCCTCTTGGAAGCTCAAAAGATTTCTGAACATCGGTTCGGAAGCTCGTCTTCGGAATAACATTACACTCCTGGACAATTTCGTGCATCAGCTAATCAGAACCAAGAGGAATCAACTCCCAGGGCAGCGAGAGCATGTGAGTGTTTTCTTCTTCTTTTTTTATTAGTGAAGGTGTGAGTACTTAGCGTACATTTAGCTATTCGATTTTTTACGTTTACGCTCTTCTTCTGTCAAGACACAACGCAAATTCGGAAGAGGCATTGGGGCATGTGATGTTGGGGAAGATTTTAGTAACAATAACTTTGAAAGAATTCCGTAGAAGCTCAAGTACAGTTATTTCAGAGGAATTCTGGCTAGAAAAACTTGTGGCGCCATCTAAAAATTGTTTTCATCACAAAGTTGTACTATTTTCCAGGTTTTTCCCCAGGCAATTCCTCTGATTGATTATTCCTTTTCCATATTTTCTTTCTACAAGAATGACAAGGAGGACATTCTCTCAAGATTTTTGCTCGAGAGTGAGAAAGATCCCGAGAACATGAATGATAAGTACTTGAAGGATATAATTCTGAATTTCATGATCGCTGGAAAAGATACCACTGCAAATACCTTATCATGGTTCCTTTACATGCTCTGCAAACACCCCCTAGTGCAGCAAAAGATTGCTGATGAAATAAAGGAAGTGATGGGAGATCAAGCAAGTGAAGCTAACCCTGATTGTTTCGTGGAAAGAATTACTGACCATGTTCTCGATCGAATGCACTATCTTCATGCCACGCTCACAGAGACATTAAGGCTCTATCCTGCAGTTCCGACGGTAATCTTCTGTTCACTTGCAAGAATTATATATCAGACCTCTAATCCATCACAGAAAAAGATAAAGAAGGTCAAACTAAGCATAAGAGATTTTGAACTCAAAACAATACATCAGCAGAACGTTAGAGCTTGAAGAGAGCTAATCACAGTGAGTCTGTGTAAACCGCTATTGACCTTGCACAATGTCCTGACACTTAGAAGCTACGATGCATTATTGAGATATATTTATGACAACTATGCAGGTCAAATATTTCCATCATAGATCAAATGCTAGCTTTTCATTCATCTATAAATTCATGAAAAATACTAGTGCTACCCATTTGACTGCATGATCATGCAACTAGTTCTTAAGCTGTATTTGAATGTAAAACCCCATGCAAAAGGGTCAATATTCTCCTGCAGAAAACATGATCAGTTACGATGCAGATGCTATAAATCCATCAAATTGGCAATTACAAATCAAGCACAAACCAAAGAGAAGACGCATTTAACAAGATTCAGCTTTGTGTAGACATGCTAACTTTGATTTTTTATACTTCCGCACAACAGGATGGAAGATGTGCTGAAAAAGATGACATTCTCCCAGATGGCTTCCACGTGAAAAAAGGGGACTGCGTTTATTACTTGGCTTACTCAATGGGAAGAATGCAGAACATTTGGGAAGAAGATGCTGAGGATTTCAAACCAGAAAGATGGTTGAACGATGGAATTTTCCAAAACGAATCACCTTTCAAATTTGTTGCATTCAATGTTTGTTTCTCTATCCTATGTCCTCATGAATTGAATATTCGAAGCGTGGTTACAATTCGAATCATCTTCAAGTGACACTGTTACTTTCCTATTTGCAGGCTGGTCCTAGGATCTGCCTCGGGAAGGATTTCGCTTATCGCCAGATGAAAGTAGTTTCGATAGCTCTCCTTCACTTCTTCCGTTTCAGATTAGTTGATGAAACTAGACCTGTAACCTACAAGGTGATGTTGACCCTCCACATCGACAATGGCTCACATCTTCGTGCTGTTCCCAGATTGGCTACGTAAGAACTGGACCATCATTAAGTATGGTCCATCACGATATATGGATTTCTAATGTTGGATGCTAGTGGTTTTCACTTATAAGTAAGCATGTACACTACAAGATCTTACTATTGCATGTAAACATTGGACTATTAAGGTGTTCTGCTTAAATTCCATATATAATTTGTGAGTTATAAGTTCGACAGGCTTTGTGATAATAAAATCTTATCCTTATAAAGCCTCTGAGAGGCTAACAAGCTAATATGTCCCTAGAACTGAAACGGTTTTGAAGCTCGTCTAATAATTAGCCATGCAGCACTTCATTCAGCACTTCATGATGTCATTGCCATACCAATCTGTTAATCAGCCCATTGGCGTCTGCTGAGCCGGACCTATTCTTAATTCTATATACTGAGAACAAGTTTTCCTGTTATGTATAACTAAAGCACCTCGTTATATGTCTACAAGATAAGGGAAAGAAGAATGGTTCCTCCTATGATAAAAGCAATGAGACATCCTATGACAACAACTGGATATATCAAAACTAATAGTACATTAAATTTATAGGAAGAATACAGAATACCATCATAAATCACCCCAAAACATGTGGCCAAAATATAGTCCTGAAAGAAGAGGTCACAATGATAATGTAGAGCCTAGTGTTCAAGGAAGTTGGCTGCCAGGCCGGGATGCCCATCCTCTGTACGCCTCAATGGCCTGGAAATGAAGTCGCTAATAGGATGCATTTTGTGAGCTTTTCAATGCCTTCACCCAGATCAACATGAAAAGAATTAAATGGGTACGCGGGAATGAAATAACCATTTTCGAAATCTGCAACATTAGTGAATGGATCAATGGACCACAGAACATAGGATAATACCTTAGGGATCACGGCCAATTTGGGTGGAGCTTCAACAATGTCTCCAAATTTGACCTTCTCATGTCCGGGAAAGTCCATGTCATCCTTATCAGTGGCCTTCTTGCGTTTCTTTTTTCTTGATTCTCTATACCTAAACAGACAAATGCAAGATCATACTCAGAAAGACAGTCTGAATAAGATCTATGCAAACAAAAGCATCTTGGAACTTCCATTACTCAGCAAAGAAGCAAGTCAGATATGAGTTTAACTAGACTATCAACTAGCTCTTGCATATTCACGTTACATTTCATCCGACATATTCACTAGATGCACAGTCAGAATAAACAGGTATAGATTGCAACCGCATGCGGATTTTGCAGAACTCATAGGAAAGAGTGTTAATTTGCGCAAGACTAGGAATCTCACATAAAAGACATTAAAAGACTTTTATCTGTTTTTAGTTCTAAAATATTATTCTTTTCTTAATTTATAAATCTGTGTCTAAAGTGCCAATAACGGATTCTTACATATCCGTTTTCTATGCAACTACTATTATATTTGAAAAATTTGTAGCCCTCTCATTTAAGTCTATCACTAAGGTTTCTTTCACCCCTAAACTGTATGAGAATTACCCAATGTCCAATGCCTTGCGAATGACCTCTTCTGCAAATGTCTAGTGCCAATACATTGCTTCTCTCCATCAAATATTATGCGGGTGCATAATAATTGAAATAACAATCAGCAATCAAGGAAGCATTGAATAAATTGCAAGGAAAAACAAGAATCTAACGCTAAGAAATAAGAAAAATGCTAATCTTGACTATACTAAAAGGAAATCATAATCAATATATTGAAAGTGTGCAATCAAGAACATTCGTCTTAAAATAAAAAATAAAAATCCAAACCATATCGTAAAGCTCGAAGAGTTTATTCAATTCTAAGCACGACTTTTTTTATCAAATATTTTTTGCACTTTTTTTTTTTAAAGAAAAATACTCAAGATCTATTTTTAGGCTTTTTTCTGATTTTTAGAGGAAGTAAATTTCAGGAAAATTTTAATTTTTTTCTAAAAGAAGTAATTTTTTTAATATTAATAATATAATATAAAACGGACCCAGGTCCACTACTGGACTGGGCTCATCAATGGAGCCCAGTCCGGCAACCCCCATGGATAAAAAAAGAAGAAGCCCAGCCCGAACCCCATTATAAACTTAAGCCTAAGTACTATGCCAAGCTTAAATCCAAATTTCGGCCAGCCCGTCTTAACAAAAAAACCAAAGTCCAGTAAGCCTAGATGAGCCCAACTCTATCAAAGCCTAAGTCAAATTTAAAGTCATTTAAGCCAGCAACCCACGGCCACTTATTCCAACGCTAAAGGCATAAAAGGAGAACACAGGAAAACCTCACTCGTAGACAAAGATCTCAAGATATCAAGATATTAAGGGCCTACATGGTAACATTTCTATTTCTCCCGATTTCTATTCTTTTGTTCCTCGGAACAAAAAAAGAATAGAAATCTGTTTGGTGACGCCAACTTATTTTTCTATTAGGAATAGAAAAGTGACTAGAGGAATAGATTTGGAACGAAAACAAAAAAAAAAAAAAAAAAAAAAAGTAGCTTCTCGTTCCGGGAACAATTCCTAGAAATAAGTTTTTTTTTTCTTTTCTATTTTTCTTTTGTTCTTCTTCCATGTTGCGGCCACCGCTGGCCACCTGCCAACCGTCGCCCACCTCCCCGCCGCCCGCACCACCATCGGCGCCGGCCGACCGCCGCCGCCGGCGACGGTTGCCGCCACCGTAGTGTGACGACCTAGACCCGGGCAAGACGGCGGGATGGACTAAGATCGCCTTGGCGATGCGCGGGTGAGGCTAAGAACATGTCTCCCATCCCACATCGCTTAGGGGGGGAGTCCTAGGCTAGTTTATAAAGGCTTAGGTCCCTTTAATCTGTATAACGCGTTTCACGTACGCTTCCGCTGCGCTGAAAACAAAGCCGTGAGGGAGGACGGGCCGGTGGGCTGTGCCTCCAAAGCGGACTATATTATGGCTTGGGAGAGGGAAGGCTCGAGGGATGGCCCTCTGCCCCTGCATAACGCGTTTTAAAACCGTGATGACTCACTGTCCAAAGCAGACAATATTATCCAGTGAGGCCAGGGTCGTTACACGTAGCCCATCGGCCACTGCCCACAACCCACCGACTGAGGATCGCCACCGTCCACCGGCAACCTGTCGTCACCGACCACCGCATGATCGCCATCTGCCGCCGCACGACCGCCATCGGGAGAAATAGAAATGTTACCGTATAGGCCCTATATTAGTGGGCTAGTAATTGGCCACATTTTGAGAGCTTAATATCTTAACCAACGTAGCTAAAGTCATGGTGGTAGAACCATCTCGAACATTTTTGCTGCCAGTGACAACAGTTCGATCCATGCCATCACCGACGAACATGATGTTCTTCATGTCCTCTCCAATATCTACTTGCTCGTTGTAGACTCCCGCTTTCACATATATTACCACTCTTTCAGGCCATTTTGTACCAATTGTACAGGGTGCAACCATAGCCTCATTGATTGTCTTGTGGAAGCCAGAATTGTCCTAGGCCACGATGAACTTGGCCTTTGAAGTTTTCGCATTCCAAGATGCTAGAAGCCAGTTGTACGGGTCTGGTAGTGCTCCTATAACCAAACATGAGTAACAACCTCGCAATTTTAATATAGAAATGAATTAATTGGACAAAATAAAAAGCTAAAAAAAATGAATAAGACAAAGAAAGCAATGGATTACCTCTCCTGCCACCATCGTAGTCATGGTCAAGGGCCTCGTGCTCAGGGGTGGCGGCGGCATTGACAAAGGTGGTGGTGGTGGTGGTGGTGATGGTGACGAGGAGGAGGAGGAAGGCGGCAGTGAGATTCCAGTTGGACATGTTGGCTGGTCTATGGTGACTGGCGTCAAGTGGAGACAACGCAGGATTTTGGATGGAGTAACTTGCAAAGGGGACGAGGTTCATCTACTTATATACAAGACGGAAATCACAGCTACCATAGTTTCAATCTTTTGAAACGGCAAAGCGTGTGATTCTGATGGGGGAGTGCGCATGTCAAAGTTTCTATTCTAGGGAACTATTTCTTTTCAGAAATAGTTTTTTCTATTTCTACTCCGGGAACAATTTCTGAGTAAAATAAGGTGTTTGGTAATTATACAAAATTTATATTCTTGGAATTAAAAAAGAATACAAATGCGTTTGGTAAAATTTATAAATTTTTGTATTTATTTGTCCTTCTAATTACTCACGGACCGCCCGACCACGCCTACCGCCGCACGACAGCCAACCGTCGCACGATCGCCGCACGACCGCCGATCGTCACCGCCGACCGCCGCCGCAAGATTGCCACCCACAGCCCACTGGCCGCGAGAGGGGGCCGTAGCTGTTCAACTATGGGTGGCGGTCTTACGGTGGCGGTCCGTAGCGGTCGATCGGCAATAGTGCAATGGCGGGAGGTGGTCATGCGGCGGTCGGACGGCAGGCCGCCGACGGACGATAGCGGTCGTTAGTCGGTAGGTTGTGGGCGGCGACTAGTGGGCTACGGGCGGCGGCAATCGGCGCGATCGCCGCGATCGGCTGCCGACGGTGGCAGCAGGCGATAGGAGGTGGCCGAGGGTTGGCAGCAGCCGACGGTGGCCGTAACAAGGAAGAAGAACACAAGAAAAATAGAAAAGAAAAACAAACAAACTTATTTCTAGAAATTGTTCTAGGAAACGAGAAGCTACTTTTTTTTGTTTCTTGTTTATGTTCCAAATTTATTTCCCAACCACTTTTCTATTCCGGGGAATAGAAAAATAAGTTGGTGTTACCAAATAGATTTCTATTCTTTTTTTGTTCCGGGGGACAAAAGAACAGAAATCAGGAGAAATAGAAATGTTACCATATAGGCCCTATATTAGTGGGCTAGTAATTGGCCACATTTTGAGAGCTTAATATCTTACCCAACGTAGCTAAAGTCATGGTGGTAGAACCATCTCGAACATTTTTGCTGCTAGTGACAACAGCTCGATCCATGCCATCACCGACGAACATGATGTTCTTCATGTCCTCTCCAATATCTAGTTGCTCATTATCGACTCCCGCTTTCACATATATTACCACTCTTTCAAACCGTTTTGTACCAATTGTACGAAGTGCAACCATAGCCTCATTGATTGTCTTATGGGAGCCAGAATTGTCCTGGGCCACGATGAAGTTGGCCTTTGAAGTTTTTGCATTCCAAGATGCTAGAAGCCTGCTGTACGGGTCTGGTAGTGCTCCTGTAACCAAACATGAGTAATAACCTCGCAATTTTAATACAGAAATGAATTAATTGGACAAAATAAAAAGCTATAAAAAAAAAGAATAAGACAAAGAAAGCAATGGATTACCTCTCCTGCCACCATCGTGGTCATGATCAAGGGCCTCGTGCTCGGGGGTGGCGGCGGCATTGACAAAGGTGGTGGTGGTGGTGGTGGTGATGGCGACAAGGAGGAGGAGGAAGGCCGTAGTGAGATTCCAGTTGGACATGTTGGCTAGTCTATGGTGATGGGCGTCGAGTGGAGACAGCTCAGGATTTTGGATGGAGTAACTTGCGAAGGGGATGAGGTTCATCTACGTATATACAAGACGAAAATCACAGCTACCACAGTTTCAATCTTTTGAAATGGCAAAGTGTGTGATTCTGATGGGGGAGTGCACATGTCAAAGTTTCTATTATGGGGAACTATTTCTTTGTAGAAATAGTTTTTCTATTTCTACTCCGAGAACAATTTCTAAGTAAAATAAGGTGTTTGGTAATTATAAAAAATTTATATTCTTGGAATTAAAAAATAATATAATGCGTTTGGTGAAGATTTATAAATTTTTGTATTTATTTGTCTTTTCTAATTACTCACGAACCGCCGCCCGCCACCGCCGCTGCACGATCGCCGCACGCACCACGGCATTTTGCACGACGACCGCCGCACAACCACAGCACAACCGTCACACGACCGTCGACCGTCGCAGGATTGCCGTGCGACCGCCGATCATCGTCGCCAACCACTGCCGCAGATTGCGCCCACCGGCCGCGGGATGGGGCGATGGGTCGGTGAGCCGTGGGCGGCGGTCTTGCGATGGCGTCGCCCGTCGATGGTTGGCGTCGGCGGCGCGGCGGCAATGGTCATGCGCGGTCGGTCGGCTACCGGCGGATGGTGGCGATCGCCAGCCGGTGGGCTGTGTGCGGTTAGCCGGGGCTGGTGGGCGGCGGCCGATAGGCTACGGTCGATTGCCAACAGTGGCCACGGGCGGCAGGAGGTGGCCAGCGATTGGCGGGCGGCCAGCGGTGACCGCAACAAGGAAGAAGAACAAAAGAAAAATAGAAAAGGAAAAAAAAAATTATTTCTAGAAATTGTTCCAGGAACAAAAAGCTACTTTTTTTTTTGTTTCTTATATCTATTCCAAATCTATTCCCCAGCCACTTTTCTCTTCCGGGGAATAGAAAAATAAGTTGGCGTTACCAAATAGATTTCTGTACTTTTTTAGTTCTGGGGAACAAAAAAACAAAAATCATGAGAAATAGAAACGTTACCATGCAGGCCCTATATTAGTGGGCTAGTAGTTGGCCACATTTTGAGAGCTTAATATCTTACCAAACATAGCTGAAGTCATGATGGTGGAACCATCTCGAACTTTTTTGCTGCCAGTGACGACAGTTCGGTCCATGCCATCATCGATGAACATGATGTTCTTCATGTCCTCTCCAATATCTACTTGCTCGTTGTAGACTCCCGCTTTCACATATATTACCACTCTTTCAAGCCGTTTTGTACCAAGTGTACGAAGTGCAACCATGGCCTCATTGATTGTCTTGTGGGAGCCAGAATTGTTCTGGGCCACGATGAAGTTGGCCTTTGAAGTTTTCGCATTCCAAGATGCTAGAAGCCAGTTGTATGGGTCTGGTAGTGCTCCTGTAACCAAACAGGAGTAACAACCTCACAATTTTAATACATAAATGAATTAATTGGACAAAATAAAAAGCTAAAAAAATGAATAAGACAAAGAAAGCAATGGATTACCTCTCCTGCCACCATCGTGGTCATGGTCAAGGGCCTCGGGGGTGGCGGCGGCATTGACAAAGGTGGTGGTGGTGGTGGTGGTTATGGCTACGAGGAGGAGGAGGAAAGCGGCAGTGAGATTCCAGTTGGACATGTTGGCTGGTCTATGGTGACGGGCGTCAAGTGGAGACAATGCAGGATTTTGGATGGAGTAACTTGTGAAGGGGACGAGGTTCATCTATTTATATACAAGACGAAAATTACAGCTACCACAGTTTCAATCTTTTGAAACGGCAAAGCGTGTGATTCTAATGGGGGAGTGCCTGTCGTCGAGCTTCAGAGTCAGCTCTTTGGCTCGCTTACTGATTAAGCGTCATTGCACCTCAAACAACTGCATCAACATCCATTAAATGTATATGCTTAGAATAGATGAAAGAAGCGGTGTTATCTGGATAACATGTGCGGGTGTTTGGATTAACGTAAGTGGTGACTACAAGCCATCTCATGAGCATGTAAATTTGATCGAGGAGAAATTTCCCAAATATGTTTCTCTGCATTGTATACGATGGACAAACTTCCAAGCAAGTTCTAATAGAAGGTTCTTGAGAAGTTTCTCAGCACTTGACTTTGATCAGAAAAGGAAGGCAAGATCAGACTTTTGTTGGGATATCCTTCTTTACGTGGTCGATATTGGGATGTTAGAAGCAAATCGAGAGAATATTTGGATGCTGGAAAAGAAGTTGTGATAAAGACAAGGTCTTAGGGTCAGCGATGATTCGGGGTACGAAGACCAGCCTAATTGGTTCTATTCGAGGGTGGTTCAGACGAGAATCGGCTAGGTTCTTGACTTAGAAAATATGTGAGTGGATGCCTACACATATGTGACTCCTCATGGGCAACCAAAGCACGGTTTTGTTTAAACACTTAGGGTATTTTTATGTTTGTTTCTTTTGACTTAAACGGATCGCTTTGGCATATTGTTTGAAATTCATCTTCCACATCAAAGTCCCTCTTTGGAGGATGATCATAGAATTCAAGAGAGTCCAAAGCATGGGGTAGTAATCGAAAAGGACTCAAAATTTGGTATATCCTTGCAAGAGGTTGACGACAATATGGTTATCTCTGAAAATTTGTGGTATATAGTCGATTTCTCAAGATGCATGATCCAATCCCACTTCCTGATGCTTGACAGGTACTACCACATTAGATTCACGTACTTTGCCATTTGGAAAAATGGAAACTCTGGTAGCTGTGATTTACATTCATGGTAACTTGGTCTTCCTTCCACGTTTTGAACTTGCCCTAGAATTGGCAAAGTTCATAAAAGCCCCACTTGGGAAATGAACGGAGTACGAGGCGACATCGATTCACAAATTATCTCAAGGCAAATAAATCACTCTCCGTCTTTCAACTGTGAGATGACATCGCTTCATACTGTGACTAACAACCACTCTCTCCCTTTATAAATCCCGGTTGTTGCACGATAGAATCAATTATAGGAACAATATTTTGGACGAGCTTAAAAGAAGCTTATTTTGATCCAAATTTTCTTGACGTCATTATTTTCAATGAAAAATTGATAATTTTATGTAAATGAAACGAGTCGATCATTTCATAGTTTAAAGAAATACCCATAAAGAAGCGTATCATTCGAAAAGCCCCTAACACACGAGTGGATTACGCATATATGAGAGTGGATGCCTACACATGTGAGTTCTCATGGCCACCCAACACACGGTTTTGAAGTGGTGAAATACAACCAAACCCCTAGTCAGCCTAGAACTGAAAGCTGTAGATTTATTGGAACATGCGACATGGCCTTGGATTTTCTTGTAAATTCAGATGTGTCCTAACTTCATTTGACGACAAATCAAATACTAGACGTGTGTGGGTATGTGCGAGCAAGGGTCAAAATTGTTAACCAAATTATGTAGTTTCTTGATGTGGACCTATACCCACAAATTCGAGGTTTAATGGGGGTATGATCCTAGAGACGAAGTTGTTACCTCTTTCGGAGGTAAGGTGGTGCCCATTGGTTTTAAGGCAAAGAAACACTCTTTTTCCCATTTCAGACCAAGGATGTGCATGTGTCACGGGCCCACAGTTTCCTTGGCCGCAGAACAACCCATGCGGCGCCTAGCGAGGGGAATTCGCCAAGCCAGCCTTTCTTCTATAGTTGTTCCATGAACAATACGGTGAATGCTTCTTTGTACGAGATCCTACCACGCCCAGCTTCGCTCGGGGGTCTAGTTCATCGAGTGAGACAACAGATGTCTTTAGGTTCAACAACTAGTTTCGGCCTGCCATGGCCTCATCAGGAGAGCGGCATCAGCTCCCGACCAGTTTGTGCACGGGAGGCCAATCCTGCCTTCAAAGCTCCTAAGTGATATAATCCTTCTATCCTAGAACTCCTAGCACCAACCGTCCTGACGCCACTCCCACGGACCAGTTGTGTTCGTCCCTTCTGCCTTCTCACTCTTCACTCGATAACCCCAAGCACCACTCACAAGTGTCACGAGTATGGGAGGATTCACGGACCGTGACATTCTCCCCCACTCAAATTCGCAACGCCCTCGTTGCGATTTGCTCTGTCACTTCCTTACGTACCTTAACCATGCCACTTTTGGGATTTCACATCAAATGGTCATGCTCGCCCAACAAAATAGGTTTTGCTCCATTGGTAGCCTCTTTTGATCTCAACTGCTCGGCCATTCACGGTCACCTGCGCTTTCTTTGGCAAGTGTGGCATTTTTCGCCAACCGCATCTTTTGGCAGCACTATTTTCGCCTAACCAGCATCTTGACCCCAGCAACCCAAATGGAGGTTCTTTCCTTGTTGAAAACGTGGTAGTAGACCTCTTCTTCGAATTCACCGATTGATCCAGGAACGTTATCCCTATTCAGCAAGGGTTCAGTTCTTCTCGAACTCCCTATCGGCTCCGTGAGGAACCGACTCGTCCTAGTACCATTGCCATCCCAGGAGCAGAGAGCCCGGCTTCGTTTGAGCATCTTTTGCTCCGGCCATTCACTCTCCACTCACTAGGACCGGACCGGGCACTCATCAGTTCGACTCGCACTAGAGCGAGAAGTTCGATTCTCCGACTCGCTCACTTACTAAAGGGATTCCTGTTCTGATACCACTTGTCATGGGCCAACAGTTTCCTTGGCCGCGGAACGACCCGTGCGGCGCCTAGCGAGGGGAATTCGCCAAGCCAGCCTTTCTTCTATAGCTGTTTCACGAACAATACGGTGAATGCTTCTTTGTACGAGATCCTACCACGCCTAGCTTCGCTCGGGCGTCTAGTTCATCGAGTGATACAGCAGATGTCTTTAGGTTCAACAACTAGTTTCAGCCTGCCATGGCCTCGTCAGGAGAGCGGCATCAGCTCCCGACCAATTTGTGCACGGGAGGCCAACCCCGCCTTCAGAGCTCCTAAGTGATATAATCCTTCTATCCTAGAACTCCTAGCACCAACCGTCCTGACACCACTCCCACAGACCAGTTGTGTTCGTTCCTTCTGCCTCCTCACTCTTCACTCGCTAACCCCAAGCACCACTCACAAGTGTCACGAGTACGGGAGGATTCACAGACCGTGACACATGCGTATACAATGCAACCCAGAAGCATAAAAAGAAGTTAATCATAGTTTATAAGATATAAAGATTTTCCATTACCAACTCCACAAGATAATATGATATGGAATATCGTTGAGCTGGAAAATAAACCCTAGTTAGGGAACACTTGTTAGGAACATCTACAAAGGTTGATGATCTAAATTGCCGCCCGCCCGTCTCCTTTTGCCATCATTACTCTCGCCCAGCTAGTTTCTGCCCTTGGCCAGTCCATTGTAAAGTTTAAACAAGAGCTTTCTCAAGCCTGACTAAACATGAAGCTACAGGAAGTCGAAGAGAACGCCAACATCGTCACTGAATCGGAACGTCCAGTAATAGCAAGTAACAAGAGAATTTGTGCTTCCGTTTAAAAAATGGAAGGCACTTTCACGTCGACTTCAACATCATTTTCTTTCCATGACCTTTGCAGCCATGCATTGCACCAGTCAAGAATTTTGGGACTGAGTGACATTGAATTTGTTTTGACCCAGTGTTAACTGGGCTATTATTTTTAAATTCAATGGATAATATCACGCATGGGAATGTGCTTGGAAGTTGTGCATGAGACAAAAGTGGAAGCACTACTTTCATTGACAAAATGAATTATTGGTTACCATTTATTTATTTTTATTTTTTTTTTGGTCGGTGGTTATCATTTATTGAAACACTCAAAATATGATGAATAGTGGCATTTTTCATATTTTATAATATTTAAAGTCCAAAAACTTGATATTATGTTGGTGTCCATGAATCACATTTCGTTTTGTGCATTGATATAAATTACTTTAAATTTCGCACAAATGAAATCATGACCATTTGAGATCAATTGCACCATCAATTAGTGACCGTCCATCATTGTAATTTTAACCTGAAATCGCATTTAATAAAGGAGGCAAACACTCAAAAACTCGAAGCTACAAAGATGGATGCTGTTCGTGCTCGGGAAATCTGTTTGATTAAGGATAGAGTTGACATCTTCTTCTGCGGTAGGTCTCAATTTTATGGTCAACAAGAATAAACATGTGCTTTCGATTTCTGTGATCTTAGACTTTTACTGAGTAATTTGCCCGCGACAGTAAGAAGCGATTTTGCCCTCAGAATTTAAGAGCTATAAGCCGACTCATGAGGGTTTCGAATGAGGCTTCGTCAATTGATCAAGCTCTTAGACTAATTATATATAAAAATTTCCCCAACTAACAAGTTCAAACCATGTGAGAGCTAGTGCCTACTAGGGCCCCTTGCCAGATCTGACGAGGAGGAGAGCCAGCACTTGTCGGCTCAACCAGCATGTCCTTGGCCACCAAGATTTCTCCTTCAAAATTACATCACTCCTGGTGGGTCCAGAACTAATGCGCAATTTAGTCGAGTAATTCACCATGAATCATGAATTGCCCACTAAAGACCGGTTCCACAAAATAGGAATCGGGATTCTAAACATGGTCCGGATTATAGTGAAAGTGTATAAGCCATAGGACATCCTACACTTGAAGAATATTGGATTTGTTATGCAGGCACACCATCTTCACGGGGAACTTAAATATATGGTTTTCTCAAACTTATAACGAACAAAATGTTAGATCAGGAGCCATCAGTCCCCAAAGCATCACTTCTCGAGAACCATGTGTGTGACCAAAGTCTTTCATTTCTAGGGACCGGTCATGTGGAATTTAACTGTTTAAATTCCACCGCATGGGTAAAATTTAACTGGGAACTGGCCAGTTTTAGGACCAGGTGGGCCGGATCACTGAAATAATATGTCACCCGGGTCGGTAATTTGGGTCGACAATATTAATTTAATCAACAACTGCGGACTCTCTAATGATAATAGGCGTTCTGGAGGTTACTCCCATACCATAAATTCCTCCACGAAACACATTTTGGGATGTAATTAATTCCATTTAAACACAAAATTAATTATTATAGATACAACTAAAAACATTACATGTGGGAAGAAATGAAATTAAGGGTGTTTACAATACACCCACTATCAAAGAAAGATAGTTTTAATCTAACCAATCTAATCATGGATTATTTTAGGGCGTGTGCGCGGATTGAGGCTGTACTCTTTATTGGCTCAAATGGAGCTGTAACAAGTTCATATGACCTAGGAGTTACGTCCATGGGAACCGCCAAAGGAGGTAAAATCAACCGAGAAAGCAGTTATAATTTTGATTTGACCGCTGAGGTTCTCATATACTACTATCGGTTGTATGTCACCACCCGTGACACTTTAACGTTTTGCCATGGAAAACACGAAGCCGCACCAATGTAACTTCCGTAGTAATGTCATGATAACAACTTACCTTAATTTGGCTCAAGCAATTACTTTTATATCTATTGAAATCCGATGGTGGTTCTTGACACCAAATCTATGCCGTCACTAGATATTCTAATGAATTTAATGGGATTTAATTTCACAAAACCGGGCAACTGTTGCTTGGGGTTGCTCGAACCCAGGCACTCGTCACCTAGGTTCATGCGATCCAGCCGACAACCACAGTGTTTGAACAGCCCAGGCAACCGATCGAGGTCGCAGGACCTCAAGTGGAACAGGTCCCATACGATAAATGTTCATGCAAACCCTATTTAGATTTGGTTCTTTAAGCAACCTAATCAGCACAATCGCAATTTTTACTTCGGTTAATTTCCATGAACATACCAATCTTTTCGGGCGAAGTTTTGGGGTGAGATGTAATATCCCACCCCACCCAGGGTTTCGAGCATTAGGGGGTGAATAACTAAAGAACGATCCTCATCTTGCTACTTACACCATTTAAAGACTTCTGCCACTTGTTATTGAATAATAGAAGATAAAAAAGATTTCTGCCTTCGTGTCCTTTTTAGGTTGAACGTTGTCCGCATAAAAATGGGCCCAATTCCCTGATAAACCCCAAATTATATGTTTAGCACCGATTCTGTCCAAATTCATTTTCGTATCATAAAAAATCTCCAACTTTCACTCTAATCCAAAATCTAACCACACATCAAAAAATCGCCACTAATTTATTCAAAATTTTGGACCAGTACCAATTAGAAGTTCATTATTAAAACCTGCATTTTCATCAACACCCTTACCTTGTAATAAACAATACCAACATCCTGGTGTTTTGATAATGTGAAAAAATCAGTGGCAATTTAGGAACACGCAAGTACACTTGAGACTAGAATAAAAGTTGGGAATTTTTTATGAGACAATAAAAAAAGTTCGGAATAAAATTGAGAGTGGACCTAAAGTTGAGATTTCTTTTGGAGAATTAGCCCCATAAAAATGTTAGTTATATTATTTTTTACTACACATGGATCGGATCATTTCAACTGAATGATGACTACTAAATGTTGCTACTAATAAATTCAGTTGGGAAATAAAGTTGTCATTCGACCACAAAAAGAAAGCATTGAAGTTGACTGACTAGACCAAATGAGAACTCCAGGATTTTTACCAGCGACTTTTAGCCCTTGAAAACGCGGAAACAACGGCAGTCAAAAAGAAAGTGGGAAATAAAGACCTGCTCTCTCATTTTTTTTCTCTATGCTGGGATTGAATTGATTGAAGTCATCTACGCGTAAAAACTATTTGAAAACTGACCATTTCATAGAGGATGATTCTCCTGACTTTTGGACCTTCCCCGGAGCGTGTCTGTGAAGTTTCCTCTCATTAGATAATATTGTTAGAGACATTCTAAGCTATTATTTGATATTTCATTACTTTCTAAGATAGTCAGTTTCCTCATTAAATTACTTCCTTTCCTACACGTATCGTTCGGGTGTAAACACTCTTGACTTTAAGAAGTTATAAGTCGAGACGATTGAGCAATGATATAGTTTTTATTGATTCTCTCTATCTCGCTTTAAGATCCTAGATTATTTACACATCTACCAAATATGCAGGGTAAAAATTTATAGGTTTGACGTGCAGCACCAGATGAATGAATAAACCCCGCAACCTCATTTTTCTCAAAATAAAATGGTAAATCATCAAGCAGATCACAAAATTGAGGCAAAAATATGAATGCAGTCCCAAAAGATTAGTAACAACAAGCGGTCATATGGCCATGTGCGAAGACCCATGAACGTATAAGTGATCCTACAATGACCATTTACCAATCATTTTGTGTGTGTCCTATGTTTTTCGAGTGAATGAATGATCATCATGTGATGAGAAGGCGTTCGATAAATCAAGTACTCATCCACTTAATTAACATATTTAATATTCAATGTGGTTCTGCCATATCAATTAGTAGATCTGAGTCCATATACCAATCTTTATGTACATAATATTATTTATAAAGCATGTGGACCAAATTCCACTACTCGAGGGATCCTACAAGAGCAATCGTTTGAGGAGTTCTGGATTCCCCAATATATCCTGAGAAACCGATAGCTATCAAACTTGATGTTTATTTGCTCCCGGAAAATCTTGCCAATCACATGGCTTATTTCTCCCGTGATTTTTAACAATAGCTGGGAAGGGCCAAAGCTCAAGAGCTAGTCAACCTCTCAATCAACTTTCTACAAAGTTCAATTACTTTAAACTCTCACGTGAAATTTTCAAATACATGAGGTATTACGTTAAAACAACATGATAGGTGAGATTTGATAGACGAATTGTACTCCCGTCAAAACCTTGAATTGCACTAGAGAACGCTGGTCTTAGGGATGGACTGTCGGATTTATTTATTTTTTAACAAAAAAAAAAATAGAAAGGAAGTCCGCGAAGAGATAGGCTTAGCTCAAAATTGATCATATCAATTGGCCCAGAAATGGGTACAATTAAAAGCCCTATTTGATGAGCCAATAGAGTACTAAACTCATTCGCAGAAGGCCTTACCAAATCGCTGTTCAATCTGTCTAAACAGACAGAGAAGGGGGGGGGGATAGAGAGAGAGCCAATTATATAATAGTTCAAAAGAAGTGCGACTGAAGAACACGAAATAAGACTTCATCTCTTCAACTTCATAGGACACAACTATATAGGTCATGGCAACACCATGTCGTTGCAACATGATTATTCCAGCAATCTTGCTTGTTTCTTTATTTCAACTTATTTAAGCAGTAACCACTACATCTTCATTCTTATTTTCATATTCTCTCGGCATCGAACATGGGAGCTTTTAGGTTCCGGACACTAGCACGTTGGGGACGCGACGCCGCAGGTAGAAGCAACCCGTTTGGCGTTGGGAGAGGTGAAGTACTGTTGGAGATTTGGATCCTTGATGTACCCGCAGAGGCATGGGCTCTGCTCTCGAAGCTTGCTACAGCACAGAGCCGATGGAGCTGCAGAGGATGTGATCGCGGGCAGGCACGGGCTCAGCTCCGTGGCGCTGCACGTCACTGCTTCCACTACTCGGGCTCGATCTGCCGAGAGAAACACGAGCACTGCCATGAGAGCGGCCGCAAGCAAGCGTGGAGAAGGGGAGCGATTGGATGGCTTGGCCATAACCTTCAATGGGAAGCAAGTGAAAAGGAGATAGAAATTAGTGGGAGAGATGTGGAGACTGGAGAGGCAGGGGGGGGGGGGGGGTGTTGTGTGGAGCGATAGGAGAATTATAGAGACGGCACTTCAATTTCAATCAACAATGAGATTTAACGGGAAAATTATCAAAAAAAAATTTACACTATTCGATACGATGTATATACTATTTGGTACTGTTTGGCACTATTTAAAACTATCACAGAAACAAAAGATGTAAGATAAGAGTATGCTAGAAGCAAGATCTTCATCTGTCAATATAAGAATCAAATAATTGGCCATTGTCGGCCATTAAGAGTTTGTAAGATTGTAGTATTTGTTATTATTTGGCACTATTTGAAACTATAGCAGAAACGAAAGATGTAAGATAAGAGCGTGCTAGAAGCAAGATTTTCGTCTTTCAGTATAAGAGTGAAATAATTGGCCATTGTTGGCTACTAAGAGTCTGTAAGATTGTCTTTAGTGTTTGCCCCTATAAGGTAGTGCCCGTAAATGTTAAGGGGCGGAGCGCACCCTCTCCAAAAGTAATATTATACGATTTACTATGAATCCCTAAAACATCTCTCCTCTCTTCTTTTTTATCTAGTATGATTCTTTAAAATTAGGAATATTCTTATCAATCCTGGTAGTATGCTCTACACTTACCACAATATTAAACTTGTGCATTAAAATTTTGCCACCCTAAAATTTTCAGTATTATGAGTCAAAAAATGAAAATGAATTTGGTGGCTAACAAGCAGTCTCTATTTGGAGGCCAAGGAAAAGCCGCGCGTGTGGGATAGCATACCTTCTACAAATCCTATTTTCGTTTTCTCAGGATTGTATTCTCTTGTGAGTAGGATATGTCCATAAGAGAATGAGTAAATCAATTATGATGTGTGACATTCTTAGATTTATCACTGAGTTGGTAATAAGACTTGCATTGACATATTAGTTCTCTCTAGAGAATTGATTGTCCCGATCAATCTCTACGTTCTACAAGCCATAATTGACATCTAGTAATATGTCATGACTGCCCAAACAATGTGAATGCTTGAAGAACATAATGAACCTCTTAACTTTGGCTATAGTGTAATTCAATCCCTCTATCTTACTATGTCCCACTCAAACAACAATCATGGAATATATGTCAAGTCACCAATTCGATCATTTGCAAAAACTTGATTAACTTGCATTTATACGAGACATCAACAATTCATTCTCGATTATAACCTTGGTGAAAGATTTCAATACAGTGTTATAATTAAATCGCATAGGACATTATTACTGTACCTTACATGTATGAAGGAGACATATTTCATATTGCACACACGCGTAACTTCGTATATGAACGAACTTTGACCATTAGGTACAGAGACGGATCAATAATCTGCCAATATGCGCACCGATGAACCATAATTATCCAACAGACAAGTCAACATTGTGTTTCAGGTCTAAGGATTATTTACACAAGATCAAAGCATGAACTATTAAACATTGACCACACCAAAAGCTTCCATGTCACTAATCGTTCTATACGCGTTACGTTCAATGAACTTGTCTGCTTTGAGTACCTGTGTTCTAACTCAGGCATCATAAAAGGTAATGACTCGTGACTCGTCATTACCTTAAGCATCCAATACTTAATGATGAAACTAAGAACACATCAGTCTCAATAGAATTATTAATATCCACTTAATGATCCATCAATTGAGAATGGTTTAACGATTCAATCTAATTGTGAACCCATCACGCATATTCTTAACATTTCAAAAATAGGTTCAGTTATAACTGATCTTATGGAATTATTCATATATATGTGTGTGTGTGTGTGTGTGTGTGTATATATATATATATATAATTGGACATATGAATGAATACATCTTTGCCATTAATTAAATAATAAGATTGACAACACAGTTGAAATCTCTTACATGTAATTATTACATGGTAATTTTAGAGCTTACATCCAACAAAATCACTACACGAACAATTGTGCAATGGATCACTTTTCTTTTTCGTTACCTTGCAACTCTTATGTATAAGTTTTCAATATCGATACGAGTCTAGCAAACAGGGATATTTTTATTACGCCTACATTAATTTCAACTTGTTGACATGTGAAATTCGGCACTATTTAGAGAACGGTAGTTAATTTTTAAGATTTGGGCTGCACACACTTATTAATCATCTAATATAGCTAGTGGAGTTTATTTTTCATTAGAAGTGATAGTAAGAAAAAAGGGAAAAAAAAACTAAAGGGTGAAAATTTAAAAAAAAAAAAAAGTTATAAACCTATTGCAAGTGTACCAACTCAATCTTAAATTTTTTAATTGTGTCATCCAGCCAATGTTTAGTATTATTAGTAAATAAATAAATAATTCAAAAATTATTGATATATTATTAAAAATTGTCTACATTAGCATCGGTTTTGCCATGTAGGATGGCCAGTATCTATATCAGCGATTTCTAGTCAAAATTGGCCGGATGAAGTGAACTAGCGTAAATGCAATAAGTTTATTAGGGCTCAATTAGTAAAATAAAAAAGTTTATAACTGAATTGACATGATTATAATTAGTTTAGGATTTTTTTTGGTAACTTTTTCATAAATTTAATGCAGAGTGAAAACCGAATTTTCCATGCTCAAGGGGAACTTCATTTCCAATGAGGCGGTTGCATGAAACCTCCCTTCATTTCCTCGTTGAAATGGAATGCCATTACATTATAATTGATGGCAACATCATCATCATAGAATTTGCAAACCACCCTTCATTCGATTACTCCTGAAGGGGCATGGACCTCGGTAGGAGAATAACAAAGAAGAATACAGATGCATGAAAGGGGGCAAAATAGTGAGAGAGAGAGAGAGAGAGAGAGAGGAGGTGGAGGCATAGCCATCAACTGTAGTTCATTCACTTTCGATTCTTAGAGGTGAAGGCATAGCCATCAACTGTAGTTCAATCACTTTCGATTCTCAGACACCTAGTAGAAATTGGGTTGCCCTAGAATTTAACAATAATAATTGGAAATTATTCTAACAGTAGTCGGCCATGGGGAGAATGCCAATTTGGTTCCTTGCAAGTACTCAAGAGTTCTACTCTAACCTTTTCAAAACAGTGGGATACCGAGACTTTAAACCCATTCTGACCAAGTTTCGAGTATAGTGACCCCTGAAATGAATTCTACTCTGACAGCTGAGGTATCTAGAGAGGAGGTTCGCCTTACAACTTTCCAGTTGGGCACTACTAAAGCCCCGGGTCCGGATGGTTTGAATGGCTTATTCTACAAATCCAACTGGACCACAATTCAGGATGAGATCTTTAATTTAGTTCAGAATTTTCTTCAGTCAAGTGTGCTGCCTCCAGACCTTAACAAGACTTCTGTAACTTTGATTCCTAAGATACCATTACCAAAAAGTCTAGAGCATTACCGTCCCATTAGCCTATGTAATTACGCCTATAAAATCATCTCCAAAGTCCTAGTCAATCGCCTGAAACCTTTACTACCTGACCTTATATCCATGGAACAAACCGCTTTTGTTTATGGACAACAAATCCAGGACAATATTCTTATGGTCCAAGAGATTTTCCACCAGCTCAAGACTTGCAAACAACAAAGGAATTTCTGGGCATTCTTAAAGACGGACATGAAGAAGGCATATGATATAGTAGAATGGGATTTCCTCACGGCATATTTACTCAAGCTAGGTTTCCATCCTACCTGGGTCCACTGGATTTCCCAATGCATTTCAATAGTGACTATCAGCATCAAATTCAACGGAGAACATCTACAGTATTTCCAACCTACACGTGGTCTTCGTCAAGGCGACCCTTTATCCCCTTATCTATTTATACTTCAGGCAAATCTCCTATCAACACTCATCCACCAAGCAATTCATATGGGAAACCTGAGGGGTATCAAACTAAACAGGTCGTGCCCTACTCTTTCCCACCTGTTTTTCGTTGATGATGTCATTTTCTTTTTAGATGGCACAATTAAGGAATGTCAAAATATGGCTAACATCTTGAATCTATACTACCTAGCTACGGGACAGGAAATAAATAGGAATAAATCAGGCATCTTCTTTAGTAGAGACTGCCCGACGTGCCTTAAGGATAACCTAGCAAGTGAATTGAGAGTCCCAATGCTGGATAGAACAAGTAAATACTTAGGCATTCCTTCTGATTGGGGAAGATCCAAAAAAGATATGTTTGCATGGCTCTTGGGTACAGTGAACAACAAGCTTGAAGATTGGAAGGAGAATCTCATTTCCAAGGGTGGAAAGGAAACCCTGATAAAGACCGTTGTGCAGGCTATACCTCAGTATTCTATGTCTGTCTTTAAACTACCTATATCTATTTGCAAATCTATTGAACAGAAGGTCGCTAGACTCTGGTGGCAAAATGATTGTAGGAAGTCAGGAATACATTGGAAGCAATGTGAGGTTTTAAAAAATACAAAGGCTACGGGAGGAATGGGTTTTCGAGATCTACTAGCATTCAACAAGGCTTTTCTTGGAAAACAAGCATGGCGCTTATTACAACAGCCTTCCTCCCTTTGGAGTAAACTGTTTAAGGCTCTGTATTTCCCATCCACAAATTTTCTTAAGGCTGACAAAGGCACCCACCCATCCTGGGGTTGGCAAAGCCTACTATCAGGAAGGGAGGCGATCTTACCTAACCTTCAGTGGTCGGTTGGCAATGGATCTCATATCAAAATACGAGAAGATAGGTGGTTACTAAGAGGAAAACTCTATGGCCCAGCAGCAAGAGGGGAACTTTGTTTTTTTCTGAACTACTGGCAAATAACTTAAATAGCTGGAATGAGTCTTTGCTCAACCAATTCTTTGATGCATCAATAGTGAAGGATATTCTGGCAATTCCAGTTAGAGCAGACCTCGCTTCTGACCATCTGGTTTGGACATCCACAACCCAAGGAACATACACAGTTAAAAGTGGGTATCTTTCAATCAGGAAATCAACTCCAACTGTAACCAAGCATCAGGCCTCATCTTCCTATCAAGCACCTCCTCTCCTTTGGAAAAAAAATTTGGCAGCTAAAACTTGCTCCTAAGGTCAGAACTTTTCTCTAGTCTGTTTGTCAAAATGCATTGCCAACCAGAGACAACTTATTTAGAAGACGAATTACCCCTTATCCGGTGTGCACGTTATGCCATCAACAACTACCCGAAACGATTGAACATCTCATGTTTCTCTGCCCATGGACTTATAATATCTGGTCTCACCCTAGCCTTTGCATTCCCATAGTTGCAACACAAATACATCGAGTGGAAGAGTGGATTGTAGACCGTATCATTCAGACGCATCACTCACCTGATCTGGAAACTGTTGCTGCCATTTTTTGGTAGATTTGGAAGGCTCGGAACATAGCCATCTTTTGTCAACTACGCCCGAATCCACACCATGTTGTTGAAGCTGCTTCTACTCAAGTCAAAACGGCTCAAAATCTTGATCGTCACTCCAAACGTCCAACGAGCATCCCATCCGATAGTAGAAACTTTTGGAAAGCCCCTAATCCGGGAATATTGAAGATCAATATTGATGGGCGTATAACAATGACGATCCCAAAGGTTCTATAGCCTTTATATGCAAGGACCACCATGGGAAGATGCAAGAGGGTGTTACCAAGACTATACCTGCTTCGTCGGCTTTGCATACGGAAACCCAAGCTTTGTTGTTCACCCTTCACCACCTATTGCAGCAAAACAAATCGGAAGCGCCTCTCCAGATAGAGTCAGACTGCCTTCTCTTGGTCGACTCCATCAACAATCAACTTGACCCTCCATGAGAACTCCGTGCCCTATTCGCCAAAGCAACCGTTCTCGTGCGTCGCTTCTCTCTTCTTCACTCTTCTTCAGTTTAGGTTTTGCAAGCGTAGGGCAAATTTTGTAGCGGACTAGGCCGCAAAAGCCCACGCAAAAGGGTATCTTTTATCTAATTGGGCCGTCTGTCCCCCCCCCCTTTTATTCGATCTTCTCCTTTCAGACGCTTAGTAGCGGGTTATATATTTGCTTCCTCGTAATGGCATCCTTTCTGTCAAAAAAAAAAAAATTCAGGTGGGAGATTTTCAAAATGGCCAATGTTGCAATTGATCGTATGCTAACGGATATCTCTAGGTTTAGCGGTGCATTGCTAAGGGCGGTGACCCCCGCCGAGGCGCTAGAGATTCATCCGGAGTAATTTAGAAATTGCCTAAATGGATATAAATTGATCCTCAATGGATCTGACCGATAATTTTATGATATTAATCATAATATTTCCTTGTAAATATTTCTTGATTGATAAACCCGTTGACTTTCGTGAGGTTGGGCCCATTTTCTTAATATCGCACGTGTTATTAAGAAAATAACATATCGATAAATAAACAATTGTTGTGGACTTAGCCAAGGACTCATGAGGGGCAATCATTATTATCTAAGTAAATTTATGAGTCGGTAGTGATCAATTTATCAATATATTCGTAATTTCCGTCTAAAAAATTAATATGATTGAAGTTGAGTATTAGTAAGCGATTAACCTTTAATTAGGCCGTGTCATTATGTGATATTCGATTGAAGGATCCCCACACCGTTATCAACCAATATGATGATTATTTTCAATTATTTGCTATATTCATTTTCAACTGGGCCCATTAAGGTACTTTTAAACATTATAATGGGAATTAAGGGATTATTCAATTTACCAATTGATGTCTGTTCCTTTATTCAAAGGGTGATGAAGCACCAATTCATCCCCAATCAAGATATAATTGCTCCAAAGATGTTGTATTATTTAGATCTTTATTATGTTGTTGTATACATTACACAAACATTTTGGTAAGCAATAGTCAAGCATTTATCATGAAGTTACGGTGAATGAATTTAACGCATTAGAAATTCATCCAACTTAATACCCTATGAGTCCTGTTTGAAGTTGAGTGATTATATTTCTACTTTAAAATAAAGGGTAATATCACTAAAAACCTCAAACCGATACATTTGTGATAAAATTATCCCAAATTGGTATTCTTATGACAAATTTATCCTTCTTAGTTTACGTTAACTTTTACCGTCAAATTGCTGAGTTGATACATGGCAATTGACGGGTGCATTAGTTTGGAATACCCTCCATATGTTACATGTGTACCAATTTGTTATTTTTCGTGATATCAATTAAATTTAACGGAAACTAAAGAGTAAATTTATCATAAATGAACCAGTTTGGAGTTTTTAGTAATTACAAAATTGTTTTGGATAAATTTTCCTAGAGTATACTAATTCGGAGTTCTTCGTAGTATTAACCTCAAAATAAATTAATATTTTAATATTTGTTTTTTTTCAAATTTTTTAATATTTTTTTTTTTGAAAGCATCCTTTCAAAATTGTTATTTTAATATTTCTCCTTCCTCCGGCTGGCCAACGCGCTAGAGGCAAGGGCGCGAGGCGAGGCCGACCTCATCAGCGAATGGTGAGGGAGACCGGCCAATGGTGACCTCGCCGTCGTTGGGCGAGGCGAGGCTTGGCCTCGCCCGGCCATGGTGAGAGCCGAGCTCGCCCGAAGATCGGCGAGGTCAACCCTTGCCATGGTTGGGCAAGGCCGAGCCTCGCTAGATCCAAGGCGAGGGTCGACCTCGCCGATGGCTGGCAAGACTTCTCGCTTAGGGATGGCGAGGCTCAACCTCGCCATGGCTGGGCGAGGCCAAGCCTTACCAGATCTGGCGACGGCGGCCTCGCCGTCACTGGGGCGAGGCTCACCTTCACCAATGGTCGGCGGGGACAAGCCTCGCCACTGGCCGGCAAGGCTGACCTCGCCGCCCTCGCCTCTAGCCAGCCGGCCGAGAGGAAGGAGAAGGTGGAAAAAAAAGAATTCAAAAATTCAAAAAAAAAAATTTTAATTTTAAAATTTTAAAAAAATTGCCATGTCAGCTTTCACCGGACGACCGGCGTCCACGTCAGCGCCAGCCAGCCAATTTTAGCAGGATGGACTATACTGGCACAATTATAAAAGGATTAAGACTAAATTGGCCAAAAAAAAAGTTTATGACTGAATTGGCACAATTGTAATAGGTTTAGGACTTTTTTGATAATTCTCCCGTTTTACATTCCCTTTCTCGAATTCCTCCCATCATGTGGTGACAAGTCATCTTTCGCGATAATGGCTTTATTGTAATCCGTCATAACTAGACCTATCAAATAAGTAAATTGAATCTAGTTTGTGTTGTGTGATAACGTGTCTTACCTAAATGGATTCATTCAACCCATTTATTGCAAGTTAAATATAATGACCCGACCAATAGCCAACTCATACTAGACCTAACTTATCTTCCTAGGATACTGCCATTTTTTAATTCAATTTAGGTAAATTCATACTCAAACTAAGGTACAAGTGCGATATAAGTAGGGATGATAGGTTCTCGATCTAATCCAATCCCATCTAGCAACCAAACCACCTAGTCTTGGGATCGAACGGGTCGTTTGGTCCAACCCAGTTCTGCGTGGTCCAATATAATTGGTGGATTCATATATCTTAGCCGAAAATTGTAAATTAATTGAATTGCTAACATGTTGCAATTCAAGATTTCATCCAAAATTTGCAAAGAAAATCAAGAGATGATGGAGCCATGATTGTAGGGGCAAAGGATGAGTATTCGGTGGATCATTTTCCATAAATGACATATTCACAAACTTAAAAAAGGCGCAAGTAAATGAGAGGGGTAAAACCGGTGAATATTTGCAAGAAAAAAAATAAAGTAAAATAAAGAAAGAAGCAATAGACAAAAGAAGCAAGTTAGATGAATGGTGAAGCAATATAAAAGAAACAAAGATCTACTCCATCATCTAGGATAAGCGACGCGTGAAAGTAGATTAGGGTTTAACTTTATACTTTACTTCTTTAAGAAATAATATATGTATATGTGGCCAAGGATGAAGATGACGTCGCTGATGCCAACGGGTCAAGAAGGCTGCTGTACTAGAGGACCTTGCAACGCAGGTTGTCGTCGAGCGGGTCGAGGAGGTTGTCCCATCCGGAGGCCTTAGTACTCCATCTACCTGTTTCCTGGCCTTGCGAGCCTGGGCAGGGGAGTGGCCTGGTCCAGCACGGGGTCGAGGCAGTGCGAGGAGATCTTGGGGGTTTGGTCTGGTAATGGTAACGATCCAATTTCAGGTTTCTTGATGCGCAAATCAGTGGCGGGTTGGGCAAGGGTGCAGCATCGAGAGGAGTGGTGCTTTGGAGGGGTTTGTCACCGTGCATGGCCACACCTACCGCAAGGATATTTTCATTACGACGGGCTAAACGTGCTTATCGATGCTGCCTCAAGGGAAAAATGAATAATCAAGAATCCATTTATATCGTCCACATTGGCATCAGCGACATCGTCTTCATCCTTGGCCACGGAGCATGGCCTCAAGCCATGGCAACTCAAATTTCGAGCACACAGACGTTCTCTTTTCTTTTTTTTCCCCTCTATATTGCTAGATTGCCGCATCTAAAGAACCCATGAACAATTAATCTGTAATATTGCAGCTACTATGGCTGTGGAGCTTGGGCTTGAGCCTATAGCTCAAGGTCAAAGCAACCATGGTCGTTTGAGGACAAGCTCACGATCACGGTTGCCAAATTTCGAGCTCGCAACGACAATTACTGGAGCTCCCTAACCATGGTTGCTATGAGCCTTGGACTTGTGCTTCCTGGCCATGGTGGTCGTGAGCCTTGGGCTCAAACTCCGCGGTCATTAATATCGTGATCGGGGGTTCTGATCATTAATACTCAGTGGACATGTGCCGTCACTCATTCATGCGCTACTAATTATCTGAGATCCCAACATTACTTGATTGCATTACTTGAGTTATTTTCGAGATTTTGTCACTCAAGAAGCGGATATGTATAAATTATCATTTTCATAAATATAGTTGCTGGCCATATATGGATAGGTCTAACCCAATCACAGTCGTGCTCCCAAGAATGTGCTATACAATTGGCTCATAAAAAGTGAGGTCTAGCGATCTCAAGTGAGGCAGCCGGTGAACCTCCGATGAGACTCCGGCGAGGCCATATTTGGCCGGTGTGTTTCTATAAACTTTCAGGACTCTTGAATATTTATTCATAATGGGGTCAGGTCAATTGTGTAGCACGTTCTTGGGCTTGCTCCGTCTTCCTTTTGAGGCACGTGATAATCCTGTGCGGCTCTCAATTAGGACTGACGGTGGGATTCACCCAAAAGGGCCAAAACTAACAAATGAAACAATATATATAACATTTAGCCGAAAAAGTAATATCAACTTTATGCGATATATATTTTGCATATGAGGATATAATATATTTCTTGAGCTTATTGTCTGCAATCCAATGGGACAATTCTGCACATACTCTGGGATTGCAAGTATGCATATACTGCTTGGCAAAAGATTTTGCCTATCAGCTTAAGAAATGAATTTTTTACCCATGATCTACACAGGTGGCTATTGGTGAACCTATTTGCTTCATCAACTCGGGTAAAGAGTACGATTGGCCACTAGTGTCGGGCACAACTTGCTGGCACTTTGAAATTGGAGAAATAAAAGACTATTTAAACATACTTCACTCTTTGAGTCACTCCTGTAAGCATGATCTCAGGATATGTCAAGAATATTCTTTTAGCTCAGATGGCAGAAAAGAGATTGTCTCCCCAGAGGGATGAAAGAGATAACTATGTGGGTTTGTTAGCATGCATGATATTTAACTAAAATAGTAAATAGACGGCGCAAATAAGTAGGCCTTGGATATTCAAATTGAGATGAAGGTAGGTGTTGGAGATTCAATTTGATTTTGATTTGAGGAAACTAGTTTTATCCCAATAGTTGTGATTTGTCTACGAGTAAAGCATCTCCATCCAAATCTTTGCCTTTTGTTGCTCTAATCATCCATTGAGGTACCTCATTTCATCCTAAAGACGGCCTAATCCCATGTTGCACTAATATACTATGCCAAATGTTGCGTGTCTATTCGCACCAAAAGAATAGATGAGTTCTGTTTTCTATACCAGCCATGCAAAGTGACGCTAGATATTAACTAAGGTCATCCATCGTGTTACGATTTCTATTGTCGGTAGTCTATCTCTACAGAATAGCCATCCAATAAAATTGTGTTTGCTAATGTCAATACTCCAAATTAGGTTGTACCACTCCACAACTGGACCCCCTAAGTTAGTCATATAACTAGAAATAACTAAGGTTAGAATACGCGCCACCTCCAAACCATACTACCCCTAATGTCAAGCTGCATAATTGGGGTGCCTCTACATTTTGTGTTGTGAACCCAAATGCTCTAAAGGGAAGAGGATGGGTGATTAATAAGGGCAAAGATTTGGTAGCAAGACTCCTCAAAGTATCTTTCCTAGCATCCATGTATTGCATTTAGATGGAGCACAACCATTGACAATTTCAAAAAATCAAATAACATCCATATTATTTTGGCCAAGGAAATCATGTTGCTAATCTTGAATTGATAAAACCTTGGACACTATATTTTTTTCATTGCCTCTTAGAGAATTATTTCAATTTTTATTATGTGATCAAGTAGGGATGTTAGATTAACGACGCTAAAATTTTTCTATTTGATTTTAGCCATTTTTCATTAGAAAAATCAAGATTCTTTGACAAGATAACCTAATCGAGAATGTTTATACTTATCTATGTGTACACGCGTTTAAAGCAACTTTTGAAAAATTAAATGATATATGGAAATAAAATAAATTAAGTGCCTTTCAAAGAAATCTCATCCTTCTTCGCAATCTTGAAGGACAATTCCATTTCCGGCTTCACAAAATTGGAATTGGTGATTTTCAGTCCGGTTCTCAATTCCAAGATGCGAGGTAAATTGCTCGAACAGGACAGATTGTTTTTTATTATTTCTTAACAAAGTAAAATGTAAACCTAAACCCTAATCTTCTCTCACGCCTCACTTATTACAGATGATAAAGCAAATCTTTGTTTCTTTCAAATTGTTGCACCTATTCATCCAACCTGCTCCTTTTGTCTCTTACTTCTTTATTTATTTTACTTTGTTTCTATTCCTTGCAAAGATTCACCAATTTTACTTCCCTCGCTTACTCGCACCTTCCTTAAATTTGTGAGTCCGTTGTTTATAGAAAAAAGAATCCATTGAATCCTCCTATTTTTTTCGAGCGTGCCCCTATAATCATGGCCCCATCATATCTCAGTTTCCAGTTGCAACATGGATTAAAAATTCGAGATATGCAAATCCATAGACTCTATTGGGCGGCCCAGGGATCGAGCCCGACAGGATTGGTCCGATCTGAGGACCAAGCGGTCTAGCTCCTAGTTTCAAAAATGGGGAATCGGTCCTCTTGGTCTAGTTGCCGATTCATAGGTGGGACTAGACCTTATCGGGAACCGTTCATCCCAAAAGGATTTATGTTTTCTCCATTGAAAGGTAAATTTGAATAATCAATTTAATCAATGCCAATATTAGCAAAGTCGAAATGAAAACGTCACTAAATTGCCTTTACTCGTTTGATGTTACTAGTAGCTTGAAGGGATGGGAATGATGCGAGGATTTGCCACGAGCTGCGAATCCCCCGCCCTTGTCGGATATTGGGGCAATCTCATCAATAGAGGTGGCAATCTTACAAACGAGAACTTGACTCGATAATAAGGCTCCATTTATTTTGAAAAAAAAAATGAATAACTAGGAAAAATATTTCATATTTTTTAAAAGTGATCGCTTGTAATGGTTAGAAAAATGAATGAAAAAAATATTTTTATCACTCACGAAATAAATTGAGGTTAAGAGAAAGTTATTGAGGGATTTATTTTTTTTATTTATGGTTTTTCAACGTGTAATGGGTACTTCTGATCCATTTGGGGTTAATTGGGAGGGATGTGCGTGGATTCGCGATCGGCGGATCCTCACCTCGACAAAATGATCCGACCTTAGAGCTCAGACAAGTTACTAAGGGTCGGGGAAATTGTATTACACAATTTGCGAGTATATTTCTAGGAAGTGCAAATAAGCCATTTTGATTAGCAGTATTTGAGAATACCCGCTTGGCATTTGAATTGCCTCCATGACAACTTTAAATTTTGTTCTTATTAGAAAAGGGTTATGATTTAAGCATGCAAATTAGAAGGCTCCGTACTCAAGTTATTGGATCATATTCTTGAGTGAGTTTATGGTTCCTCGTGGGGAACATGCCTTCATATACTTTCACAATTGAATTGAAAATGCATAGATAACTTGGAAAATATCACCAAATTAACGCAGGATCAACATATACGGTTTCTGGCAATAATATAGTTACTATAGTTTCTGACCTGTTCATTTTACATGAAAAAAATTAACAAATGCTACACCTTACACATTAGTTATTAAAATGTAGATATACATTCTGCACAAACACGATTAACATAGAATGCATCATAATTATTTTCTCGAGTCGATGAATATTATATGCATAAAAATTTAATTATTAAACAGATGCATATATAATGAGTAAAAAAATATAGAAAATAATAAATGATAATTATAGAAATGGTCCCTGGACATTTGGTCAACTATGCAATAACTTTTAATTTATTGAATGTTATCTATAAAATTTTGATGCATGTTTAATATTGTTCATGAACTTGAATTAATAGAATGACTAGATTGAATATTTTCATTTTGTCTAGGACATGATCGTATCGAAATTTCATGGACAATATCGATAAAATTAAAATTCAGAGATGATATTGCATATTTGGCTAAAGTTGAGTAATCACATTTAAATAAATTAATAGTTTAGAAATGATATTGCAGGCTGGATCAAAGTTCAAGACTATTTATGAATTTTTTACCAACACGAAAAGGTGACAAAATTCGAAGCAGAAAGCTGGAGCGGCTGAAGTTGAGTCCAGTGTTCACTGAACACTGACTTGTGTCTTCTCTCTCTCATGGTGTCTTCGTCACTACTTTCCCTCTCTGCACCATTTTCTCGCCTTCACTTTGTTGCCTTCACTTTGTTCTGAAGCTCTCGCTTCCGCCGGCACCGACACTACGGCTGCCGTTGCAAGCGCTCTCTCTCTCTCGACAATTGATGGCTCGAAGGGATAGTTTAGCGGCGATTATTGGTTCTCTGATCGGTGTGTTTTTGCTCTCAAGTGAGAGGCAATGGACAAATTCTAAGTCAAGTCGTGTCGTCTCAGGTACGTGGCTTCGTTTTGGTAGTTCCGGTGTGTGTGGCTTCCTTCATGCGTTAAGGAGCAGATGATTCATGTGGAAGATCCTTACTTTGGTGCTATTTTGTTTGTTACTGGAGACTGGAGGCATCGGACAAATATTAATATGCTTAAGAGAAGGAATTTCCTCCAGAAATATTTCCTTTTTCGGATTATCTCGGCATAATTGCTTCATCTTAAATTCATGAGATGTGAAGGCTTGGGAGATGGACAGTGGAAACTTCTGTCGAATTTCATTCAAAAGAGAAGAACAGAAATATTCATTCCATGGAAGCTGAAAAAAGCGATTTAGGTGTACAGATGAGTTTTGATCAATATGAAGATTTAATTTACAAGACCTTTTCGAAAGCACCGAGTAGTCTCACCATTTACAGCCAATTAAAAGAAAAGGATTACATGAATTAAAAAATGCTATACTCTCGTATTCTACTCTAAAGAAAAAAAAAAAGTTGACAAAAATGAATAGCTCGATCCATTGAGCTCTCTCTCTCTCTCTCTCTCTCTCTCTCTCTCTCTCAGCTTCAACTTATATTAATGACAATGACTAAACGGTCCCAAAAAACTATCGCATACTTAAAAGGGTTGCAGGTTGATCCGCTTGCCTGATACAACATTGTAAACTCCAATAATTAGCAAAGCCCCGAGTCCAGCATTGACAAAAATGTCACAAATGCCGCTCAATCTGTGTTTGCAACCTTTGCTCTTCCGCCCAGCTTGCAGCTGTCCTCTTTGACTCATCAGTTGGACACAGTTCAATCTCCGACTATGGTTTCATAAGAGGGCTGAGCCCGTCACCCTCCCAACCCAGCTTGAGCATTTGATCCACGACTCTCAAGCTCAACTGAGAGAGAGGGAGATTAAAAAGAAGACATAAGCAAATATTCTACTAGGCAAATGTCCTAACCATGGCAACCAGCAAGTCCAAAGACTCTTAATATTTGTATCGATTTCAAATGCTAAAAATGCTAGTCGAATTATATGTTGGATCAATTTCTTTCACATCAACTGACTCCCACACAAGGATCAGAAGATCCAATCAACCTATGCAGATCAATATGAAAGAACGAGGATCAAAGATGAGTTTCACTTACTGCTGGATCAGTGAATATTATCAACTGCTTGTCCGCAGTAGACACCAATAGATTTGTGTTGTCCTTGTTCAGCGCCACGGCTGTAATATCTTGTCCATCCACCAGTTTTATAGTGTGATACACCTGCAAGATCAAATTGCAGAAAAAATTTTAAAAGATGAAGGAGAAACCGTGAGCAACTGAAAGTTCAAAGAAACAACATCCAAGAAGCACAGAACAGTTCTGATAGGAAAAACAAAAACGAGCAACAGCTACAAGGTTAAAAGCAAACTGATATTGAAGACCAGCTAGGGCTTGATAACTAATTACATGCTGCACTGAATTGGATGGCATTGCATAATAGAGAAATTCTAGCTAACAAAAACCAGCAAACTTAGAAACCTGAGCTATATTTCTCTGTTACAGCCCATATCTAACTGTATTGAGATCACTACGGCAATTGCATAAATGCTATTTATGTGATTACATAGAGGGCACAGTGATAACTGTTTACCTAGTCCCTAAACTTAGGTCCATACAAAACCTCATCCCTCACATTGTTGAAGCCACCACCTATGGCATGACAATTAATGCGAATGATCATATGCTAATCTGAAAATTAAAACTTATTTGTTACCTTAAGGGTATGGAGATCTAGGAAACAAAGTGAAGGTGACTGAATATCTAACATTTGACCAGTTTCATCCAACTCCTTATCGCTCTCTTCAAGGACAGAGGATTTGAAGTTCAGATCCTTGTTACTATTAAAGGATCCAGAGTTTTCTGAAGATGAATTTATTCCCAGCAGAGCATTTTCCCCATCCAGAGAAATCTCCATGCAGCTGATGTTGCAAGAAAGAGGGAGTTTTGCTGTAGCAATTGGTACACCATTGAGAGTGAACGTGCTGAGTGTATGTCTTAATTCGTTCCATGTCATAATAACTCCCTTGGCTGAAAGGGAAATAGCATGTGCCTCAACCCCAGCCAATCTTCTGATCAATCGGCCCCGCCTCACTGAATGCATTAAAACATCAGATGAATAGGAACATGACACAACAATCCCTAGATCTGAGCTAACACAGCAGCAACTTATTTCCCTGAGGTGGCCTCGGAGAACATGTATGGGACCTTCAATACGACGTCTTCTGCTTTTGTCAGCCAAGATGGTTTGAGTACTGTTGGTGCTTGAAGTTGGTGTGCCTGTACCAGTAGGAAGATCTGAAATGCTACTTGAACCAGTACCAAAGCCCCGATGAATCTTCCAAAGTAAAACTGTCGCATCTCGCGAGCCGCTTACAAGATAGTAGCTATCTGGTGAAAGAGCAAGGCAAGTCACTGGAGCACAGTGCGCAATTGCCGTTTCTAGCGTTTTTGCTCCATCAGAAGATATTACCTTGATACTATTATCTGCATGTCCACCTATACAAAAACCAAAGAATTTAGGATGACCATAGTTAGACACCTCAAGACAATATGTCAACAAATTACCATTTATTAGGGTAATCCATTATAAGGAACTCACGTCCATGGAAAAGCTGAGAAAGACTGTCAACAAATTACCATTTAATAGAGTAAACCACTATAAGGAACTCCAGTCCATGAAAAAGCTGAGAAAAAAATCTCCCCCCCTCTTTTTCCTTCCTTCTCTCTCTCTCTCTCTCTCTCAATTTCAGTTTTGGAAGGCTAGACATTCTGGTCAGAAGAAACGAAAAGAAACCGACTTTTGTGGTATTTCACTGTATTAAAAAGCATACAGCCAAAAACACCAAACAATTTAGAAATAAAAGCACGCTAATTGCTCCCTAAGATTCCAGACCCTGGCACCATTCAATCATACTGCTGTTTAAGAATAGAGACCATTACCCAGCACATCGATAACATCACAAGCTTGTGAGCTATCTAAAACCTCACCCTTGGAAGACTAACACAGTAAAGGTCCTGTAGACACAGGGACCATTGCATAAATTTTGGAGTTCTAACTTTGGCAAAGTGAGGATGCCATTTCACATGCCCAAACCAATTCGGTAAATCACTCTTAAGTGTCTCAGGGCAACATCAGCTTTATGTTGGATATTCTCTTTTTTTCACCCGGCCGGGGGGGGCATTTAAAAAATATGGCAGTGTATTGGCATCCTTTGAAATAAATATAGAAGCACCCTCATCTTGCCCACATTGGTCAGAAAACTAACTCATTCTTGCTCATGCCGGAAAACTTATTATTGATTCATCACTAAGTCTTTCTGATAATGGAAGTTGCAATTATCCGTGTGATGACACAGAATATCAAAATCAATAAACAAGATGCTTACAACACTGACATATGCAGAAAAGTAAGACATGTTGATGTCACTGCCAAGCTGTGCTTTCTTCACAACAAATTCTATGGTATATGATGTTCAAACATCAAGTCCACATAATCTCTCTTCACTCGTAATTAACCCCTGCAATTATCCTTGAATAATGAGAAGCACACAGCTATCTTTAAAAGTTCTTAAATTGTTTTTACTTCCTTTTGCTCTGTTCCTCCTTTCCTTCACATATTTGAAGCAAAGAGATGATGAAACCCTCCGGATTTTGGGACTAAATGATTATCCATTGGAAAAATGACATTTGCACAAGTTGGTTACCTGTGATGATTTCTTTGTCAGATGTGATGGACACTATTGCTGAGCCTCTAATTCCTGATGTTGGAAATGCTAGTGCCTGGGGAAATTTCCAATCATCTGAACCAGGTGCAGCTGTCCCTTTGAACATGCGCATGAATGTTCCACCAGTGGAGCTCGTAGCAGCCTTTGCGTGCTGGAAGAGGAATGGAGTTCCTTGACCATCAGGTGTGTTTGGCTGCCATTTATGCTGCGCAACATGTGCCGCTGGAGCATTTATATCAACAATGACAACTGAATCTGAAGATGCATGCATTGCAGCTGCAGGCAGATTGCATCTCTCGGGTGTTGGGACAGTATAAGGTCTGACTTCTTTAGGATTCCGAAATATTGTCTGCAAAAAAAAAAGGTTCATGAATACAACTTAAGGCAATATCACTTATGCAAGATGTAAAAGAGTCCAATTCAACCAGATTTCTCTATCTTCAGCAAACGAACAAGGTTCTTTTCTTCTAAATTTCAGCTCAGCCTGGAGATTATTTACTACTCAGCCTACCGATTCCCTACAACAGATCAGTGGAAGTGCAGGTTCTATTTTCACATCCTGGAACTATGTCTATTGGATTCTGACGTTATGCCAGGTGGCATCTCCACATAATAGCTCTACTGATGGAAGCCTATTATGACATGTATCTTGACAATCAAGAGAACTAACTTAACACCCCCTGCTCCAGAACATGACTGTCCTCCCTCCTCTGTTTAGCTCACCTTCTCTCACGAGGAAGGCACCTTATGTATCATTCTTGTAACGACCCAGCCCTTTCCACATGGGCCAAACCCCAAAAGTTGTCGTCAAGTGGAACCACACAAGGTGGTGACCATTTGGGTGTGGGTCTTAATTACTCAAACAGGCCATTCTCATCCAGTGCAGGACATCGAGATGTCATTATTCCAAATTTGTACCATCAATGATTTGGAATGGGCTTTTGAGCTATCAATACTGAGATTGAAAGGTTTTCTGGTGAACTAATGTGCAGACATGTTATCAGCTGATGCATGACAAAATTGCAATGAGGAATATTCACTTGAGTTATGACTCCTGACACGCTTTAAGCTGGTACATGCCTAATCATTCTACAGTTACCAAATGATGTCATTGATACCATGCTCCACAAAAAATTCAATTCCGACATTCTACTTTTCTGCATGCACAACCAAAACATGCATTCAGGCAGAAGTCTGTATTTCTTTAAATGGATAATGACTGAGAATGATGATTTATAATCCACCCAACAGCAAGCAAAAGCAGAGCTTGCTGAATGAATGCTTAAAACTGTTAGCAACAGGATTCATACAGCACGTGTATACCAGCATGTGAATCTATAAATGTTGCAAAGCCGTTACATTCAATGAATAAAAGGTGCAGATTTTGGCACAGAAAGATGTCATATATATCTTTAACAAAAAATTCACAAGATAGGTAGCAAGAAGGTACCACCCCCATACTAAATTATTTACAAGAAAGAAAATCCACAAAAACTAAAATCGAGAATAAGTTTCTCGGTGAACAAGAATCATGTACAAACTTTATTTGCAGGCTTTTCGTGTCTACATAGAGGAAAGAGTGTCAATTTGACAATGATGAAATAGTTTAATAAGCACCCACAGAGCCTTCCAACTGGACAACATATACACTACGAACCAAACTAATTTGTATTCCTCCTTGTGACAGAAAAAAGAGCAAGACAAACTACTGCTAATTTAGGCTGCTTATTTAAAAAAATCATTTCATTTTAGAACAATGTGGCTATATGAGCAGATTGGAAAAAGTATCAGCATCATACGGAGAATTATAAAGTAGCCTCCATAACCTAAGTTAACTTCCTATTTAGCAGCATGTTAATAAACTACAATAACTGATTAATTTTCAAAATAACTAAAATTACACTTGTTGGTTTTGAATTTCCAATGAACTAAACTTGCGTATTGCATTTCTACGACCTTGTTAGAAACTACATGCAACAAAATGTTAGACATTACATTTTCAAGTGAATTTAAACTTGCCCAAAGATACGTTATTGAGTCAATCATTTTCTTTACAGTCAATAATTGCAATTGATTATTCAGTACATAAAAATAAAAAAAGTGCTGGATGATCTTCAACAACATTTGAGATGAAATGGAAAGTAGAATATATCCAGTTAGGGTATCCTGAACCCTATTCATGCAAAAAAAACATCAGCATTATAGCATAAAAGCATCCCTGAAATTACCTGTAAATGAAGAACATCAGCTAATGGTAGCCTCTTCATGTGTGGTACTGTTAGGAGCTGGGATGGCGTTTGTCCAAAATAAGCTATTTGATCTTGTGTAGCACGTTGATGTACCTATTTTTTTCACAAATGGTAGTATATAAGAAATAGAAACCAGCACAGAAAAGAATTAAAAAAAAAAAAATAGAAGAACAAGATTATTTTACTGGGTCCGAGATCTTGTCAATATCAACTGCTCCTTCATAGGTGACATAGAAGAAGACATTGTTTGCTGATATAGCTTCCTTCCCACGTTGTTTATAACTGTAAAGATTTATAATTTTATGAAAACCTGGAGTTTACCTCAAAATTTGAAAAAATGTCATGTGTTCCATCCACAGGTTATAAGATGGAATAGAGAAAAAGCAAAACAAACAACAGACGTTTGGAGTATACCCAAATATAAGATCGATCCACTCATGCAAATGTGCTGATACATGCTCACTTTCAAGAGCCATCCGATGCTTATGGATGAAGTCAATTGGGCTTTCAGCCCAAGGTGGAATTTTCACTCTATCTGTACCAACAATAAAATATAAATCACAAGCTATAGTTTAGAAATTTTGAATTTGTGCCATCAACACATACTTCAGGTACATACCAAGCTTGTCCCCCATCTGTGTCGTACCAAAATCAATGCAATTCTCATTGGTTAAAATCTCAGGAAGGTAAAATAGCTCAGGAACCTGACAAGAAGAACATCAGCCTTTACTTCCTCATAAAGCAAAGTTGGATGAACAGATTTGCATGTGAATCATGCTACAGGGGAAAAACATCCATAGAAAAACATACCAGTTCCTTCACATCGCTCATGTCCTCAAGAACTCCATTCCAAGTAGCAGCTATGTCAAAAAACATTCTGTCCGCATGGTCGAACTTACCACCTTGCAGTTGAATTGACAGAGTCGTGAAAGGTTCAACCCTCACGAGATAATATAGCACCTGTAAAGAAACATAAGCGACCAGAAAGCATTACTTCACACTGCCTACACATTAGACTGGAAGCAGGAGATATGCACAGGTGCCAACGAGATATATAGAAGGGCAAGAACATAAGGATATTCAAACACATTCACCAAAAGGGCCAGCAAATGTATCTTTCTAGATACCTAGCAAGTCTAAGGGAAGGGAAGGTCATGAAACAACAAATCTTGGTTCAATCTACGCATGATAAGAAAGTGAAACCACAGACCTTGATTACCAGACCATGTAAAATCCGGAAATCCAACAAGAAACGGTATGCTCAAAATTTGATATGTAACATCAATCTGAAGGATCAGCGAGGGCATCCTATGTATTCTATGTTGTACATAGATCTACCATTTACAACTTCGCCCGTTCATAGAACAGTCAACCAATGATGTGCTGCATGGATTTTAGATGAGGTCAAAGACCTCATAGGATAGTTTCATTAATGGGCCATGAATGTTGAGGATAAAAGCAAGGAGATTAGAGCAACCTGAAGAGTTAAAATCCTCATGCCAGAAGACAGACATGAGATGAAGGTTCTCATATGAAGCCAGAGGAATTTTGTATATAAAAGGCTAGAGAATAGTGAACTGAAAACTCCTCAACTTAATATCTTGTCCCAACAATCTGATATTAGGGCATATAATCACCAGAGATGGGAGGGTCATTTGAGTAAGTAGGATGAAAGACACCACATATTATCCTAACAGAGATGTTAAGTGGAAAATAGATTGGATATAATACTTCGAGAGGGTCAGGTCATTATAGCACATCTTTTATTGCCAAAAGACTTGATCTTCGCATATGCTTCTGTACCACGGATGTCAAACCCCATTGCATGGGGCCATCTTTAAAGCAGGACATATTAACATTTTAACATAACAGCAACCATTATTTATTTTTTTAAGTGAGATAATGGCTAGGGTTAAGAAATAAAGATCCATTGGCGTCAAGAATTGATAGCAAAGACAAAGGATAGGCATAAGAATGATGTACAGCAATAGATGTAACTAATAAGAGGTAAGTAGGACACACAAAAAAACACAAGGATAAGTAGACTTACTGTGCCGGCACTGGAATAATGCGAACCATAATGGAATTTAGGGATAATGGGATCATCAAAACTAGAATATCTCTCTTGGAATTTTTCTAGCCGATCAGGGTTCAAGGCACCAACAGGCTGCAAAAAGATAATTCCCTTTAATGGCCCAAACTAAGTTTCTATAGACAGGAGAAGCAAAACTTCAAGTTTTCTCAATCACCTTCGATAGATCTCGATAGGAAGAAGGATCAGAAAGATCCAAATTCTTCGAAGTGTAATCAGCAAGAATCCAAGGAAAAACTGGATACTACAGACAAAAGAAAGGAAGTTAAGAAGCACAGAAGTTCAACAAATGGCAGTAGAAGTTCATTGTAAAATGGAAGAAATGAAAAAGGTCACCTGAGTGATGTCATTGTAACTGCGTCCTGCCAGAGTATTCAGATGCATTAAATATTCAAAGTTGCTAATCTGCAGGTTAACACTTTTCTATTAGCAGTCTTCCGATACTATGTATTATACACCACACTGCTAAGGAAAGAGCAAGCATAAAACAAAATCAAGCATTTTCCATAAGAAAAGGCCAATTAAACCTTTCCACCCTTTCTCACCTCTCGCCTAGCCCAACGCTCCATCAGCTGGGTTCTCTTGAGAAGTTGTTCTGATCTCTGATATAAATAAATAAGAATTATAGATTGTAAACAACATGGGCACAGTAAATTCCAATCAAACGTTGCAACAACAAGAAAATCAAGTTATAATAACAAGCATTAGTAAAGTGTCCTAGCATATCTATGAAACCTCCACCCTTATTTCACTCCAATGAATGTTTGAGTGAAATTCATTGCACCCAGAATGCCTACCATGTCCCCCCACTAGAAGAGGGGACAAATAGAAAGAGAGAAAAGGAAGAGAAAGGAAACAACAACAACAACATAGGGCAAACCTGGGTTGCAAGATAAACGTTGCTCAAATGAGGAGGATGTGCTTGAACTATGGCTCGGTAAGCATTTCTTCTACCTTCTATACTCTGCAGAAAGAGAAACACAAATTCACAATGAGCACAAACAGCGCAAGTTAGCCCTAAAATTTTGCAATAACATTGCTTTTTTCACAGCATAAACTAAAGGAAAGAGATGAGAGATACCCCGAAATCAAAGAAGAAATTCGAACGATCAACCATAAATAATTCCAGAGCACTTCGTCTTAACAAGTATCTGCAACAGAAACATATCAATAAGAATTAATCAGCTGAGAAGCCAAAGTCCCAAGACCAAAAGGAACAAGAACTAAGGCCTATAACCCCATTTTAATTTGCATTAAATTAGGATCTTTATTAGGGTCACTGCCAGCGTAAAAAACTTTTCACACATTCACCATTTAATGGGTGACACATGCACTGGATGTAATCGCTTGATTTAGGAAAGATAATTACCTTAATATATCAATTTTAACCCTCTTTCTCTAAAGCAAAGCTAGTAAAATGTTAGCATGAGAAGATGGATGCAAAATAGACCTTAATGCCAAAATGATGAGATTCTTCCAGACTAGGACAATGTTTAGAACCATAACTGTTTAGGCCTCTGCTTCACAGTTCAACCAGCTGAACAGTTTCAACAGGCTAGTTTGAAGAGCAATCTATGACTTGAATAGTCGATCAATGTAATCTAACCTAAATGTCAAATGAACGCACAGCACCACATGAGGCACTCCATTTTAATCTGACCTGAGCCAACTCAAATTTATATGCCATTCGGCCTTATTTGCTTAGCACACATGTTTCATGACATAAATGAAAGAGCTGTGCAATGTTTGCTAAAAGAGAGCCAATAAGGCATTAAAATGTAGATGTTATTTGACCTCCGGCTGTAGATCTGATGAAGTGTAGATATCGGCCAGCTGTAATCTTTTTCATCCTCCATTGATTCAGATTTGTCTTCCATATCATCTGTGTAATTACTGTCCGCAACATGCTCGACAATGAAGTTTATTCTCCTGGTTGTTACCTAAAATGAAAAAATTTCTTCATAAATTACCAAAAGAAAACAAGAAGGAAAACTTACACATCATTAAATTAAGTTTCATCCTAAATGCACCATAAATTAATAACAAGATTTCCATATGAAACACTGAACATCTACAACCGTAACTCAGCAGCAAGAACCGCTAAGTGATATGTAGCACAGAAGGCTATTTGCTCATAGAAAGTATGCCACCCCAAATGCAAAGGCAAAATGAGTTCAAGACCAAGCCATAGTGGTACAGGTCAACCTTTCCTAGGCAATAGACTCGTGTTTGAGTGTCACTGTCCCTCCCCACTTCATGTAATGAAAAAAATAAAATAAAATAACCAAACCACAAATCCTCTCTGGACCATTGCATATCTTCAGAGTCCCCCCAAAAACTAATATCCAGGTTACTTTGGTTCACTGCCACTGCGACTTGAACTCAAAGCAAAAAGAATACCAATTCTTGGCCCATAATCAAATCAACACAAAAGGTATAATATAAGTTTTCTGATTCAATCATTTTTCCATACACACACAATAATTTTTCGAATTCAATCATTTTTCCATACACACGCACACCCACCCCACACTCATTTCAATATAATTAAACAGAAAACGCACGATATCCATATATGCAGACAGAATGCTGCAAGTAAGATCGAGAACGCACTTGGAAGGTTCCTCGTACAACCCTCAGAAGTCGGACCATAGATGAAGGAAGTTCAAGCACAATTCTTTCATTCACTTGACTAGGCACGTAGCCAGGAGCAACAGCAGACGAACTTTGAACCAAGTCTTGCTCACTACCAAATTGAATATCACCGGATTCTGCCACCGCCTGCAGGTTTTGCTGTGTTTTTCCAGACAAACTTGATTGGTTTTCCTCACTCTGATCAACATTACTGGTTTTACCCTCAATATTGTCTATTTCTGCCTGTTCGTCATCCTCATTCACAAGCTCCATTGAAATTGCATCAGTTGTGAGAGTCGGAGCACCAGGTGGATCCATAACATTCTTTTGATCTAGTTTCTTTTCAACTGGATCCTCATGATCAGCAGCAGCACCGTAATGGTCACATCCTTTGTAGTTCCTTCTCAAACACAGTCTCATCCTGGAGGAAGTTTCCAAGGAATCCAACTTCCAGAAAACCTACCCAAATATATATCAGGTCAATCCCGGACTTTAACAATGAACTTGACATGAGAGAGAGAGAGAGAGAGAATCAACTGATGAGATTCTAAATGAATGCACAAGCTATAACAGTTGTCAACAATAGATAATGAGCCTGATATTGTTTATACCATAGCAGAGTCATACAAGCGGTCTCCAAATGGTGCAAAAAGACTGTTCATCTCTATCAAACGATGGATGAGTTTGCGCCATCCATGAATTCCAGCATACAGATGATGCCTAGCGAATTGATCAACTTGTGTGTGTCGGTCCACCTAGAACAGCAAAGACACACAAATTAAGACTGGTATGCAGTGCCACAAGATGTGGGAAAATCAGCAGAACAAGCAATGATCATACCTCTGACCGTTGCATATTTCTTGCTAGAGCAAAACTTGCAACAAGAACAGCAACGAACTTGTAGGTTAGAGCATTAAAGTCCTTCCCATACACTGATTTTCTGTCAACTGATTGAAGACATTCCATCCATGCAATTCCCATTGCTTCAGAAAGATTCCATCTCCTGACGCGCTCCATATCACTAGCATTCCTGCGCTGAGCAGATGTGGCCATTGCTACGGCACTGAGACCCCTCCCTGAACCGATTTTTGCATTACGCTCAAGATCACGTGCAGCTGCCAAGGCAGCGGCTTTTGCAGCAGCCCTGTCCTTCAGAACAACTGGTGATTTGCTGGGTACCTCCCCAGTATGTTGGAAGCTCGAAAATGTATGGAGCCTAGCTGTTTTGCGCTCAAGCAATGAAGAGTCACGCTTCAACTGAGTACTTGTTATCGGAGCCGGAGTGTCACCTCCAGCTGCTCCTGCAGCAATCATTGCCAATGCCATTGCAGCAGGGGGTGATGCAAAAGCAGCCGCCCAAGAAGGAGAAATCATGGAAAGAGCAGCCTAAAAAATTACAGACAGACATTAATAGCTTGCTTGGTGCATATATATTTAGGCAAATACTCAATAAATCATGTTATAGAACTAAATGAAGAGGAAGGCCTTTTCTTCTTGTGCCCCTTGACAAACCAAAATTCATCAAGTTGAGTAGTCATATGAAAACTAATTATGAACAAACAAAAGCTGCAATAGTACATATTCCTCAGCATAATCAAAAGAAATCAATGGCAAACATTTTGGAAATCCCAATTGGAGTAAGGGAAACTTCTGCAATTGTCTACCATAATTATGATTGTTTGCAGAAATGCAAAAATAATGATAGGAAACTATAAGAAAAAGACTTCAGAAAAAGTGTAGCATCAACACCCAATATCCCCATTGATCCATCATCATATCTCTTCATTTTCCCATCAACATCATCTCTCAGGGGCTCCTGGACGTTACATAGAATACTGGCATTTATTTCATTAGCTAGGGAAACCTTTCCTCATTGTGTTTGCTAATGCAATAAAAAATAAAGTACGAAGATGCAGCAGCAGCTAAGCTGCCAAAAGACAGTCTAGCATGTGAATGTTTTACACTGGCTTCAGTTTTAGGGGAAACTTAACTTGCATGCAGATGCATGCCTTCACCTCACACAGCCAAAAAGAAAAAAGAACATTCACTTGCACAAATTAGTTTTATTATGGGTGATTTCAACAATCTCCTGCACCGTACTTTACATTTGCTTCCATTCAGATGAAGCAGAAATTATGCTAATCAAGAACATATATTATTCACAGTTCAAGTAAATATGCAATCAAACTCACTGAAATTTAAGTGTGGAGTGCTGAAATTGTAAAAGTTGAATCAGTTTGAAGTAGTGTAAATTTAGCATAACTGGGATTGCATCATTTGATCACCATTTGTTAACGATTTGAAAATTCCAAATATCGTATTGTAAGCTGATTGTTCGTTCAAACAACTGATCACGCCTCCTAAAAGAACTTCAGTAAAGTTTGATCTATAATGCGCGTACATATGACAACTCGTATAAGAAGAGCATGGAGTTTCTTCTTAGATAAATGCAAGAGCCACCATCTACATGGCCTCCATCCCTGTTGTCTTTTCCTCCATCTCCATCTCCTTCAAACAATGCACAGGCAATTTGGTTGCGCAAAGAAACGAGACGGGAAAAGAGCTTGCCTATGGAAACTTATGCCTTAGAAGATGAAGTACTAAAGAATAGTATGCTCATAGGTCACAAATAGCTGATTAGTTTTTCCAATTTGAGTACTCTTGTGAATAGATTCTATATACAAGATGAGAATTTTTTTCAATCGTGAGCTTCAACATTGTCAGCACACACATTAAGAAATAAAGAAAATTTTACAGATTCACTAGGACTTTGTTCTGAAATCCTCCACTACCATGTCAGCCATTACAGTCGCCGCCATCATTGCATCATCCACCACTTCTCATCCCACTAACAACACTAGCCCTTGTCTTGTTCATCAAATTGTCCACCAGATCACATATAAACCATAACCGTCATTGAATACGTTGAACATTTGGCAAAAGAAGCGGTGTCAGAAAATGCATCGAGGGCATACACGTTTCACAGTTTTGGCATTGCTTCAGGAAAAATTGGGATATAATGATTAAGTGAGGACTAATATTGACTCAAGTCAACTTAGCATGCTCAGAACAAATTATTAAGTAGGCATGCTCCTGCTTAAGCTATTAAGTATTTCTTTTACGAAATTTTCCATTTACATAGTGCATTATCAAAGTCGTCAAACAAATTGAATATGCTAACCGCTGTGTTTCTAATTGTAAGCAGATATAAAAGCTATTAAACAAGCTCTTTGTTTTATGGGACATTTAATTCCCGAATTATCCCACATAGCCCTTGCAAGTATCTGTGCTCAGGCAAGGATGCTACACAAGTTGCAATCACTAGTTAAGCAACTGTACTATGTCCCCATATAATCATCATTATGGTTCCCAGAAAATAAAGAAGAACCGACAATCCAGATAGAGATTAAAACTTAAAATGGTTGCCACCTCACAGGCGAATGGTTCACAATTACCTCAACAGGAAGTGCATCAGCTGCCAAGGCACGATCATCAACAATTAGAGGGTTCAGACCATCAGCAGTTGCAAGCTCATGTATTCCAGCCAAGAGCGGTCGCCACCTCCGCAATACTGCAACAAATGGAGGTACAATAGCCTCAAGATACTGTTTCCGAAGAGGTTTTCTGTCCCTGCCCACTGCATGCCATACCTAAAGGTTCATTGCCCAAAAAAAGGTGTCAGTGACAACGCCAAAAGAGTTCCACATAAGAATTTGAGGGAGAGTTACCCATCCCAGCAGGCTGAACTAGAAACTGACCTCAGAGTATAGAACACAAGATGCAACCAGCACCCGTTGCCTTTTGGACTCCGAAATAGGCATGTTCAGAACTGGTGAAAGCACACTGTACACAAAAGCCCATGAACCTCCTCAGAAATCATAAAATATACATCCAAAACAGCAAAATCTATATTGTTCCATTTGGGTAAAAAGGGAAAACTATCCGTGGTTGGTAAATCCATATAAATATAGGTAACTAGCAAATCCGTTGGTAAAAATAATATAACCCGCAACTTGTTTACCTGGTAACTCATTGATAAGTTACCAATGACATTGAAGTATTTACCAACACTAATTCAGTAGTAGGTTATCAACTTGTTATCAAATTTGCCATCAAAAACAATATCTTACAAGGCAAATTAGTAAATTACAAAGAAATTAGTAATTTGTACCTCTTCCAACCTAGATTTATTTGGTTCGCTTCCAATTACGAACATGCATTTGAATTTACCAACTCGTGGCCGCTTTTATGGTTGTAACTTACCTACAATTCAATAAGGTTACCACTCAAATTCAGTAGTAAGTTATCAACTCGTTTTTCCATGTACCATCAGAAATGCAATTTTAACTGTCTAAGTAAGTTTCTAAGGAATTTAGCAATATGTAATAATTACCAACCTATATTCAAATTTCTTAAGGTGGGCAAACTAACCAACTTTAGGCCGCTTTTCCAGTCATAAGTTACTGGCAACTTAATCATGTAACTAATTTAAATTTAGTAGAAATTTATCAACTTGCTTCATATTTACCATTTGAAACAAAACCTTACAAGATGAATTACTAAGTTATTAAAGAATTTACCAATTCATAGTCAATTACCAACATGCATTCAAACATACTAATGCTTGGCAAACTTACGAACTTCAGGCCACTTTTATGAATATAAGTTACCAGCAATGTATGGCATTTACCAACAAAAAAATTATTTTACCATTTTCAAATTTCCTAGTATATTATTGATTGTTTATGAAGTTTAGGTTTGAGTACAATTTTAATCTTTTAAGTTTATTCTTTAGTGCAATTTGGTACTCGTGCAATCAAATCTCAAGCTATCTCAATTTGTGCAATCAAGTCCTTCCATCAATGATTGTTAAAAACACCATCAAATTGCTAACATGGCATCACACTAACGTGGCACAAAATGGACCTATGGCGTTGGTGTGGCACCAAATAAGCTCCACATCAAGCAAACACAAGCAGGAATATTGTGAATTCACCACGATGCATTCCAATTACTAAGGTTTGTTTTAAAAAAAAAAAAAAAAAAAGTCAGATCCAATCAAGCAAGAGGCATTTTGAATTTTGAAATTTTAAATATAAAAATGTTTAACAAGTAGTTTTAATTTTGTAACTCATAACATATATAAATTTATGTTTAAATTTTAAATTCAACATTTCAAAGAGCTAAACATTAGCAACCAAGTTGAAAGACTAAATTGACCCATCCCACCCAAAGCACCCAAGCTTACCGAAATTGTCCATATATTTAATGAAAAATCACATAAAAAGCAACCAAACCTAATCCCAATTTTCCTCTTCTCTCTCTCTCCCCTCTCAGCCCAGCACCATGTCCGTTGCAGGTAACCACCATCTCCATCACTCGCCACCTTCGTCAATAGTCGCAGCCAGCAACTGCAAAACAACCCTGGGCCACCATCTAGACAGCCCCACTGCACCACTAAGCATCACTGAGCCACCCACATCAATTTACCCAGTCCCACCCCCTGTGTCACTCACCGCCACCCTGTCACTCACAATTCCACAGGTTGACAGCCTCACATGACCATCTATTGTCATCGCTCATCTGGGCTTGCAACCTCCACTTGGGATGTCACAAGCTCCACAGAGAGAGAAAAAGGTTTCAAGTCTTGCCAATATAGGTGTTGTCATTTTCTTAATCTATCAGACAAGTATTATATAAATTATGGTTGATAATATTTGAAATGGTGAAGGTACATGACTTCTAGATAATTTTCAAGGTGAGAAATTCCCATATTTTTACAAAATCTACAACCCAAACCCAAGATGTGCACCATCTAATGATTTAAAGACTCATTCAACACAATGAAGCTTCCTGATAATTGGTGTTGCCAAATCATTGTTATAAACTTCCATAGAATTCAAGCACAATGCTTCAATTTTTATGAAGTAACATACGAAGGCAAGAGCATTTAGAGGACCCTCTTTTTTCCTTATTTTTCTTAAGAGAACATATGTAAAAGTCAGGAACAAAGTGCTTAGGAAACATGACAAATTGTATTTTCTGTGTACCTCCAGAGCAAAGCCGAGCGTGGTTTCCGTGTTGACATTCGAGAATTGCTATCTAGAGCCATGAGGTTGCCCACCATGCGATTTGATGCATCTGATATACCATCTTCTATGCTGATATTCCTCATTAGCATTCTATCTTCACCATCATCCTCCTCCCTCATTGAAAGAAGGACCATTCTGAGCATGCATAAGAATGGCTGATCACTGTCTAGCAAGTGGTACAGCGCTGCCATTCCTCCCATACCAGTGCCTGATCCTCCGCCAATACCAAGACCACCCCCAAGTCCAGACTCATCCAGTAATAGAGCTTGAAGCATGGCAACTGACTTCTTTACCAATGGAAGTTCAATCCAATTTCCATTTGCATCTTTTTCCAAAGCAGACTTCCAGCGTTCCCAGCCACTACCTCCACCGCCAAGGACAGAGTCTTTTGATGGAAGACCAACACCATACCATAGCCGGCTCCTAAATTTCCAACCCTCCGCTAAATCAACTGCACAGCTGCCGTAAGACACAAAAGCACAGGAAACAGATTCATAAGGCTCAGCTGCAGCTGCAGCAGTCAGACGCTCCATAACTGTAGCAGATATTTGACCATTAGCATCAGCCATAGAAGCAAGCACCTGAAAGAAGACGATGAAAAATTCCACAATAAGATAAAGGAATGTGTCCAGAGAATAACAGGAAAGAGACAGAAAAGTAATTGACAATGGTACTCCCTTTCAGCATACACCGAGGTAAAGAACTACTATTCACAGAAGAAACAGGAAAGCTGATACGCTCAATATAGGTTCTTCCTACATTTTGATTAAAAAATTAGGAAGGATTCTTGCAGCACCGCTTCTTACATTTTAGTAAAACACAAAATCAGCAGGCAAATGTTTGGAAGAACAGCTCGTTTTCCCAGACTTTCCAACAGTTCACTTGATTTATGGAAAATAATTGGCTTTGCAGCTTTTAACAAATATTATTCAATTTCATATATATATAAGAAAGAGAATGGTGCAAAAGAAAAAAAGTACACGAACGGACAACATATATAAGTGAAAATAGATCATTTGTTCTTGCAAATCTTGACATAATACATACATCAAGAGGAAGTCCGGCAGAATCACTGGACAAAGATCGACGGTCATCCATAGGTGCTGATGATTCTCCAACATTTGTTGATGAATTTGAGCGATTATTCAATGGAGATACAAGAGAAAGGGGAGAAGGGGAAATATCAGTGGCCCTTGATGCATTAGATAATTTGCTTTGCAATCGTAAATGATCTTCAACAAGCATCAACATCACTATTGCATTCTCTACAAGAGCCACAGAGAGCTGTGCAGCATTCTCTGCTTCCACTTTTGCTTCTTTTGGGGATAACCCCTCGGCTGCAACACCAGCAGCTGCGGCAGCAATAACTTGAGTCTGTTGCATAAGCGACACATTAGAAAAGATGTTAAATTTTTAATCCTATTCTTCATTAAAAGTTCTAAAGCATATATAACTATGCTGGAGGAAAAGCAGCACAAAAACATTATCAGTGAATTCCACTGGTGCCATGAAAAACTAAGACAGAATGCTTGAGACGAGATACTGAGGATATGGCAACTCATGTCACATTAATTGGGGAGGTCTCTCTAGTCAACAGATAATGACTTCAGCTTATTAAGAAAATTAGATGCAATGATGAAACAAACTTCTAGGCTTTACCTGAACTTGTAATTCTCTAGCAGCAAAGTCCAGCAATCCACCCAGAAGCCTTCTCTTGAATACAGGCAAGGATTCCTCGCGTCTTCAGAGAACAATAAAAGTTACACATTCCATGCAAGGGAACCAATAAGTATGATTTGACAAAAAAGAACACAAAGTGCTCTGTTATTAAATATATTCAGGCCATTTTCCATTTAAGTCGAATCATACAAGCAAATAAGATTCCCCAATATTAGCATGAGGATTGTTCAATAGCTTAAGTTAAACCTATAAGATTTTTCTTTGATCCACAGTGACTAATTTCTGTCAGATAATGAAAATGCAAAATCTCTGTCAAAATGAATAGTTATGTTTTAATTGGTAATGCCAATTTTTGCCTGATCATCACAATGTCTATCACTCAAAGGATCACATTATAAAGAAGATACGTATTTTAGTGCACTTTACACTCAGTCATTGATGATTTTCCTATTCTTGTAAGCTACGTCACAAGAGTGAGAAACAATTTGTTTTTTAAAGAATAATACATATTTCATGATCTCCAATTGCACATATGAGTCTAAAATCACCAAGAACTAGCTAAGTATTTGAGAAGCAGAAAATCACTGATATAGTTAGTTAATCAATTCAACTATGTTAAGACCACTCCCCACCAATGAAGTCAAACCAAAAGGCGAAAAGGGCAGCTGCATAAGCAGAGCACTGTCACTATGCATAAGGTGTAAAAGTAAAGTTGTTGCTGCTATCAGAAATGACACTAACTTGTCAATTCAAGGAAAATTAACCATGAATCCTCCATTTTAGATCCTTAAAAAAAAACAAAATTAGTACTAAAGCAACCAGTAAAACACTGATACCTAATTCGTTGATCTCCTATACTAGAACCACCAACTATAGAGAGCCATTCGGCACAGTGAATTGTAGCTTCAATATCCTGCAAGAAAAGAATTACTAAGCAAACTGCACAACAGAAACTGCTTTAAGTCATAAACATGTAAAATACACTAATACACCAGTCAACAAAGAGAAATACTCATCTCTTGGTAGCAACACAAACAAATCACCTTGGCATGCTATCTACACTACTATAGTTCCTGGAAGGTTATTTCTAAAGCACAACCAACCAAGCAAACAAGTCATAAAATAGGTCGCCTTGCGACGCAAGGATGAAAATATCATTGATGAAGCTTTACAATAAAATGATTGACACTCCCAGAACAATCAAATATACTTACAAAAGTTCACTTCTACAATAAAGTCCTGTAAGTGTGAATCTAGGTCAGATGTCCACATCCTAATTCACTGCCCCATAGTGAGAAAACTAGGGTAAACCACGTGGGGACCATCAACAATTCATTAGGCGGAGGATTCTATGGTTAGGGAAGAACTTTGTGCTCGGAATGGGTTTGTTACGTAAATAACAAAGACTGCAGAACAATGTTTTCTGCAATCCCTCCAGCAATGCTTTGTCTTACTTGGAGGAAGAGATACGTGAGGGGTTTTGAGAGTTTAGAATCAAATTCTTAGATGTACAGAATAGATGGCAAGATGTTTTGACTTATTGAGTTTCCATAAAACCACTTTCCAATGAGGACAATTGGTTAGACTTTGAGGTTTCTTTCCTTTTTTTTTTTTTTTTTTTGGGTAGTTGCGGTACCACCTTGATTCCTCACTTACTGTTTTTTTTTCACTTTGAAAGGGGTAGACGTTGTTTCTGCAGTAAATGAAAATTCGAAAGTAAATGACGCCCTAAATAAGATAATGCTTGACATCTTAATTTACACTTACATTTTGAATGGAATTTAGCATTTTTAGCTATGTGATGCAATTATTCTGATTTGAACTTGCAGGAATAAGGGTATATGATGTTATGGTTATTTTTTCCATTTGTTATGACATGGTCAGGGGAGCTGATTCTATGAGAATTGTGTAATTAAATTTCTCTTGTTCAATTTTTTTTTGGAGTTTTCCAATACACTCAGTATGGTGAACTTTAAGATAAGACCTCACCATCCTTGTCAACAAAGCAAACTACCTTGATTGCTACATTTTAAATACAGTACACCACATTTATTGAAATTAAACATCTTGGAGGGATTTATGTAAATAGAAGAATTATCAGAATCACAGTTTAACCAAAGAATATGTACACACTACAGCATAAAAGGCCTTGGTAAAGATGACAGAAAAAGAGTTTGGATCAACCGACGTCACCATAGAAGTGCTGAAGAATATAGCAGAGGTAGGCAGATCGAACTTTTAACGAGAGGGACCTTAAAGAAAAGTTCACCAAGTATTTATGCAAATTAAGGTGAGGGACTAACATATCTAAGATTGACTTGAATATATGCCAAAGTAATTGACTATAATGATCAATATTTCTTGCCAACATTTACAATATAATACATGAATAGACATAAAAACCGCAAGTTGTAATTCATACAAGTAAAAGATCATTTGGGAAATTTGGGAAAGGTTTCCAAAAATGGAAGCACTATTGAAAGTATAAAGAAATGTGAGTCCTTGGCTGAGTCAAATTAAGATCCAGCATTATCTAAGCACAATGTGCCATAGCATGCCAAGAAACGACAGCAAGGATGCAATTATCAAGGGCCACTGGCCCCAACACTGAAATATATGAAATGCCATGCAAGATCAACATGAAGAACCCTATAATAAGCTGTAAAAAATAGGCGTCATCAGGTTATAGAATAAGACAAACCTTCCAACCATCCTTCTGGCGCATTGAATACTCTAAGATGATTATCAAGAAGTTGTGTATAAGATCCTCTATATCTCCTAAGCTTGGTGAAGTAGAGTGGTTAACAGCACCCATCTGAAAAATGAAGTAATTAGGATAGGCATCATCTGCCAAAGAGAAGGCATCGCTAGAAACAAGAAATAGTGAACTAAAAGTTGAAAAACTGTCTTTCTGAATTCTGCAAATTCTTAAATTCTGCAAACAAGAGGTTTTTCAAACCATAAAAAAAATGGATCTTCTTTCAATTTAAATATTTTAACTGAATTCTCTTTATTTTTATTCCTATCCATATAAGAAGTTTTATAAACTTGGCTATACCTCCATCTTGCTTCTTCAAATAAAATAGGAATAAAATAGAATTTCTTGTCAGCATGATAGCTATGCTGGTGCAAGCATGATAAGTTAGACTGCTTGTCTAGCAAGCAACTCGACTGAAATAGCCAATAGTACCTCATAATTGGAGATTAGGATTTCAAGGATCCACTCAGGCCATTCCTCCATTGTAGTCAGACTATTTCTATTTTCTGGATGACTGCAAGCCAAAAACAGAAGATCCTGAAATCGTATAGAAAAAGAAAATTGCTCAGGCAAGAGAATCAGAAACGCTATTTTTTCTAATATCATCGACTCTTCTAGGATAACAATGGGAGAAAAAGATTCTAGAAACACTGTGACAGCACCCAATATGTTGCATCTAGCCAACAAGTAAGGGTTAAATGCAACTTGATTGAACATCTTGAGCTGCTAACTACCCAAAATGGGCTCAGCTTCAAGATGTCAGGGAAGAAATCCTACAATATTAAATGAAGCTATTGAGACATAGACTTCTTGTATCCAGTAATAGATTCAGTGAACAGAACCACCAAAGTTTGAACAAGCCTTTGCACAATGTAAATCAAACAGAAAAAGACCCACCACTGTTGAACAGCTCAAGGAATCATAGATTAACATTGGTCTTGCATAATCTCAACAAAATTGCATTTATCATTTGCAAAACCGAAGCTTCTAGCTCATATCCAGTAGGTATTATCTTAGTTTATGATTAAAAAAAAAAAAAAAAAAAAAAAAAAGGTCTTCTACCTAATTAAGCAACAAAAATAAGAGATGAATCTTTAATCCCACCTCATTCAGCAGATAGATTACTTTATCTAACCATAATTTGCACCAGCATAGAAAGTATGACACTAGAAAGTGAGCGTTGGCTTCCTAAATATGAAGAATGACGAAATACCACCCACTTGCCCATCCTTTAATCAAAATCCCTCCTCAGAAGAACTAGTCCAACAATTATCGTCAGGAAGCACACAAAAGAATTCTGCATGTTCCTTAACAAGCTCTATGAAATTCTAAATATTAAAACTTCAGGATGAAGGTTCACGTAAAAAACTTAAGTGCATGATCAACTCACACGAGCTTCAAATATCAATTTCAAAGGGAAAAGAAGCCAAAATGATTTAGCCATTGAGGTGAATAAAGTATAAATGAATGTTACCTGCAGGGCCCTGCTCTGCAAGGACCTGGAAGCATAGGAAAGTGACCGTAAGAGGACCAATAGAAGGTGGGAGTGCTCAAAGCGATGACCAGAGTCATAAAAATTCAGCCCATCATCTGATGAAGAAGCATTTATCTGAAATGAAAAAAGATGTTCGATTAAGCAACTCTAAATCATATATCGTACCTGTTGCTTATGTTAAATAACCAGATATACCCAGTTATATTTTGACTCAATGTGTGGACATGGTGGCAGGAAAAATCTTTTGTGCAGCTGGAAGTTCATTTCACAACCCAAACTTGTATTTCAGGCAGAACTCTATTAGTACCATACCCATAATCAATGCTCATTATACAGAAAGTGCTCTTGCGCTTGTAGACCAATTGCACATCCTGCACAAATCTACACTAGCAGCAAGACTTTTACTTGGACACAGCAATGTTTTCAGTGCAACTTTTATCTGCTTTATATCTCTGATTGGGGACATTTGGAAATGATAGAGAGCATGGACGGCAGTACTTGATATGTCACTATAGATACTACAGATGTTATTATCTCCGACCTAGAATACAGCACATGGTTTTGGTGGGTATTCCATCATTATCTCAAGGATTACAATTTCTTAAGTACTGAACATGGGGTGACACCATGAAAGTAAAGCAAAGGGACCACAAGGAAAGGCATATGAAGACTTGAGAAGAGAAAGGTAAGAATCCACTCAAAGCAAAAGGGAAAACAGACATGTCTATTAAAATTTTCAATTGCACACTACTCCAGTTGCACCATGCGATGCAAAAAGGACAACCCTTCAATAATGATTGTTCATGTTAATCAGGATCAAAGGCCTTTTCTTTCCCGGTTGTAAAGCCAAGGGCATATTGCCTACTTTACAAGGATTTCCAGATATTTTTGTTGGCTAGATTACTTATGTCCGGGTTCTTTCAGGCAAGTTTTGGAGTACTCATTATTGATGGACCATTTTCATTAATAAGAAGAACAAGATAGAAGAGGTTTTCTATGCAATACCGAGGCTGCCAGCAAAGCCGTGTACACATTGTTCGTCAGTAGCCTGTTGGGTGCTGCCTGAATTGCTTTTTGTAGCGCAAAAAGCAAAAGAGAAACTCTATCGTCAAACATTGTACTGCCTCCTTCATGTAATCCACCACCCACAAGATTAGTCGTCATATCCGAGGGGGCAGGAGAACCAAAAGTCAGGAGGCCCAGAGATACCAAAGCACCTAATAACCCAATAATTGCAACAACTATTCCATCAATCTTATCGACATTGTAGACATTATTCCTCGCATTATCAGCGCTAATTGATAAGGTTATACCCCCCAAATTCTTCAAGAAAGGATTTTCAGACACGGATATCATCCTTTCAATCTTCAAGCCTGAAGAAACAGGAGTGCCACTACTACCATTGGGGGAATTACCATGATGCATCTCATCTGAAATTGATTCATTCACTTCCAGAGCACCTACTTCATTGTCTTGGCTAACTTCAGAAAACCCAGTACTGCTCTCCAGTTGCAATCCCTGAGGTGACAGACTTTTGTTATTTTCAGTCAACAATTCTGGAATACTCTCATCACCAGCCTTTGTTTCCCGTTGCAACAAAACAAGAAGGGTTTCTATGCCACCACATGCTATGAATGCATCAGCAAACATGTGAGCTCTAGATGTATTAGGCTGTATCACCAATCTGTAGACCAGATGCAACACCCTGGCAACCTGAACAGGTATTACAACAAATCATTGTACAGACGAAACATTTATTTCTGGGACATTAAAATTGAGAAGGATTCTCTTTGTAGTGAATGATAAAGTCAACTATGCAGCACATAATCCAGTGGATGAGTAACGTCCAAACTAACACTGCCACCATCAAGCAAGACTTACCACAAAAATTTCAAAATACAGTAGCAGGAGAAACACACTACTTCACAGGACAAACACCAGAAAGATTGGAGATAATCAGATTTAGAACCCAAGTACAGATGAATATCAAGTCACCATTTTTCCTGTTCTAAAACTAGAGTACTCATTACGAGCATTTATCTCCATGTTACAGTGTACCAGCAATACAAAGAATCCAGAAACTTTATCTGACTATTTATCTAAGCAAACAAAAAAAAAGTACCTAACAGTTCAAGAAGGTAGCATAGAAAATAAGACAATGACCACAATGCTAACTTGAATTTAGGACTATCGACAGGCAGAAACTGTTGCTGGTTAACAGTTTTTACCCAGTCGACTCAAAACTTAATTTGGAATATTCAACAAATGAACTTAGAATCAGTACTCAACAAAGAGACTACATGTTCACTCAATTATTTGCTCTTTTTTCGTACAAACTCAATCTTCCGGGACAACACTTTACCTGATTGGGCTGGGGACAATCAACCAAGAAACCAAGCAGGCACCGAATGTCATCTGCAGCTATTGATGGAGGTGCTGAACCAATTAAAAGTTCAATGATTACCAAGAGTTCATCTACTAAAGCATTGACTTCACCTACTGGCCGGGCTGTATCGTTTATAGAAAAGTTATCGACAGAGTCCTTTTCGCGGATTATCCAATAGCATTTTCTGCAGCCATCAAGAAGCACTTGAATGGCATTGGCATCTCGCATCACTGATGACTCTGTAAAAACCATGTCTGCTAGTGAAGAAAGAAGCTTCTTCTGCAAACCGTAGTTGCACAAGCTCCAAATTTTTAGATCCAACAGCAGCCTACCAAAAAGCTGCACTTTGAGAGCATGGTTTATCTTCTGAGACTGACATAAGGAGACAATCGCTGCAACAAGTTCCTCGTCTGCTACACCATCACTCTGGCCAACATTGATTGCTGACAAGGTTTGCAAAAGGTGGTCCAGAAGTCTGGAGAGAACTTCAGGTCCCCTGACACGACACAACTCTTCGTTGTTCCCAGGGTGGTGAATAGCTCCAGCTATTATACGGAATATTGGAGCGGCAAGATTAGCTGTGGCCAAAGAAAGCGAAAGATCCCCTAGTTGCGGTTCAAGGCTATCTTTATCAACATTGGCAACCACAAAAGGAAGTAAAGACATGGGACCACCATAAGCCAAGGCCCACAATGCCTCCACTGGCCGCATCCTAGTCGCAACATGAACTTGCCCAAGAACCTCCGCTGGTCGTCTGAGTGTACCTGAACAACAAAAAAGAAATTTCATAAATCATGCTCCATCAAGATGCATGACAGGATGTAACACAAAGCATTCCATAATCGATGAATAGTTGCAACAAACTAAGCCAAGCTTAAGAAATTATTATTGGTGAGTTTTGATAGATCCCAAAAGGTACCTACATTAAACACACAACCTAGTGATAAACATGAGATCTAGACGGACATGCCTTGGCAGACTTTGTTATTCAAATTGAATATGCAACAAATTCCCTCTCCTCCTACCTTTTCTATGTCCCTTGCCTCTTAAGAACCATACATGAAATTTTCTCCATCCACTCCAAAATATCATCACCCTTCATCCGACTTTCAAACTAACACACTTTTGCTAATTCATCTGCTTCATAAGAGGCATAACCTGTATACTGCTGATATCTCCATAAGAAACACTTCATTAACTTCTAGCTGTTCTCATTACATATATACCAGCTTGCAAGGGCATAACCATGGAGGGAAACCAAAAGAGACCAGGCTCGCTTGATTAGTGGCAATGCTAAGACCAAACACAATACTGAATTCCTAGGAGCATATTCAAAACAAGGTAATGGTGAGAGGCCATATTTTCTAATAGAAGCAATTCTTCCATTTGTATTAACGTATTTTGACAGGTATCTCCAACAACTACAAGGAAACCATCAGATCATTATACTAGCACAGGTACAACAACCTATACCTCCGTCATTGAATTTCACATATTCAGATGGCAAGGCACGAACATTCTTATAAAGTATCACCGCAATACCATTGAAGCACAATACCAAGTAGAGTACCTACTCTTGATAGTTAACAAAGAAATGCATGACATACCAGCAGCGCCACTGGGAGAAGCATCTGGACAAAATCGGCCAGTGAGCAGACTGGGATGATAGAGAAGGTGGATGCATCCTCCAATTTCAGCATCAAGAACTGCACTTGCTTCAGCCATATTTCGCACATGGTCATTTGTCGCCAGCCAAGGCAACCCAGCTCCTGAGCCAAATGCAGGCAGCACATCCCCCCCTCTGGAAGCTAAGCGTGCCATCCTCTCAGGGCCAATTGGTTCCTTAAAAATATAAACAGACCCCATCTCAGCAAACAAAGGGCATTGGCGGCGACGTCTTTGTAAACCAGCCATAGTAGGAGGAGGATTTGTTCCGATACAGCAAAAAGAAAGGGGCTTAGAAATTCGAGGGAATTCAAAAGGGCGACTTTCATACAAAGATCCATCAATATACAACCTGAGCTCACTATCTGCTTTCCCAAGAATCCCCTGCTTGCTTGTATGTTCGAGACCAATAAAATACCAGCATTGCGGCTTAAATGCATGAGTAAAATGCAAAGAGGCCTTCTTGCCCTTTCCACTACCACATTCAACAACTAGAAACTGGGCATGAAAGTATGCCTCCACCCCCTGATTATCAGCCGACAAAAAACTGAACAACCTTGGCATGTGTGCAGTGCCTTCACCAGCCAGTGCACTGGCAGCAGCAGCTGCAGACATGGCTGATGATTTGCCAGACTTAGCTGCAGCTGCAGCAGCAATTGCTGCTGCAGCAGTTGCAGCATTTAATGTATCTGCAAAAGATTCAATATATATCCACGTCGCAAAACCGTAACCATTCATAAATGGCCAACGGCTCTCTCCAGGACCAAGCAGGCCAGAGCTTTCGCCATCAAACTCAAATGTACATGCAGGGCCCCTTGACTCCTTCCCATTCATAGCCTTCTCCAATCCAAGCATTAACCTTTTTGACCATTCAGTTTTCAGCGTTCTACTGATGACTTGAAACCACCGATGCAAATCAACAACACTAAGTGAATGCCCAGCCAAGTATTGAATGCAGTAGCATAAAGGAGTTCCATCCCACGTCATTGCCTCAGTTAAATTATCTTCCTGGAGAAAAATCCTTTCAGCAGATATCAATAGAACACCCAACAAACCAGCCATGGAGCACATTGCTCTATTTCTAGTACACGCCCGTAATATAGCAAGTAGTCCTCTGACCATCCTTGTCCTGGGAGACATAAACTTATCACTATCACCCACCCAAGGAAGCCAAGGAATAAGATCACCTGCCACAATGGCCGCCCGCGAGTTTAACATCACACTTGGGGGATTGTTGTCTTCATCCTCTTCAAAACTCTCTACACCACCCATTGTGGCAATAAGAGAATCAACTACCAAGAAGGCGATACTATCCATTTCATCTCCAGATCCAAAATTCTCATCACCACTAACAATATTCTTCAGCTTTTCTAAGCTCTCAGGCTTTCCCATGATTGCAGAATCCACCAAATGCAACAACTCTGGAGATACATTTGGCATAACGGCTCTTAATTTATTCTTTTGTGGGGAATCAACAGCAGAGTATCCAACATCCTCATGAAAAGCTGAATCAAGACTGGTTGCAGAGGATGACTGCTTTATGGCATCAACCAACTGCCTCTCAGGCTCAGGACTTGATGTGGAGTGGTGATGGTGCATTTCAGCAGCAGGTGAAGAGTCAAACTCTGCTGAGTATGACACAGATGTGTGTCTCGCATTGTCTGAAGTTGATGACCTGTTTGAATCCACTAAAGTGTCATGGTCTTGGCCAAAAGATTTCTCTTGATCTTTCAAAGAAACCTGCTCAAAATGGTCTTCATCAGTGATTGCAGCTATAGAATCAATTCCTTCCTCAATGACATTGTTACTTTCTACTTCTGATGCACCATCTTTCTTTATATCATCAGCTTGATGAGATGGTCCTGCGATTTCCTCTATCTGTCCAATATCACCCAAATCTTTGGCAGGCAGTTCATTTAGCTCTTTAGTTTCTTCTTCTTCTTCCATTGTGTTGTCCATAGACTGAGTCAACTTTCACTCCATCTGCCTATCACTCCACTTACAATAAGACACAAATAAAAAAAATGAGCAAAGGGTAGAGGAACTAACAGAAATGAATAAGAATGTTGTGCCTCTATGACAGTGCAACAGGGTTGCATACTCTCTTTTTCCAAGCACTTAGAAATGGAAACAGATTTGAAGTGGAGACACAAGTAACCTTTATAATATGAATGACATCAAATGGGCACAACAATATAGTTTAATAGATATTTGCTATATAATTTCCCGCTGCCAACACAATCCAAACATGCATAGACAAAATATTTTCTTTGGATAAGGACACTAAAAGTGCATAACTTTTGTACAGCACTCGCTTTGGTGCCATAATTTTGGAAGCAATCATTTAAGTGTCAATAACTATTAAAATCAAATCACTTAAGTTACATCTGCGATTTCCTTGTCGGAAAATCCTATTTGACATTAATTTCCAGCCCACAGAGAATTTTCAAAAAGGATTTTCTGGCAAGAAAATTGCCGATGTAACTTAAGTGATCAATTCTTAAAAGATGCAGCACTTAAATAATTGCTTAAAAAGGTGAGCGTCTTACAAAAGTTATGGCACCAAAGTGACCTGTATGATTTCCATCCTCATTATGCTCCACATAAACATATACAAAGAAATTCTTTCTCTCAAACTCCGCCACCGCCACCAAAAAATTTAAAAAAAATTAAAATTAAAAAAAAAATGTTTGTCTAGATCAGTCCACATTCCACATAAACAAAAGCAGAATAAAGATTTTCTAGTTTTCAAAGATTTTCTCGGATTTCAGAACTCCCTAGGTGTTTAAGTTCTTCAGACCACAAAGAATCTCCAAAAATATTGCCATAGATGACATAAGCAAATAGCTTAGCATACCCAAGCCAATTCATCGAATTGTATAGAAATAGAAATCACTGTTCATAATCTAAAGGCCTAAACAAACACTTGGATCGATATTTGCATGCTCTAACACTCACCCTTACGCGTAGACTTGGATTTCCCAAAGACTAAAGCGTGGAACAGGATAATACTACTCCAATCAGGTATATATTAAACCAATGCTGACTGATTTAAAAGTCTAAGTAGCTAAAGGCAAAGGAGTAGTTTATAGTTACATGCTCTAACAAATAGGATAAAGGAGAATCAAAGCACTTGAGTCCTTAAACCTAAATAGCATAAAATCTTGAAAACAAAATCAATGGAATATTAGTCCCCCTCTCAGCAAAAATGTGTTCTTACAATAGCTAGAACAGCAGCTGCAGCTACATCAATTAAGTCTTATCCCACTATGCTGGGTCGGCTATAAAATCCTTAAGACATTATGATCCATTCTATATCAGCTCTTACCTAAGGCATAGGGTGAAAGTGGAACAACAAAATAATGGAATAGAAAGAGTAATGGTGACTTCAATTTCTAGTTTAGGTTGTGACATAGAAAGGACATGCACGAGAGAAATAAAGGAAACGGCACACTTTGGAAATATAATTTTCAAAACTTTCATTTAGGGAATGAAATGCGCACTCTCTACTGAAGGAATCTTATCTAATAAAACATACTAAACATAATGAAAAGGTACGGGGAAAGGAACAGTTCCTCTTTCATCCTCATTCCAACATACCAACGAGGACCTAAGCATTCATTTCTTTCCTCATCGTCTTTCAGGAGCCAAAATTGGCAGAACCAATAAAGAGGAGACCTGAAAATCCCTTTGATATGGGCGTTTCTCCCACAACTATAGTAAAACCAAGAAAACAAAGGCTTCATAAACCCTCTCCCAGTTAGCAATTTCCAAAAGTAAAGCACTATGTGTCTCCTAGATTAACTCAACTCGCGTACTTAAGACACAGCCGACCACATCTCCTTTGCACTCTTGAATCGGAGTTCCCACCGCCATAATAAAAACCACCTCCCGAAACGAAATTTCAAACTTCAAAGCTCACTCTCCTCGCCACCACTAATCAAACAGGAAAAACTTAGCCAAATAAGACTGCCGGAACACAACAGTCTCCAACGCCATTATAACGCGAGAAAACAAAGAAGCGGCCAACTCCGGAAATTAAAAAAATTTAAAAAAAAAAAAAGGATTTTGGCAGATCCAATCACACGCGGGCCTTCATTTCTCACTGGAGGGGGGGCAGGCAAGCGCATCCCCCGCAGCCGGCCGACAAAAAAAGTCGACGATACCGAAACCGCACGCGAAACCGAAGTCAACCGATCGCAGAACACGCAAGCCGCCTAACACTTCAAGCATTCGGAGCATCCAGAGACTCGACGTGCAATGACGAGCAATGACGAGCAAAACCGATTCGAGCTCCGCAGATCCCGCGGGATCGAGCGGCGCCCGGTAAAAGAGATCATGCAAACGCACGCGATCGATGCACTCGGACGAGGACAACAAACGAAAATGCGGAGCGATTACCGGGTGGAGGAGAGGCTGGCGCGGCGCCGATCCGATTCGAGGTCGCCGGTCGACGGGATGCGCGATCGACGAATCGGATTGGGGGGACGGAAATGCTGCTGCGGCGAGGAGAGATGGAGGAGGGAGATCGGAGAGTCGGAGCGAATTGCGAGAGCAACGCGGCGGAAGCGCGTGGGGAGGGGAGGAGATTTGGAAATTTTTAGCCGGCCGAGGAAGAAATGAATTCCAAAAGAGCAGTCAAACCACGGGGGGAAGTACGGTGAACCGATGTCGAGGGGGTTATGGTGATTAGCGCCCGTTGCCATGGGGGTTTTGGTAAAAGGGAACGTTTGCCTTTTTTTAACTTTTTAACTTTTCTTTTTCTCTTTCAACCTGTCTTTTTTTTTTTTTATTTAAGATAGTCCCGAACTTTAACCCATATAGAATCTAGTGTATGAACTTTAACTTGACATGTAATGTCGTTCCTGAACTTTTAATTTATTTAATGTGAACATTGGGATACAATATTGGACAATTGCATATAGTCTTAGGCTTATACAATGACTATATCAAATAAATTATAAGTTCAAAGACGACATGCAAGTAGGATATAATTCAATGAGCATATTAAATAAATTTAAAGTCGTGAGATCATTTTTATCATTTACCTTTATTTTAATTATTTTTAATCATTGAGGCTTCATATCTTATTCTTTTGGGGAAAATTAATAATTAATTATCTTTGCTTGGCTTATAAGTGAAGAGAGTGTGAATGAGGAGTTAGCTATGAAGGCACTAGCTTATTTGTATCTTTCTTCTTCTTTTTTACCATCTCGATCTAGCTTGAGTGATATTCACTTCTTTTCACCTTTTCTAACCCTCTTGATAAGATCATCTTCAAAATTTGAAAATTTAAAGCCATTTTTATGGAATTACATGCTATATAAACACTTTCAAAAATAAATAAATAAATCTTGTTAGCCTCGCCTATTACATATAATTTACTTTTCTCATGATAAAAGTTGATATTTTGATTTTCTTTAGTTAGAAATTTCAACCTACCCACGCATTTGCATGGGAGAAAGGGACTTGCTAATCACTGATCATAAAATAGCAAGGAGACTTCTTCTGTGCTCTCTTTGATTCACACCGTAGTGGCATCGTTGGCGTGCCAAAGTTTTCTGAAACATTTGGCCTAATCTTTTTATTTTTTTTCTTTAGATAATATGGTATATTATGAGGTTCACTTTGACAAGCTATCATGAATGGTGATGGGACATGGTATTTATTACTTTGAACTAGTTACATGGTCCATGCATCGTGAGGACATGTCATCACATGTAATTTTGACCTGTATTGAGCATATATCTATACTGTTATATGTCGTTTGAGATTGTTATCGATTTTTAGTAAATAAAATATAGAATTTTTTCATTCATTTTGTGAAGCTGACATAGGAAGGTGGTGTCAAAGTTTAAATAATATTTAATGGAATAGGATCGCAATAGAATGTTAGAAAAAAAAAAAAGGGTATTAAAAAAAAGCTATTAACATGCTCGTAAACTTGGTTTTATATTTTCATTAATTTCCGGGGAATTTTTGTGAATAGAGGCGGTAAAGAAACAAAGCCCGGATTCAATTGTGGGCTCTTTGTTATGGGCCTGATCCATTAGGGCCTAATGGGTCTCATGGGCTTTATGGATGCAGAATTTGGACTTCATGGGCCTTTCTTCATGGGCTCTGGACGAACTTCTTTTCAAATAAATCCAACTGGGCCTAATTGAGTGATTGGATAGGACTTTTGAGTCCGGGCCGTTACTGGGATAAGGGCCAAGAATAAATCATTGCCCCGTCTCGTCACCAAAATCGCAGCTTCATTTTACCTCTATTATATTTTAGAAAAAAATTAAAAGTTGGTCAGAAAAAAATAGGCTTCAATTAGATTGGGGGATTTAAGTATTAGAATTAGTTTAACACTGCATAAAATGTACTCGACAAATCAAATTTGTGGCATCAAACTCCTGGAAGATTGATTGCATGGTTGCACGGCGATCACATCGACTTATGATTACTAGCATGACATTCTTTCTCTAACACAAAAAGGAAAGAAAAAGAATAGAAAAGAAAAAGAACTCACAAACCTGCTCCGAATTCCTCCCTCTTTTTTCAAATCTTCAAGCTCCACTCCCTCTTCAAGCTTCCGGTGAAATGAGCGTACCAAAGAACTGAAATTGAATGGATGGATCTAGGGATGTCAAAAAACCCAACCTGAACATGACCCAAACACGAACCAAACATGAAACAAGTTGAGTACATATTTCGGGTCTTATAATTGTTCGGGTAATTATCATGAAACAAGAAAACAAACATGTTTTGGGTCGGGTTAGGGTCAAAACATTATTCGGCCTCTAACACATTATTGGCCTCTCACCCAAAGTCCCAAACCCAAACACTCTTCAGTCTTCACCTAAACCCAAACACGAAACAAGACTCTCCACTTCTTCGATCGTCGACTCCACCGTTGCCGCCGTCACCGCCGCGCCGTCACCACCGCCGCCACCGTTGTCGACAACTATGCCGTCTCATTGATTCTGCCGCCGCCCTCTTCTTTGCTCCTTGCATTCTAGGGTTCCTCTCGATCTAATTTCGTCGGTGAATGACCAAAGCTGGAGCTGCAGTCGTTCTTGTGTCGTCTTTAGTTGGGTCTATGTCCGTTGCTAGTGTCAACGACTTTGGTTTGACTTCCATGACTCATTTTCACTCTCTCGGATTTGAGGATTCTTGCGCTTCACGTGGTCTTTTCGTTTATGGGTTTTTTAGGGGGCCCAATGTCTCTATCTCTTTTTTTTTTTTTTTTTTTTGTTCTTTTCTTCCTTAGCTCGTTGTTGATTACCTACTCTTTTGTTCGACCCTGTTGTGATTGTTAAACGTGACAGCTGAAGTGAGAGGCGTGGTGAGTTCTTTGGCTACTTGTTTTGTTGGCGAATTTCGTTCAATAAGGATGAATTTGCTCCGCTATACGCTAGTTCGATTGAGTTGACTTGGTCTCCGAGGGGGAATTCGCGTGAGTTCGTCAACCTCTCTTCTTGTTGGGTGGAACGTACCCCACGCTTCACTTAATTCAAACTTTTCTTGTTTCCTTTTGCTCTTTTTTTGTTTGTGAGCCCTTGGAGTTGCGTCAATGCGTATGGCCACCTCATCTCCTTGGGAATTTTGGTGATATTGTGTTTGTTCTTCTTTTAGATGTCTTGCAGTCCTGTTTCGCAGCTAGGTGGATAGTGAAAAACATAATGTCAAATAGATGCCGAGTATGTAGTTGTTGAATTGACTGGGGAAGTTTCATTTTTCAGTTTGACATTTCTAAGATTATGGTTTATCTTGAGTTTATCATTCTAAAAGTCTCCTGTTGACTTTCTGCAGATCATTCACTTGATTGGCGCTCATATAGGCATATGGAGGCGTGGGGGTGAGAGACGCATATTTCCCTTCTGTGAAGGAACGTTATATAAGGTTTTGTGTCTGCGGTGCGTTGAAATATACTCACTTGGATATCGACATCTTCCAACTTTATGTAGATAAGAACATATTGAGCTTTCATTCTAATCAAGAACACTAAGAAATACTCTAGACTATCCCTCACCAGGAAGGTGGCAAAATAGTGATACCTATTAAGCATTGAATAATTAAAGAGCAGCTTTTTTGATCTTATAAGAAGACACGGTGCAATTAATGTTGCTTTATTGTTTTTAATTATTCTGTCATTTGTCTCTAGGATGCATACCTTTTGAAATATAAGCTCCAATAAGTTGGTTTCTTTATTTTTTATCTCAGTGTAGTTGTTAGTGTAATGACAGATTTGTTTATTTTAAGAATGACATCTGATCTATAGTTACCTTGATCCCGAGGCAGTTGTTGGATGTAAGGATGGTACTATTTGTGTGTTTGACATGTATAGTAAAAAATGTTCTCGAATCATTAGGTATGTTATTCTGCTTTGCTTGTTGAAATGTAACTTCTGTGATTGAAATTCTTCAGTAAACCTAAGTCTGATGTCAATCCTCTTATGATGTACTAACGAGTTGATGATACTGTAATGACTTGCTAATGATAATTCTAGTTGACTGCAGAATGCATTCTGTCCCAGTGAACTGCTTATCTTTGAGCGGTGAGCAGCTGATTTTTAGTGGTTTCTCACTTGGCAACATCACAATATCAGACTATAATATATTAACGAGTGAAAGAGATTTGCACATCTAATTTGAAATCCATTGGTCTTGATGCGGAATTATGACGATCCAAAGCTCAAGTGTTTTTCCTTTATTACCCTTTGTATTACTAACTTAATCTTTAGCATTCTATAAATACTCCTTATGTAAGGATAATTGTGTGTCAAAGTTAGATGAAAGACTTAAGCACTATTTATAGAGTTTTTGTCGACGATATTAAATATCCATTTATTTTGCAAAAACATAAAAAAAATTATGAAAGATAAAAAAAAATTGAAAAAAATGAATAAAGTGGACCAAACAAAAAAATGGTGAGAGCAAGCAGGCTGGGATTCTTGGCTCTCCTTCAAACAAATTTTCAACTCACCTCTCTCTTGGCCCATCTCTTTACTTCCTTTTGAGCCCATATTGTTTTCATTCCTTTTTTTTTTTCCTTCTCTTAGCTCATTCAAATTAAAGAACTAAAGCCCAGCCCACAAACCCATGTTCCATCCCCCCAAACACGCGCACTACCAACAAAGAGGAAAGAGGCCATGTAGTGATGCTACGAAGGAACAAAAAACTAAATGATGTGTAGGTGACTGGGAAAAAAGCAGGCATCTGTGAGCAAGGCTGTGAGTGATGCGTTGTAACAGGAGTACACCTAGGAGCCTTCTAGAATAGATGAGCTGGCAAGAGCCTAACCGAAAAAATTCATCAAATGACGAGTGCATGAGGAAGTGGGCAAGGCTCAACCGAGGTAAAAGGAGAGAGGGAAAAGTAACCGTAAAACAAGGGGTGATCATCTTTTTTTTTTTTTAATAGCAATAACCACATGGGGGAGAAAAAGAGAGGCTTCACTAAAACTAGAGAGGAGAGGAAGAGGTCGACCATATAGAAGACTTCACTAAGAGGGAGAAACGGAAAGCAAGCTGGTTGCAGGAGGTTGTTCGCTGACCGGAAAGTAGGCAGAACTTCAATTGAAAGAAGGAGAACGGCTGAAAGTCATTTCTTGATGTCTAGAGTGAAGATTGATCGCACTCCGAGAAAAGCGAGACCAAAGTTAGAGTACGTTTGTCACCTACCACCGATTTTGGCCCTTCTAGTCTCTATTCTTGATCAGGTAAACCTCCTCCGATACATTTTTTCTTTCCCCTGTTTTGTTGAAGTATGATGTTCAAATGAGTAAACAAATGATCTGTTTTTCTGAACTGGAGATGGCATTTGAAAGATATTGCTAATTTAGGGTATTAAATGCCACATTCAAATCAAACAATGCATTATAGTCAATATTAGAGCTCATGTACTTGGTTGCATACCAAGCATTTGATGAAATGCTTAATAGAAAATCGAAGAGAGATCAATGTTTAAACTTGAGATCAATTTAGATTTGCTTGTGTATTGGTTGAATATTGTATTGCTTTTCATGTTTCCTCTATGTTTTTTTGCGATTTGATGAAAAATCTTTTATTGGCATTGGTTGTGCATCCCTCCTTGCCGAAGCCAATCTTCCCATGCTGGTGTGCCCTATGATTTGAGGCCGTTCAAGTAAGTGTTTTTCTTCACTTTAAATGCATTTGTGATTGTTTGATCGCTAAAAATGCTAGGTTTGAATAGCTTTGGCTTCCGTTTGCGTATTTTCTCTCGTTTTACGGTTGCTGGAGTGCGTGGTCAGAAGTGATGAATGTTGGTTGAGACGGATTATTGGTGGTTGGTGGTGGCTGGCCGATGGCGTAGGCACCGGAGGCAACGTGGCAAGGGCAGATGGTGATGGCATCGAATGATCTTTGTTTAGCTAGAGTGGTGAAGAAGATGACTCGAAGAAGAAGATGCAAGGGAAAAGAACAAAATATAGAAGAAGACAAAAGAGAGAAAAAGAAAGAAAAAGTAGAAAATCCATTAAAAGATAAAGATATAAAAATAGGAAATTTTCAATTTTTTTCTTTAATCTAAGTCGAATCTGGGTTTGGGTTGACTCAATAGTTTGGATCGGGTGAACTCAGTCCGAATCCATTCCCTGAATATAATAATGGTAATAAATTTTAAAAAATTATAAAATTTGATAAATATCTTAAAAATTAAAAATGATAAAAAAATCTTAGGAAATAAAAAAATTAGAAATTCAAAAATCAATGGAAAAATTAGAAATTTGAGAAAATCATTAAAAAAATTAGAAAATTTAGAAAAAATTAAAGAATTTGAAAAATTGGAAAAATTCACAAAAATCTAGAAAATCTGGAATATAATAAAAATTAAAATTTTAGAAAATCATTAAAAATAAAAAAATCCAGAAAATAATAAAAAGATAAATCATTAAAAATTAAAAAAAAATTCAGAAAAAATTTGAAACCCTTAAAAATTGAGACGTAAAACTGGACAAGCCTTTAGGGTTTTACAATAGGGTTCTTTGTTTTGGATTGTTTTCTCTTTTTAATAACAATATTAGGATGCTTGTGTACTTTCCTTTATGATTATACTTGGTTGCGCTTTTTAATATCCTTGATATTATTTCTTGCTCTAACATGGTTAGGATATACCTAGAATTCTTTGATAGGCTACTATGGTATTAATTAGCGTGATCAAGTTAGGTACCGAAAGGACATCAGTCTTAAGGTTAAAGAAATCAAGTCCCAAAATCTAGAATATTTGGTTATATAAATAGTAAGATATCCTCCTATATCTTACTGGATTTTTAGCCAACCCCAAAAAGGCTAGTGACGACTCTTTAGTCAAAATTTGCATAGTCTTAATTAATCAAAATTTTGAATGCTCGATGTTGAGCGAGGTATGAACTTGGAAGAGCCTTAGTCAATTGAAAGTCGTTGGCTCGAAGTTGACAAAACCCCCAAACCTAATAGCTCCATTCTTGCGAGAGGATTAGGTCGCGACATGTACTCTCTTCATACAAGACCTGTTCATGATTAGGAATGCCTCCCTAGCAACATCTAGTGAAGAAATTGTAAGCCGCGAAAACACAACTAAGATCTCCATGGGTAGAATCAAGAACATGTATAAAGTAAGTAAAGAGATTTGTGCACCTAATTTGGAATCCATTGTTCTTGATGTGGAATAACATGATCCTAACTCGAGAACTTCCCCTATATTGCCATCTATATCACTAACTCAATAAGACTACCACTCAACCTTAATGTTTAGTAAGTGCTCATTATGACTTAAGCACTATTTATAGAGTTTTGAGCCAAGCCCTCTCATTACGTGAGGGGCTCAACGGGGCCCACATTAGCCAAAGTATATTAAACTAATTAAAATATCCTATATCTCACTTCATTAGTTCAATCTTGTAAAATGATAAATTAGAATATCAATAATTGTAACCCAAATTAGAAAAACTCTGACAAGAATGACTATGGTTGTGATTGCCCTAGCTTTAGGGTCATCATTGGGCCGTGTAGCTTGAAGAGCTTGTATGGTGCCTAGTGGGGTTTGTCACCGAGCTTTAGGATGTTTATTATGATCAGGAGGGGGAGAGGGCCTCGGGAAGTTCAATGAATTTACATGGACATTTGAGTATTTTCGAAGTTTCAGAAATTTCAAATTGAAAAAAGTCAAAGTACATGCACTGCAATGTTTAAATTAAACTAGAAGATAAAGTAAATCCAGATAGTCCAATGTGTTTTTGTTGACAAGCTGTTTGAGTCAATCGTTACTCAAGTTCGAGCTCGATTTGGTTAAGTATTGGATTCACTTGAATTTGAAAAAGTGAGCTGAATTTAAGTAAATATATGAATAGAGCTTAAGTAGCTCATAAGTAACTTGATTCCCTTACACTTCTATTTGAAATATTCATTAAGATAATTAAGTTTTTGTGTATTTTTTTTTTTTGGAAAGCAAATTTGAAGTGAAAAATAAAAAAGAACAGAAAAAAGAGAGGGCCAACAAAGAAGCAACAGGAGCTAAGATCCAATTCTTGGACATAGTAACTGCTTAGGCGAAGCTCAGGCGATGTCTAGTTGAAGAGGTTGCGGCCTCGATGATAAGCCGATAGGGTTGCGTCGACCTTTGAAGGGCTAGATTTGAGAAGCTGGAGATTGCGTGACTTAGGCTACCCCAAGCCAACCTATGCCAATGTCATGATCTGTTCTTTGCAACCAACCACCATTTGGCCCTTCAAGAGGTGGTGAAACCCAAGGCAAAGACTGCCAAGGTCACTCGACCTCAAGCAAAGTGGCGCAGGTATCGCACAACCCAACATTAGCGTCTCCCAGCTCCTCTATGATCAACCACGATCTATACTCAACAAGGCTAGTGAGGGAAAGATGGAAAGAAAAGTCATTAATCCCTTGAGATAGTTTTCGAAAACGCCGGAGGTCCAAGAGCTTTAGGTTTTGTCCATGCTGGCTTTATTCAAAGTGGTCTAATATTTTTTTACCAAATGCCCCAACATTCACTCAAGAGACTTTAAATTGGGAAAGTTGTGCCAAACACAACTTTAACCCCTAATAAATTGCTTGATGCACAACAGACAACATGTGCAAGCCATCAGCAGGATGGCATGTGATAGGCCGCTTGGCAATAGCAAAGGTTGTTCGATGTTGGTCGATTTGAGTTGATAGTTATAACCCTTGTTCGGAGTTTCACAAGGTAAGAACTGTAACACTCTCCCGACAATCACCTAGTACGGATCGTTTTTTATTGGCTTCTAAAAGCCCTCGAGCAAATGTTAAAGTATTTGATGAACAATTTAGGGAGATGTATTGCATTTCGAAAGTCCTCCACAGCCTTTTTTCTTGAAGCAAGTCTTACCAAACTTTAGCTTTGAGCATTTCTGAAGTGTAAATGCATTTTTTCTTCCCACTTTGCCCTCTCTAAGCTTTGGAAACCGCAATATTACCCTCAATAATATGTGATTATGGCAAGGTCTCCAACCATATCCTTCACGTAAAGTCGCACGACCTCAGCAAGAGTTGCCGATGCCTGATCTAGCTCACCAACATCCAGCCACCGCTAGTGAGCCCCGGTGCTGTTGAGTTTCAATTTTCTTTTTTTTTCTTTGCATAATTGTAGTATTTTTTTTTCCAAATAATATTTAAATCATTTTCATTACACTTTCCAATCACACTTTACTTTATCAAGCAGCAATTTACATATGGAAAAATCTCTTTTAATTTGAAAGTGCTTTTTCCCGAAAGCTTTCCCCGGCACACCCTAAGTTGCCGAGGAACCAAGAGATAGCCCTAAACCAAGCAAGAGCGATGTTATTATAGAATTAAAACATTGGCATTGTAACCGACTCCCGTTTCATCTGAAAGTAATTTCTCTTGTCGTGTCCCATGCCGAGCTCTCTTGTTTTGATGGATTCAAAGTCAAACAAAGACAGGTTCTTTCGCCTCTTTGGAACTTTGCCGTCGTTTGGACGTGACTTGTGAACCTCGTCGTTTCCTTAACATCGGAAAACAAGTCGGAACAGGCACGACGGCTTGTCGTTTCACCCGTAAGTGGAGGGTCGGCTTTATTTATTTTTGGCCTTATAAGAAGTTTAAAACAATTTTTTCTTCTTTTATCTCAAAATTTGAAGTACTATTCAGTTTTTCCAAAATTATTATACAACAGTTATACCATAAAAGTCTCAATTGCTCAAAATTTTAAAAAGAGGGCATTGTGCAATTCATCGACAAATCTTAAAAAAAAAACTAAAAAAAATTAAAGTAATTCCTGACAAGTGAATGTGCAAACAAGAAGCAAACAAAAAAAAGGCAAACAAGAAGAAAATGTACTTCAATTTACCATAAAAATAAAAATAAAAGTATTTCAATTAATGATAAATGTGTTAAGATCGATTTTGGTCAAAATTACTTTAGAGTAAATGTGGTGCACCGGTTTAAGAATTTTTGTGACACAAAAATTTATTTATAATAGATGTGGCACGGATCCATTAATTTGAGTTTTTTTTATGGTATCAGCACGAGTTAAAAAAAAATGATGCTATCCACCATCAAATCTGAAAAAGAAAAATAATAAACAATAAAAGATTAAAAGTAATTCCAGCAGACTTAAAAAGAAAAAGAAAAAGTATTTAAAAAAAAAAATCGCTCATCGGTAGAGTTGGTCGGATTTAAAAACAAACGGCCATATTCATGGGGCCCGCCCACGGTTCTTCGTATGAGCCCAGACTCGTAACTGACTTTACTGCACAGATAGTTTCTTATAATAATAATAATAATAAATAATTAATAACCCAAAAGAAATGTCTCCCCTCTCACGAAACGAACTACCCCCACCAAAAAGCAAAAAAGATTAATTATTTAGTCTCGATAAATAATTAATTAATTTTGCGTGAGAAGAAAAACATTCCTCCGGTGTCTTGCTTTCTCCATCCGCACCGCATCGCCCTTTTTCCCTCGTCATCTTCACCACCGCGACTCGCATTCCCCGTCCGGTCAGTCTCCCTCCGTCTCCAAACTACTCCGGCAGAGGGAACCGATCGGAGCTTCATGAGCAGCGGCGGAGAGAGCACAGAGAAAGCAGGAGACCTCGATTCGTTCATTTCGTTCATGCGAGCCGAGGAGCAGAGGAGTCTGCAGTGGAGTGACGAAGAAGCTATTGCTTCGTTTTTCTGCTGCTTCCAACCCAATTCCGACAATGCTGTTAAAATATGTCTCGAGTTTGAGTCCAATGTGAAATTCCGAATATTTCGAATTGGATATGTTGTAGATGTTAGAAATTGAGCAAAGAAGATCCAAAGATCAACTTCCCAAAGTTTGAATCTACGTTGGAGAATTTGGCTGCTGAAATAGGAAAGTTCAACTTTGACTTGGATTTGAATTTTGTTTAAAATATACAGAGATATGTTTTGGATAAAATCGTTTTAGATAGGAAAGAAAATCCTATGAGAAGTTGGCAAAAGAATAAGGGTTTCACTTATATATAGACTTGTGGCCGTGGGTGGTAGACGTGAATCACAAATTGTCTTGAAGTGCCGTGTGAGTGATTGGTGTTCCGCCGTTGATCATGAAGAGTTGGTCTTGAAGCGCCGTCTAGTCATCGAGTGCTTGGGAGGAATTTTCTTTGTCGTTCTTGTACGTGAATTACATCCAAGAAAGATTAGTGTTTGTAGCCAATTAAATCTTATGACAAGATTTACGTGTAATTCCTTCGTGAGATTGAAAGATTATTTCTTGAGAAATTTCGGGGCTAAACACTGTGTGCGTTGTTGGGTGTGATTGGGGCTTGGGAAACACCGAGAGAGTGTTTGAGTAACTTGAGTGTGTAATCTCCTTGTATCACTTGATCTATAATGAAATTCGCTGCTGCTCTTCCCGTGGACGTAGGTTTTCACAACCGAACCACGTAAATCCGATGTCCAATTTATTTTCATCTTCTATCTATATTATTGTTTCGATCGCTCGCCTTTTCGCAACAAATGCACTTCTCGGACCGAGAAAGTGGAACTGCTTGCATATTCGAACTCAAAGCTCGATTTGCATCATTATGCTCGATAAAAAAATGAGAGAAGCTCCAATAAAAAAATATTAGAAAGTAACCTGTTCCATGCAATAGTTAGGAATTCTTGACGGTATCGAGCTTTCTCTTCTTTTACTTTCCTTCTTTTTGATGTCGAAGGGCACGATCCTGTGAGCCACAGCCGATCTTGGACATCTCCTTCATTGGGTCCCAAAGGGAACAATCTCGAAATCCTGTCCCTCGACATCAGTCTCATGGCCCAAGAACCTCTCGTGCATAGCACAATCTAGGCTAATCCGCGCACTCAGGACCCGCTACATCACCCCGACAATGGCTAGCAGTTTGGCATTCCTTAGTCATCCTCTGAAGCTGCTCACTTCAATGTTGACCTCAGCTTTGTGTAGCAGCAAGAATGAGACCGGCGTCCAACTAGTGTCCTTGACCATAACTTGCAAGTAGGGGAGTTCTGGAACGTTGGATTTTCGCGATGTGGCTCCCTCGCTACTTCTTCAAGCTCCTGGTGGGCTCTCGCCATCTTGGCCGGATTGCGCAACAGCTCGGACATCGCTCATTCCAAGGTGTTTGTTCTCGTGTCGACCCCTGATGAGCAGCCCACACGGACGAATATCATGAGCTCATCCACCTCTTCGCAACACTGGGCCCGCCCTTCGTCGAGTGCCGCGAACATTTTCAAAGCACGGACTCTCTTCAGTTTCCTCCACTTGTGTCAGGGACTAGTCTGCTAGGCAAAACCTATTAATGATTAGGAATGCCCCCTAGTAGTATCTGGTGAAGAAATGACTATGATTGTCATCGTCCTAGCTTCAAAGTCTTTTTTTTTTTTTTTTTTTTTTTTTTTTTTTTGTGGCCGCATAGCTCGAAGAGCTTGTCGAGGGCCAGGTAAGGCTCGTCCCCAAGCTCAAAGATGTTTAAAATGACCGAGAGCGGGGAGGGCCCCTGTGGTAGTGGACAGGTCGGGATGTTCAAGTGAATCTACGGATTGACATTTTAGTATTTTCAAAGTTTCAGGATCTTCAAATTCAAAATGTCAAAGTACATGCGCTGCAAGATTTAAATTAAGCTAGAAGATAAAGTAAATGTAGATACTCCAATATGTTAATGTTGATGAGCTATTCGAGTCGATTGTTACTCAAGTTCAAGCTTGATTCAGTGAAGTATTCAAGTCACTTGAACCTGAAAAAAGCTAGCTGAATTCAATTAAATATATGACCAGAGCTGAAGTAGGTCACAGGTAACTTGATTCCCTTGCACCTGAAAAAAGCTAGCTGAATTCAATTAAATATATGACCAGAGCCGAAGTAGGTCACGGGTAACTTGATTCCCTTGCACCTCTATTTGAAATATTCATCTAACTTACATCGAGTTTTGCAGTTCTATAAAAGAAAGTCTATGTATGGCTCTTAAGGTTGAGAGAGAGAGAGAGAGATGGATGTATAGGCTTAGGATTCAGGCAGTTCTAGCTGAAGGTGACATTAATTGATTTTACCGCTTGGATGAACAAAATAACAAAGATCAAATCTAGGAGGAGTCGTTTCCATTTCGTAAATGGAGCCTAATGTACAGAAGTTGGTATCGAGGCCTCCTATATTGTTAGGACAATTAGGGTGTGTGCATTTTCTCAAAATACTCCTGGTTATTTGCTATGTTAGAATATTTAAGTAATAAATCACACATTCATCTAACAATTTAATTTTCCATGCCTTCATCTAATTGCTGAAAGCAAATAGAGTTGGGATATTTAAGTTATTGCGTATGTTTTTGAAAAGCAACTTCGAGGTACAAAATTATATATATAAAGGGCCAGCAAAGAAGCAATGGGACATAGCAACTAAGGCAAAGCTCAAGCGCTAGCCCGTCGTTGAGGTCGCAACCCTTGATGATGATCTGCCAAGGTCGCACCCAACCTTTGTATGGCCAGATCTAGAAAGCTAGAGGTCGCACAACCCCATGCGACCCCAAGTCGACTCACACCAATGTCATTAATCCCCTTGAGATGGCTTTTCGAAAACTCCGAAGGTCCAAGAGCTTTACGCTTTGTCAATGCTGGCTTTTATTCAAAGTGTCTAAAAAAACTTTACAAAACACCATAACATTCGCTCAAGAGACTTTAGAGTGAGAAAAATGCGAAATGCGACCTTAATCCCGAAGAAGTTGCTCGATGCACTACAAACAACATGTGCAAGCCATCAGCAGGATGGCCCATACAGGCTTCTTGGCCATGCAAAGGTTGTTCGATGTCGATGGATTTGAGGTGATAGTTACAACCTTTGCTCCAAGTGTCACGGGCAAGAGCAGCAACACTTTCCCGGCATACACATGGTATTGATCATTCTCGGTTGGGCTTCTAAAGGCCCTTGAGCAATTGTTAAAAGTATTGGCTACATAATTTTGGGAGATGTATTGCATTTCCATAGTCTTTCAGGGCCTTTTTTCTTGATGCAAATCCTACCCTGCTTTAACTTTGAGCATTTCCAAAATGTTCATGGGTTTTTTTTTTTTCCCAGCTTTGCCCTTTATAAGCTTTCAAAATTTCAATTCTTCTTTCAATAACGTGTGATGGCAGCGAGGTCAGATCTGACGGTATCCCTTGCCTAAGGTCACGTGACCTCGGCAAGTGCCCCTAGTGCTTGATCTAGCTCACCAACGTCCGGCCACCGCAGGCAAGTACTGTCACTATTGAGCTTCAATTTTCTCCATTTCCTTTTAAAGAAATATAGTTACAATCCTTCACGATAGTCATTTTTTAAATAAAATTTAAATTGTTCTCAATGTACTTTTCGATCACACTTTTATCAAACATTATTTACATTACGTACTTTCGCCCCAAGAACTTCTCCCCCAGGCGCGCCCTAAATCACCCCGGAGCCATAAAATAGCCCGAAACCGAGCAAATATCAGAGACAGGGCGTATCGGCATTAAGTCAAACAAGGACGGTTTTTCGCCTTCTTGGATATTTGCCGTCGTTTGGACGTGACTTGTGAACCTCGTCGTTTTGCCCCCTTGGACCTGTCGTTTCCTTAACATCGGAAAAGAATGTCGGCAGAGAGGCATGACACGTCCCGTCGTTTCGCCCATGAGGGAAGAGTCGCCTTCACATATTTTTGGCCTCATAAAAAGTTCAAAACAATTTTTTTCTTTTATCTCAAAAATTGAAGTGCTATTCAGTTTTTTTCCAAAATTATTATACAACAGTTATACCGTAAAAGTCACGATTGCTAAAAAAAAAAATTTAAAAAGGGCATTGTGTAATGCATCGGCAAATCTAAAAGAATAAAAAAAAACTAAAAGTAATTCCACGTAAAATTATTTCCTTAGTATAGTTAGTATGCAAACAAGAAACATGCCCAAAAAGAAAAAATGCAAACAAAAAGAAAATGTACTTCAATTTACCAGAAAAATAAAATATATTTTAATTAATGGTAAATGTGACAAAAGCATATCGATTTTGTTCGAAATTTACACTAGAGTAAATGTGATGCATCAGTTTAAGAGTTTTTCTTATATAAAAATTTAATTTTGGATAAATGTGGCATGGATGTACTGGTTTGGATTTTTTTAAAGTATTAACCTGGATTTAAAAAAAATGATGCAATCTACCATCAAATCTGAAAAAAATCTTGAAAAAAATAAACAATAAAAGATTAAAAGTAATCCCAGACAGACTTAAAAAAAAAAAAAGCAAAAGCATTTAAAAAAAAAAAATCGCGTCGTCGGTAGAGTTCGTTGGATTTGAAACGAACGGCCATATTCGCGGGCCCACACGCGGTTCTTCCCCATTAGCCTACGTACGTAACTGACTTTACTGCACAAAATAGTTTCTTATACTAATAGTAAAATAATTAATAACCCAAAAAGAAATTCCTTCCGTCTCACGATACGAACTCCCCCAGAAAAGAAAAAAAAGGAAGATTAATTATTTTAATCCCGATAAATAATTAATTAATTTTGCGTGCGAAGAAAAACACTTCCCCTGCACATTGCTTTCTCCATCTGCAATTCTGCATCTCCTCCCTTTTCCCTCCTCGTCATCTTCACCACCGCGATTTCGCATTCCCTTCGTCCGGCCGGTCTCCTCCTCCGCCTCCGAGAGCAACTCCGGCGGCCGGAACCGATCGGAGCTCGCCGCGTTCGGCGGCGGCGGCGGCGGCGGAGCGAGCGCGCGCAGAAGGCGGGAGGCCTCGATCCGTTCGTCTTGCTGGCGCAAGCCGAGGAGCGGAGGAGCCCGCGGTGGAGTGACGAAGAAGCCATCCCTTCATTTTCTCTGCTCCTCCTTTCTTTCTTTTTGCTGTGCGGATTCCTCTCTCGTCAATCCAATCCAAGTCGCTGTTGCTCCGATCATCGGTGCTTTCAGTCGGTTTCGGTCGATTAGCTTCTCGCGGCGGCGGCGGTTTCTCGGAGAAGTTGGCGGTGAGGAGAGGAGATCGTTTTTGGTTCAAGAGCGAAGAAGAATGGGACTGACGTCGGGAGTTTTCATGGGGACCGTGGTCGGCGTCGCGCTGATGTTCGGATGGAGTTACATGATGCGGCGCCGCAGCGCCAAGCGCATTGCCAAGGTAAGCGCCGCCGGATTTCGTTTCGCGAGCGACGCTTTGAATCGATCGCGGCCGTCGACTCGTTGCGTTGCTTTGTTGGACTTGATTTGGAATGCGAGATAGAAGTTGGATTTTTGTTTTGTCAGTGACTGATTTGATGACGGTTTGAGTACGTCGGAGTTGGCAGTCTATTGATGCTTGCTTTGTTGAACTTAATGAAATGCTAGACAGAAGTTGGAATTAGAGTGTAGTTTTAAGTATGGAATATCGAGATTGAGGGGCAGTGTTGTATGCAATTGAGACGGTCCTACACAGCTTATGCCGAATCCTAAGTGATAATCTGAAGCAAAAGTATTCATGGGCTACTGAATTCGCAGTTCCTCACGATGTCACGCATCAGAAAATAAAATCAAGCACCTGATTTGCCTGGATATCAAGCACAGGCAAATTGCAGTCTTCCACAAGCTTCGGCTGTTGGTGCATTGTGGCATTCTACAATTTAATTTATGCCAAAGTGCATCACCATTTGTGATAGATGCTGAAGCTTCGCTGACTATGCCTTTTTTTATTGATTAAGCCAGATTTTTCTTAGATATTGATTGTGCTTTACTGTGCTTTCTTTCACAGGCTATGGATATCAAACTACTGGGTTGTCTTGATCGAAATGACTTAAAGAAGATTTGCGGTGATAACTTTCCTGAATGGATATCTTTTCCAGAATTTGAGCAGGTTGGTTTTCACTTCTCACGCATCTCCACATTGTTCTTCAACTTGACAAAATGTATGTAATTCTTTCTTTACATTTATCCACAGATTCCTCTGTTGGTTCTTTCTGTTACCTATGTCTACATAAGTTATTATCACATAATCATGTAGAAGATGGTGACTAGAGAAAAGCTTTTGGAACATTTTGAACACATTCGTAGTTACCAGTTGAACAATTACGTAATGCTTGGCTAGTCAATGCACTGGTGGATAAGTACATATTTGTTTAGATTTGCGAATGTCGATGAAGTTACTTGTTCCTGCTATGGAATATATAGCTCTGAATCTGAATTGAACCTCTTCAATGTGGTATTTGTAGAGAAGCAAACTCATTCAATATTCTTGCTCTTTCTTATACTTGGCTTTCTATTATAATATGGTGCATCTGCCTTCTTTTTAATAGGCTAAATGGCTAAACAAGCAACTCAGCAAACTGTGGCCATATGTTGCAGAGGTAATGTGCTTTATTTCTTCGCCTTCGCTGATATGAAAGTTACTAAAACCTTCATTCTCTGTCCATTCCTAGTAAATAAAATTTTTGGAGTTGTTACTTTGCAGCACAAGCCTGAGATGCTTTAACAGTCAATATGATCTTTGTCAATGCAACCTTTGTCAGCTAGTGACAAGAACAAAGCCAGCTTGGTTTGAGTGTGTAGACTGTTTGCTTATGTTTTCTCACAGTGGTTGTTTTTTCCTTTTTCTCCCCTTATTTACTGATTCTTAGATATGTTGTCAAGACAGAAACTTTTACTTATAAGCCATCAAAAACTCCCTATCAGCATGCTTCTGATGGCGTCTGTCCCCTAGCAGATTAGTTATATGTTGTAATTCACAATTTTCTCTGAATGAAGCTTCATTTTTTAACCTTGAATCCATATCTAGATTGTTTGCTCGATAAACAGTTTGAATCATGACTGCACAATATTGGAATTGATTTCTAAATAGGTTTGGTATGCATGTTGTGCATATTTCACCTTTCGAAGGATTAATCCTACTAGAAGAGGGGCAGAATGATATGAGAGGGAACTGACCCCTGAATTGAGGGCAAGGGGTCAATAACAGAGAATTGGAGATGTGTGATTATTTCACAGCCCAATTTTACAAGTTCTTTATTAGAAATTCTTGTCTTTGTTCTTAGGCTGCAACAGCAGTGATTAAGGAATCTGTTGAACCATTATTGGAAGAGTACCGACCTCCAGGAATAACTTCACTGAAGTTCAGCAAGCTGTCTCTTGGAACCGTGGCACCAAAAATAGAAGGTATGAATCAACAAATATATGGTGTCCTTTCTCTGTAACTTTTTTATTTACTTAGGTTTGCTGCTCTCAGCCATAACATAAAGCTGCAGCTATGATAATGTCTTGTGCATAATGTGTGGAGATTCAGCTCCTGGTCATTATAAAATTTATGACATAGCCTATATAATTGTATAAGATATTTGTAATTCGTGTTGAGTGTAATTTCTTGTAATTCCTCATCTTCATTTCCTTGTATATGTTCTTTTGGGGGTGCATTATTGCACACTTTTCTTTTACTTGTAAATTGAAAAAATGTAGGTATACGCATTCAGAGACTTAAAGAAGGTCAAATTACTATGGATATTGACTTTCGATGGGGAGGAGATCCCAGCATTGTCTTACAAGTACAAACTGCGCTTGGAGCATCAATACCCATTCAGGTTGGTGTGGCGTGATTATTGTTATCTAAAGATAATAATACTTTAGTGACAGTACTATTCTGTCATTTTGTGCTGTCAATTCTTCGTCACAGCTCTTAATTTCTGAAAAGGAATCGGTTCAGTACAATTAATTTGGGAAAATACTGATTGCTCCAGTTAAAGGATCTTCAAGTTTTCACTGTTGTTCGTGTTATCTTCCAATTGGCTGATGAGATCCCATGTATTTCTGCTGTTGTTGCTGCCCTACTTTCTGAGGTACATGTCTTCCTTGAAAATATCCATTATTTCGAGTATTCATTAAAGTTGGTGTCTATTGGAATAGTTGGTTTTGGCAAAACATTATTCCTTTACTTTACATGTTGTTTGTTCCCCCTTTCTTAATTTGCCCTTCATGTTAGTGTACTGGGCATTAATAATATCTACATTGGAGGGAACTGTTCATTTTGTATAGAAAGACTTTGCTAGTAATTATTTGTCAAAGTCACTAACTATTCTGTGCAACTTACCAGCCAGAGCCAAAAATCGATTATACCCTGAAAGCAGTCGGTGGAAGCCTGACAGCAATTCCCGGACTTTCAGACATGATAGATGTGAGTTTTGTTACAAGAGAACTCTAAATTGCTATTGATTTTTTTGCAAAGGTTGACTTCTGGTAATATCATGCAAATGGTAGGATACCGTGAATTCCATTGTGACAGATACACTTCAATGGCCCCACAGGATTGTTGTTCCGCTAGGTGGTATACCTGTAGATACAAGGTAAAATAGCTATACCTGCCTTCTCATTTTGGTCTTTAGATTGAGAGCATATATATTTACTTAAAATTTGATCAGATGGCTTACTGTTACATTTGACTGACTTTTAAATTACAGGAGAGAGGTTACATGCTGATGAATAAATTTTTAATTTTATGAGGTTGTAACATTTTTTTATGAGTGAAGAGAGACCTAACTCTTTCCTTTTTTGCAGTGTATTCCGTCCTCTTTGTGTGAGGAATTCTTCAATGAAGCATTTTACATATCAGTTTATCAAAAGAGAAAAAAAAGGCTGTCTACATATCAAAGCTGAAGATAATGTGCATCATATCAGACACTAGTATTAGCCATTATGACCATTCATGGGGGGTTATGATATTTCAGCTATGTTCTCAACATACATTTACAGGGCAATTGAGTGAAGTAGAAATTGTTATATCACACAATAGATGCCGTTTAGCCTGAGTTTGTCCTCACTGGATGCTGATTTCGGAGGAATAAGTGACTGTAGTAGCTTGTGCATTTTGCTTATAAAAGACAAATTATCACTAGCCTTTTCTATCTCCAGCATTTGTTTCCTTGAAGATACTTTTTCACTGATTTGCTCCTTAGATGTGTACTTTGTGGCTGCAAGGTTTTTCTTTTCATCTTGGTAGTCTTGGTTACTCAACGGTGTTACTTGGTTGAGTTGATGGCTGTGGTTTGATGTTATGTGGAAGTTAAAACGTGGCCAAACCCTACAAATTTCTTATTAAAATTAAATGATTTCATTATAAATTTTTGTTTATTATGCTGCACGAGGCAAAGTTTTCTTTTCCCTACTCTAGTTTCTTCATGACAACATCCTATTAGGGAAAAAAACTCTAAATAGGTTTGAATTGATTCGATGCTACTCTGTCTGCTACATTTGTTTTCTTAGATATCCTGGTTTGAACATTGCCCTTTTTATGATGCAGTGAATTAGAACTGAAGCCACAGGGCAGGCTTAGATTAACGGTAGTTAAAGCAAATGATTTGAAGAACATGGAGATGATTGGAACATCTGACCCGTACGCAGTTGTTTACATCAGGCCTCTTTTCAAGTTCAAAACACAGGTTATTGATGACAACCTGAATCCAGTTTGGGATAAAACTTTCAATCTGATTGTCGAAGACAAGGAGACGCAGTCGCTAATCATTGAGGTTCTGAATTGTTTTCTTAGTCTCTTTTTGGTTTTCAGTTCATATTCTCTCCTTTTTCAGAGACTTTTACCTTTGCTAGAAATTTATCAAAAAGATCGTTTTTCCTTCTTAAATAGCACTAGGTGGTGGCTTGCTTGCTAATAAACATGGAATCATAGCTAGTGAACCAATTTTTGGCCGTCACTGTTATGTTGAGGAACCTGTTTCAGATCCATAGATAGATGCAGATGTGGAGACACAAATCTTATTGTGTTCATGCTGACAAAATTTGTTAGTTTTAAACCATTATCCATTCACGGATTCCCCAAACAGGTTCTTGATGAGGACATTGGCCAAGACAAACGGTTGGGAATTGTAAAATTGCCCTTGATTGGGCTGGAAGCTGAGACTGAGACAGAGGTCAATTTGAGATTGCTTCCATTACTTGATATGCTGAAAACCATAGACAAGAAGGACAGGGGGACTGTTACCCTCAAGGTACTGTTTGTATCTTATGAATTCAGCTATAAAGATACTTCAGCACGAACCAGGGATGGGTCTAGATCCCCCACTGATTTTTGTAAGGAGCATGTATTTATTTTATGTTTTCAAGAGAATTTCGTATCATGCCATAGAAAATTTCTGAAAACAAAAACTTAATCGAGGTTATTACTCGCTAGTATTTCCATCTTGCCACCATGTTTAAGAATTGCAGCAGATAAATAAAGATTTAATTTCTATACATCAATCAAATCTATTCAATATTGCTTGAAAATGTAATTTTTCAAGCACAAAAGATCAAGTTTTTATTAGAGCCACTGCTAATGTTGAACATAATTACAGCAAGACAATTAATATCATATACACATGCTACTCATCCAACAATGAATGTGCAAATTTCTTTTTTCCACTTGTGGTAGACCTAAAATTTCCTTTTACATTTCTATTCGTTGAACTTTCCCACTGTATAAAGTTTCTGCATCCATCAGAGCATAGAAGTGGAAGCTCTAGTGCTTATTTTAATTTGTTGCCATCTATTGAGTTTTTCCATTTGTTGTTGCTTTAAGATGTTTCTCTTTTTTCTCTTTCTCAATTGATGCTGAAGCCATAATTGCTTGCATAACCCTTCTTGAAGGTAACGTTGAGTTGTATTTGACTTTTAATCTTCTCTTTTATGCCGGTTCGGACTTTCAGGTTTTATATCACGAATTCAACAAGGAGGAACAGTTAGCAGCTCTAGAAGAAGAGAAGCGGATCTTGGAAGCAAGAAAGAAGCTGAAAGAGGATGGAGTCATTGGAAGTGCAATGGATGCGCTTGATGGAGCAGCATCCTTCGTTGGATCCGGGGTGGGGATGGTCGGTACTGGCATTGGTGCTGGAGTTGGGCTCGTCGGGAGCGGCATTGGTGCTGGAGCGGGGCTCGTTGGGAGTGGACTAGGAGCAGTTGGAAGTGGCCTAAGCAAAGCTGGCAAGTTCATGGGGCGAAGCCTTACAGGACACTCAAGCTCGTTCTCGGGCTCGAGCAGGAGGCATGACAGCTCGACCCCAGTGAATAGTACTCCAGAACCCAGCGGTTCTCTGCCCCCGCAATAACCATACGGCTGCCACCAAAGAATGTGATTTCATGTGGCGGCTTTTGCAAATCGATGGTTGGTTCGAGCTTTGCTTCTTACTCTGTTTTTATGTTATTGAAGTGAAAAGGAAACCCATCTTCAATTTTTCGTTTCTCTTGTGATGAATCGTGCAGGTGAATGGATGGAGGGGGTAGTTTTGGTTCTCACCCTTGGTATCAGGGCTTGCTTATACAGCATGTACGTGAGTTTTATCCATGACTGGACGATATGCTGCTTTGCTTCACTTGCTGCTGCAATGTTTTCCACGATACCCTTGTTTTCATGAAGGATGTTCCGAGCCGGCCGCTTGCTTGCTGAATTGTGTCATTGTGACGCAGGTGACTGTCACATTTATTTAGGGTGTGTTTGTTCTGTAAAGATAAATTTGTGAGATGATTTTCCAAAACTTGTCAAATTTCGTTAGCTGAAAAAGGGCATAGACAGTAAGAAAAAAAAATTAGGATAAAAAAAAAGGACCGTACTTAAGTTGAAGAAAACAGGTTCTCCATCCTAGAAAACATAAAATTTATTCGTATTTTCATCTCTCTTTTGCATCTTTTTTGGGTTGCATTATTTTCGATAATATAAAAAAATAAAATATATACTTCATATATAAGTAATATCTCACCGTTCCTCTATCATTTTAGCATCTTACATGAGAATAAATTACAATTATAACAGCGAAAGTGACTTCTTGAAGTGAAATATGAACATTATAATTGAAAAATCATCGGATGATCGAAAATCTCAATCATTGTAATTCAAAAATGATTCTTTTCTCCGTCAATTTTCTTTTTTCTGGCGAAACAAACCCACCCTTTACCGATATAATTTTGCGATTTCCATGCTAGTGAATTGAATCCGAGAAAGGAGGGAGGTCAAATGTCCCTGCAACCCTGACAATTAGTATAAAAAATTGAAAACCCTTGATTTTCCTCTCTTTTACTCTTTTTTTTTACATTCATAAGGGGAAAGTGGGGGATCTCTCTCACGCAATGCTTCGCTCGAGAAAGGCAGCCTCGTTGAATGAGCACGCCGCACGCCGCACCTTCTTATGTTCTCTTTTTCGATCGCTAAATTTGAATGTTTCAAGGTATCTTTGGGACCGCGGTAAGTGGATATTCCCGGACCCGTGAAGTGATTCGCTAGCTCGAAATGGTGAGAGGGACTGTTTTGCACTTAATGATATAGAGACCGATCTCATGTCGTAAGTTGAATCGGTTTTTTTATAACTGACTGAATTGAATACACGGGGTTGGCACTTTACTCTCTTTTTTTATGTGCATCTTTTATATGTTGATCAAATTAATATCTTAGTCATTTTATAATATATGAATAAAGTCACTTCTCTATATATGTTGGTCAATTAAGATCTTATTCATCTTATAATATGTGAATAAAGTCACTTCTCTCTCTCGATAAGTAAACGTCTTTTTTTTTTTTTTGGGGGGGGCGGGGAAGATCTCTGCCCTCTCACTCTGTCCTTTTGCTCTTTTTTCTGTTCGGACCCTGCACTTTTTTTTAACCTGGTCATCGAGAAAAGTCCTGCCTTTCGCATAATCTATACTCTAAGTTCTTTTTCACTAAGTTCAGAAGTTAATGAAGCATGGTGCAGCCACTTGCTATATATAGATATATTCCACAAAGTTCGGAAGTCAATGAAGCATAGTGCCTCCACTTGCTATATATATATATATATATATATATATATATATATATATATATATATTATATTTGCCGTCTTAAGCGACACTTAAGTATTAAGATCGCTCACCTTTTATAGGCTTTTTATATTACGTGGCCTTTATGGAATCGCTTTTTTATTTTTTGGTAAATCTTATACTTTTTCCGGATGTTTTAATCATGGGTGGGGCTAGTAAAGACCGCCGGCTCTTACCATCTAGCCTTTAACGCAAATGATAATCATTATGGTTGGAAATTAATTTCTGAAATAAAAACAAGTTTCTCTATTTCTATTCTTAAATGAATTTTTGAACAAAAATACACGTTTGATAATGATACAAAATTTTTATTTTCGAAATATAAATTATTTTGATAACGACACAAAAAATTTTCCTCCCAGGTGATAGTGGACAGTGAGGAGTAGCTGGTGGGTGAGAAGAAATGTTAGAATATTTAAATAATAACCAACATATTTATCTAATAGTTTAAACTTTTAAAATAGTCCACAGTAATCCTATAAAATCTCACATTTCTCTCTTCTCTACATTCGACCAAACACTCCTCTTAATCACTACTCTTGACTTCCCATGGCCTCTTGCCCCCCAAAACTACAGCCTTCCCCCACCCCTCCACCGCCGTCCCCCGCCATGCATCCTCCTCCTTCGAGACCCCCACCATTTCTCCCTCTTCAACCGCCCCCTCCCCGACAACTTCCACTTCCTCAAGCCATGGGAGTCGCCGCTCCCCTTCGAAGACTTCCTCTCCTCTGCCGATGCCCGCTCTACCGAGGCGATCCTCACCTCTGGCCGGGCTCCCCTCACCGCCAACATGCTCCATCGGCTCCCGGGGGTTCACCTCGTCGTTAACACTAGTGTGGGCTTCAACCACATCAACTTGGCCAAGTGCCGGAGGTGAGGGATTGCAGTCGCCGGCGCGGGGGACACAAAGTCGGAGGAAGTGGCGGACTTGGCAGTCGGGCTGTTGATCGACATTCTGAGGAAGGTCTCGGCGAGCGACCGATACATGAGACGCGAATTGTGGAGTAGCAAGGGAGCATTTGCCCTCGGATCAAAGGTTTTGATGCTTGCTCAATCTACTTATCTGTCTCTAACAATTTCCCTTTAATAGCTTTTTGGATAACTATTTAGCGATCATTGAGAGGAGAATTAAGTACAATTAAGCTTTAATTGAATGTGCAAGAGTCACAAATTTTAATAATCGATAATTTTGAGAATCGAGTTTCTATGTTAAAGCTTCGGACTCTAGACTATAGATAGATTGATGATTTCTTTGAGGTAAACATGATCATTTGACAACGGTGCGATGTACTTTGTATCGATAGATTTCTGGAGAGTTAGAATATTTAAGTTGAATATTTAAATATTCTAACATGGAGAAAGAATCGTTGAATAGGACAAGCATAATTTTCACTAGTTTCTTCATGTAGAAGTGTTCTATAAGTTATTCAACTATTAATTGGTCTCATCATGCGGGAATGTCTGATGAGAAAAAGCTATGATTGGTACGAAGGGTCTACCTTCTAGTTATTACGGCACAGACGTCTCGTGGGGGTAGCACCAGTAATTTAAGGTGTAAAGACCATGTCTAGATGCATAAAATGATTTTTCGTGAAAAGATTGAATTGAATTATTTTTCTTCGTTATACTCTAACACATTCGACTTCCTAAAATTTTTAATTTTTTATCCATCTAGTGTTCGCATGTCTAATTATAACGATGGATAAGATGAGTTCGATCTGATTATGTTGTTCGACAGAATAATATGGTCTTGAGCATTCCCTTGCTTGGCTAGTGCCATCACTGATTTCGTTATCAGATGTTGTAATATGGGTCGCTCCATGTTTACAGCCATGGTGTAAAATATCTTGTAGTGATGGATTTGAAATTACGAATGCTGTGTCTTCTCTTGAAAATGTCTATGCTGATGGATATGACCGCAAAGCACGCCCGGACAATCGATGTAGGGTCAGTAACGAATGCGGCATAACATGAGGCCCTTTAAACCGGCTGACTTAACTCATGCTTGTGTAAATTTCTGTCACTAGCGAGGTGTAGATGTAGAATGGCACCTCGTCATTCATTTCCATAATTCAAGGAGAAAGTCATTCCTAGAGTGAAATGGGTCATAGACCCATTTTTGGACTCATATTTTATCTATATGGATCGTATATGAGTCAGAAACTTTTAAAAACCTAATAAAACTGGATACAAGAAGTGAGTCTGATTTAAATGAATTGCAAAATAGGTCAAAACTTGTGACCCATTTTCAACCTATTTAAAATATCAAGTGGGTCAGAATCCATTTCCAAGTTTCCAACCCAAGTCTCACACTTTTTTTCCCTCTTTAACTTATAAAAATGTTTTTTTTTTATAAAAATCGAATGGATCTGGCGAGATCGTCAACGGCGTAGGGCGAGCTCGATCTCGCCAACGATAGGCAAGCCTCAAGCTCGCCTGTGGCGCCGATCGAAGAAGAAGAAGAAAAAGAAAAGAGAAAAGAGAAAAAGAAAAATAATAATTAAAAATTATTTTTAAAATAAAAATAATTAATTTCGATTTTTTAAAAAATAATTAAAAAGTCAATTTAAAAAAATATTATTAAATTTGTCCATTAAAGTCAATTTAAAAAAATATTATTAAATTTGTCCATTAAATTTGTATTGTATGAAAGTGTTTTAGCAATACCATTTTTTAAAAAATATTATAAAAGATAAGCTTTCTTACATTTAGTTAATGGTTTTTCACTTTTTTTATTTTATTTACTATTTTTTTTATTTAATTTACTTTTTAAATTTTATGTGAAGTTTTTATTCAAGTAACATATATGTGAAGAGTTTAAAAGTGAAATAAATTGGTGGGAGTGGACCAACTTAAATTGAGTTAAATATGAATGTATTTTGGTAATTTGGGTTGAGCCGGGTATGGGTCGGATATGGGTCATTAAATTTACATTGCATGAAAATGGGTCAAAACGGGTTAAATGAGTCAAATATGAATCACTCCATTTTTTACCCAACTCGCCCATTTGACGACCCTAGTCATTCAATTTTATACGACTTGATCTTATTGTCTTAGTTATACCTGAAGTGTAAATAATATCTTCTCTACTGGTGGTGGTAAATTCACTTGCAGCTGGGAGGCAAGAGAGTCGGAATTGTTGGATTGGGAAGGATTGGCTTGGAAGTTGCTAAGAGGGTTGAGGCCTTTGGATGCGCCGTTTCATTCAACTCGAGGAAGAAGAAGCCACAAATTTCGTACCCCTTCTATTCCAATGTTCGTGATCTCGCCGCCAACAGCGATGCCGTCGTAATCTGTTGTGGCCTGACCGAGCAAACCCACCACATGGTCAATAGGGAAGTACTATTAGCTCTGGGGAAGGAAGGTGTGATTGTCAACATTGGGCGTGGACCGATTATCGATGAAAAGGAAATGGTGCAACTTCTAGTCCAGGGACAGCTCGGAGGCGCCGGGTTAGATGTGTTTGAGAATGAGCCTGATGTTCCTGAGGAGCTTCTTGGTCTTGATTATGTCGAATTGTCCCCACATATGGCGGATTTTACCCCAGAAACTGTATCGAATTTGTGTGATCTCATCGTCGGGAACTTGGAAGCTTTCTTCTCAAATAAGTCATTGCTTTCTCCTGTGTTGGATGAGTGAACCGACTGCTTTGCCGGTCTATATTGGGCTCTTGTTACCACTATTGAAGTAGATTCAGTCGGCTTTGCTTGAAGTGTTGGAGATATGATTTGATTATGATTATTCTAAATGGGCTAATTGATTCAATTAATCCGTAAGATTGGATATTCGGATAAAACAATAGGAAACAATATTTTGTATATTTTTTCCTATTGTTTAGCTTTCTTGCATTATAAATGTGTGTAATACATGTACAAAGATATTACAAATGCAATCTCCTCCATTTTCTTTCATTTTCTGTCATGATACTAGAGCTTCCGGGACTAGTTTCTGCAAAAGAATTTCTAGAATTGCCTCCATCTCTAGTTTCTGATTTGTTGTTGCATCCCTTCATTTGCACAACAAATTCAGCACCTTGGTAGGAATTCCAACCTCACGATACCATGCAAAAGATCATTATCAAAATACGAGTTCTTGTGAAAACTCATCACAAAATGAGATCTCCAAACAGATCGATCTGAACCAAGTCGAGCAATCTCTTGCTGCGCATCCAGTTATCTCGACACCGGGACCAGTCATCTCGACTCCTGCTTCTGTTCAACATTTCCGGGCCGGTCCAGTGGCCGCAAGCCCACTATTTTCCATTTCCAGGCCAATGGGCAGCCGGGCCGAGTCAACCTTGGGCCCAACATAGGTTTTTCAAGAAACAATCACACCCTTACTCAATGTAACTTTGCAATCGGCATACTGGCGAATCAAATCAGGTTTCCCAGTATCGGTACAGAGATGAGGTCTCTCTATTCTAATGGTGGAAAAGGAAAGAAGTGGAGAAAAAGGACTTGGTTTCGTTGCATTGATTCCAATCTCATTTCTCTCATTGGTTTTCTTCCATTCCTTAAAAAAAAAAAAAAAACCCGCAAATAAATCAACAAAGATTCCCAAACAGAGAAAATTACTGAGAAGAGGGTAAATTTTTCCATTCCGGCAATTCGTTTATATTCTCGAACCCCCCTGAGGGAATAATCTGATGTTACCAAGATTTAAAATATTCACAGAGACAGGCCCCAAAAAAAGAAAAGAAAATCAATATAAAATCGTAGCGGGCACGTTATTTGAAAGATCAGGCAAGGTGGCCTTGGTAACACCGCACGGGTCGGGGTCAGGGTCTCCCTTCAAAATGCGTGGGTGAATTGAATACGTGGGGTTGGCACTCTAAATTTTTTTTTTTTTTTTGATATGGGCATCTTTTTGTACATTCATCAAATTAATATCTTAATCATCTTCTGATGTATGAATAAAAGTCACTTCTCTCTCTCTCTCTCCAGAAGTAAACGTTTTACTTTGGCGGAAGGGGGGTGAATCTCTGTGCTCTGTTTGTCCTTTTGCTCCTTTTCTGTTCAGACTCTGCACTTTTTTTTCCCCTAGTCAGCGAGAAAAGTCCTGACTTTGGCACTGTCTGTATTCTCAGTAGATTCTTTTTACCAATTTCAGAAGTCAATGAAGCATTGTGCAGCCACTTGCAGTAGATCCTTCACGAGTTGCCCCGAATATAAATATATATATTTATTTATTTAATATTTATAGATATATATTTTTGTCTTATGCTTTGCTTAAATATTGAGATTGTTCACTTTTTATCGACTTGTTAAATCACATGCCATTATCATATGACATGACGTATTCTCCATATATTGATCATTTTTTTCTAGAATCGCTTTTTTTTTTTTTTTTTTTTAGTTGGTGGTAGTTCTTTTACTTTGTTCGGGAACTTTTAATCATGGGTAGGGCTAAGAAAAACTACCCCAATTACCATCTATCATTGGCTTAGCTCGGCCTACTCGACGATTCTAACAACAATCCACAACCAAATAGACAGATGAAAATTATGGATGATTCTACACGAAAAAATTCATCCAACAAATCTATGTAGAAAGCGGAATCACTTTTTGTAGCTTGTAATCAAACGCGGTCTCGGTATTGGTGAATACCCGCGAATGTCTCGATCCTCAATGTCTGCGATCGTAGGTTAAGAGGTGAGAAAAAGGCTACTTCACATGTGCATTTATTTTTCATACCCCACAAATCTGAAAGAAATTCTCGGTCGTACTTGAGAGAAAGACATAATGACATTTCCATCTACTCACGGCATTTTGGATACCTTGACATTAATTATTTTCTCTCAAAATATTTAAAAATGACGGCACTTTTTATAGGTCACGGTGATTAATTCTTATAAAAGAGATCATCGAGCCTCCACATCGCTTGGACAATTTTCTTGTAAATTTCACCTTCCTACGCGAATGTTGTCGCCGCTTTTATCGTTGCAATCGATTGATTTTGGAAGTAATCCAAAACATTTTTCCTAACCATCCTAAAAAAAAAAGGTGCTCTGCCGGGACGACTTCCAGCACAGGTCACGGGCTCACGTGACTGGCCGTGGACCGCACGCGCGACGAAGCTGGGCGCGTGAGGGAGCTTCGAATTCCCGAGGGAGGGATTTGAAGGGGAATCCGCTAACCAGGAACCGCCAAACCAGTCACGCTCACGGGTCAACGCCTCGCAATGAATGACCCACGCGCACAAGCGACACGCACTGTCGCTGTCAGAACTTTTGCCCGCAAGAGACAGAAAAAGTGTACGGGAAACAGCAGGGGTAAAATTCGTTTGGGAATTCAATGCGCCCTTCTTTGCAATTTGCAGACCTCCCCCATCCCTTGGGCCAAAAAACAACAAAAAAAAAAAAAAAGTTTACAGCACCACCGTCAACAAAATTGAGGGACCAAAAAAGAGAAGAAGCAGAAAAATGGAGCTACATATTTGTTGAAGATTCTGATTCAATATTATAATATTAAATCTCATTTAATAGTTTAAATTTTTAGAATACTTAATAATGAGAAAAAAATCAGATTTAGTGCATGAAAGAATGACTGAATATTAAAATATTATATCTCATATTTATTTAATAAATTAAATTTTTGAACAATAATCCCATCAGAATCTCACGGACTCTTTTATCAAAAACTAATGTTTGACTCATAAAACATTTCGAAATGGTAATTCATGATACATTTACCGCTACCCTTGATCGAAATCTACACTCCATCAACATTCGATCAAGTATCCCGTTAAAATGGCATACATACATGTTGACGCATGTGGATATTTTACTTATGATCTGTCATTCTGCACAATAGATTCGTCATGTGATTTGTTTACCATGTGTGTTGACATGTGTGTATTTTAATAGGATATTCAACGGAATGCTCACAAATGATAGATTTGAGTCAATGGTGTCGATTTGAGATTTCTCATGAGATAAAAATTAGTTTAGAGTAAATATATGATTATAACTTTCAGTAAGAGGAAAATTAGTTTGGTATAAATGCATCATTAGGGTAATAGTATGAGATTTTTAAAAGTACTAATCTTTAAAAGAGTGAAGCGATTTTTGGTTTAAACTTCAAAGAGTTCTCATAAATGGTTTGTGGACGTTGATACAAATCTTGCCTTTTACTTCTTAAGTCCCTTCTAAGTTTTGTGCACTAAATTATAGTCTTCCACCAGGAACAAACCATTTATTTATATACTAATAAGGACTGTAGGCCTACTTGTCAAAGCGTGAGCAAATAATTCCTAAGATAAACATATAAAAATTTTATATTAAATTGTGGGTGAGATTCATAATCAAAGACAAAGATACCTTAACGTTCGAGGATTTTAATAATGGTTTGCTACGCTTATTTCCTTTTGACAAGCGTCGCATTTAATATAAAGAATTATGTTAAAATCTGAGATGAAAGAAAGCTATGCAAAAGCACAAAGATAAAGTATGTAGCGTCCAACATGATTTTTTTTTTTTTTAAAAAGCACATAATTCATTGGTGAAAAGGAGTTGCTAAAATTGTTGTGTGAGTATCGAATTTGTACATGGGTAAATTAAGTGATAAATAGATAAATTTACTTGCAATCCAGAAATTGAATCTTAAGATTTGCATTGAGAATATATTGATATAGATAAGTACGAGTTTATGACTACAAGACTGAAATGCGCAAAGGAAATGCCTTTTTGATACTATCTAGAGGAGTTATATTCTCTTTGAAATTTTGTCCTCTAAGTTATGTTCTCTCTACAATTTTGTCTTCCAACCTTTTTTTTTTTTTTTTAAATCAAGTCATCTAATTTTTCTCAATTTGTGCGATCAAATCTAAATTACTAACATGACACCACTGACTTGGGTAAAATTGATATGATAAATCCACGAATAAATCCACGAATGAAGGTAGAGTTAGAGAGTCGATCAATTCAAAAGTACTTAGAAGGGATGAAATTGCATGAAAGTAGGAATCTAATATTGTTCGAATAAATCTGTAAATTTGTCTTCTACGTGACGTTTGTTTATATTCATAATTATTAGTGAAAATAAATTTAAAGTACAATATCCTTCACATCCTTATTTCCCATTTTTAAAAAACAAGCGATAACATGAGACAAATTTTCAAACTCATCGAGACATGGTAGTTTCGCACGAACACCCATCGTTGCATCCAACATTATCGAAACGAAATATGGCAAAAAAAAAAAAGGTAGTTAAAAGGATAAACTCAAAACGAAAAATCAGAAAAGAAGAAGAAGAAGATATTTTCCCGCCGTATCTTTTGGCTTCTAGAGGGGAAACAAAAATTAAGTAATTATATATATAGCCCAAAAATGGATTTTGGTTCACTTTTTACTTTCTTACTCCCGGCTTTTCATATATTGTTTTTAATATTACAATGTAATTTAATCTCAAAGAAAGATGAAAAAGATAATAATGTAAAAAGAGAAAAATTATCTACCCACTCCCAACTAAAAATTGCACTCAGACGAAAACCTTTCATCAATCCTACAATGCAGTAACCAATTTATCTTTCTCTGAGTTTCTTATTTCTTAAACTTTAAATGATTATTGTTTTTATTATAGAGAAGCGCAAAGTAAAATCCATTCGTTTTCAATTGAAGAATCCATATTGTTTGAAGCATTTCATCTTTTCATTCACCTAGAGATATTAGTCTTATCATTACTTCATAGTAGTATACCAAAAAGTAAAAAAAAAAAAAAAATGAAATAATAGTCCACATGAATTAGAATTTTAGTGTGTGCATATATATTTATGTATACGTTGTGATGCATATTAGGTGAAACCAATCAACCATGGTGCCCATACAAATATGGGCAACACACTATGGGCACCACACTTCCTCTCTGCAATATCTCTGTCTGTCTCTTCATGGCCATGTTCTCTTCACTCTCTTCCTTGACCTTCCTTGCACCGGCCCATGCCATGCCTTCCCTCCTACCCTTCCCGCCACTGCGTCCCCTCACCTCCCGCCGCCACCGCGACCTCCACCTCACATTCCCCCGCTATCCTCACCGATGCCGCGTCCCTCTCCCTCCTCCCTCCCTCCTCCCTCTTCTTTGTCCTCCTCCTCTCACTTCATCAACCGCAAGCTCTCCTGCACCTGCAACGCCCTTGCCAACTCCAAGTCCTCCCACCGCCACTTGAAACAGAACTAGGAGCAGCACCACTACCACCTCAGCCACTTCTCCTACTCCCTCCTCTGCCGATTCACCTCCTCCCTTCTTGACCATGGCTGTTGGAAAAATATAGCTTTGAATTAATAGAGCAATTAAGTCGGACTTTGAGGCATGATATTATTTTCTTTAAAAATTTATTTGCCTCATACTATTGCTAATGGTTACTGACAAATGTTCTCCATAATACAAAAAAAAATCTCAAATGAGAATACTAGATAGCAATTCTAGTATTTCTCCATAATCTCTCTAGGAAATAATTAGAAACAATAATTGTATATTATGTCAAAAGAAAACAAAAATGGAAAAAAAAAAAAGATTGTGATTGAACAGACACGTTTAATCATTTATAGCAAAAACAAGAAGTTATATCCAAGTAGACACAACCTTCCAATGATTAAGAAGTTATATCTAAACAAGTATGAACTCTGAGATAACCATTAAAAGAAATAATTAATATTCGAAAATAAATAAATAAATAAATGAAAAATAACTATAACTCTTTTTGAACAGTTGCACTGTTTTAACATGACTATATGGTTAATTTTTTATAAAAGTAAATCCGAATTTTTCAATAAATAAAAAATAATTATTGTTGTTAGTGTTAAATCTCCTCCATATGCACACTCACATTTTTTCGATGTAAGACAAAGCACCTCTTAGTTTGTTTTACAAACAAATTACTAACAATTTCCCACTTTGTTAAACAAAAATAGAAAAATAAAACGTCAAAACCATACAGGCCAAATTCCATGAGATTAATACATATACAGAAAGGTCTCTTTTGAGTTAGACCTTTATTTAGTGCAAATATCTCAAAACTCTATTAGAGTGACAAGTAGCTCGACTTTAAACTTGCGCTTTTAAATAATAAAATCAGACGTACCGCAAATATACTAATCTCTTATTTCAGCGAGATGTTCTATATTACTTCGCATTAGCATGACCTTATACTTGATCTTATTTCATGAGCTCTTTAGAAAGCAACTCTGACTTTTGTAAGAAGCAACACCACTTCTAATCTCATATAGGTGAAGTATCTACCATGTGTTTCCTTTACTATTTACACATCATATAATTGTACTATACTTCATTAAGAATTCAATTTAACCTATGAAGCATAACAGACAATATTGACTTCTCATATTAGGGCTACGTTATTATCAAACAATCACATTCGATAACTTATTATTCGCTATTAAATCTTATAACTAGTGATATTTTAGAAAAAAAAAAAAAGTCAAGTTACCATTACTGGTGATTTTAATAAAAGAGTTTCAGCCCTAATTCTTGTGAGGTCATTATTACTATGTCTCTTGATAAGGCCTTTGTCAAAGGATTAGTTAGATTATTGCTTGACCTCACATAAATAATTGTTATGGTACAATTTTTAATCAAAAGTCTTACATGCTCATGTCTTAGACTACTATGTATAGACTTACCATTATAGGTTCTACTATAAGCTCTTATCAAAGTGGTATGACTATTATAATGGATAGAAATATGAGGCATAGGACTAGTCATAATTTAACATCCAATAACAAATTCCTAATCCATTTAGCATCTTTCTCAGTTGTTGCTGAAACAATGATTCAAATTCTACAGTTGAGTGAGTTATACACATTTGTTTTTTGCTTGTCTAAGAAACAACACATTCATGTAATGTGAAAATTCATCAAAAAGTGGAATGTTTATTATCCACACTTATAATCCAATTAACATTTATGTATCCTTTTAATACAATTGAATAATTATTATAATTAATCCTAAATTTTCTATGCTCTCAAGATAACCAATATTCTAGTAATGGCCCTCCAATGTTCTATACTTAGATTATTAGTATTTTGACTCAACTTGCACATTGAATAAGCAATATTAGGTCTAGTATAATGCATCGCATACATTAAAACCTTATAGCACTTACATATTCAAGTTGTGCTACTAATATACTAGTATTATAATTTAGTTTAATATCCAAATCAAATGAGCACTCATTTCTTTTTTCAAAACAATGATGTTGAAATTTATGTAACAAATTCTTCACATAATTACTTTGGCTCAAAGAATAAGCCCACTATGTTTTTAACTTTCATACCTAAGAAAGTATCATACCTTGCTAAGATCATAGTGGGTGGACAATTCAAACTTCACATAAAAGGGCATTATTGAATATTTCACAAAGAAGGCAATTTAAAATTCCATAGCATTCGCATTCAGCAATAGCCCACAAACAATAATGTTAATGGCACCATTGACTCTATTTAAATGGCTAGAGCAAGGAAAGTAGATAGGGACGCATTATTCTCTGGATAACCCCTACATTCATTCGATTCACAAACTACAGTAACTTCCATAATCTTTTCATTAGGCTATCTATGCTGTCTTGTCGAATCGCATGGACGAGGTGGCCAAGAGCATTATAATGGATACCACTTCAATATATTGCGGACTCAGCGTCCCTTTTATTTATTCGATGTTTACAAGCATTACTATACAAATCAACATTGCCAACACAACGAATATTCTTTATTACAGGGACCGCATCAGCAGCCCCATCGATCAAAGATTATTAGTAACGATTTTATAACCATTTTATGAGAAAGAGAAATCTCGAAAAACTAAAACCAAATCAATCATCATGCCGATATTCCAGATTGCCTTCATAAACAAAGCACGACATCTCATCCCACGCATGTAACAACATTGTCTAACAATCCATTAAATGAGAGTGATCAAAAGCGCATAAAATAGAATTGAAAGGGACAAAAGGAAGAAACCGGCGATTCTTGGAATGAAATCAACAACATAGTATAAGCTAGGCATGTCAAATGGGTGGGTCGGGTCAAAAATGAGTTGACCGATATTTGACCCATTTTACTCGCTTTAACTCATATTCATATAGTGTAAATCTAGTGACATATATCCAACCGGACCCATACCCGACCTATCCCGTATTGCTAAAACTCATTAATATTCTAAGAAAACTCACACCCACTTTAAGCTATATGCTAATTGGATTTAAACTTCAAATTAAATAATTAAAAAAAGTAAATAAAATAAAAAAATGTTAAAAAATATAAATTGAAATATTTACGAAGAATTAGACCATGCACATCTTTATCTAATCTAAAGTAAACATATTATTGAACAACTTAAAATTGCAACGGGAAAAACCTTTAACTAAAACTAAGAAAGCTTATTTTTATGATTTTTTTAAAAAAGGTATTGCCAAAACATTTTTATGCAATACAAATTTAATAGATAATTTTTATAATTTGTTTAAAAAATTATTTATATATTTTTTCTTCCTTGGCTAGTTGTTGGCCATGACGACAGTTGACAATCGGCCACAAGCGAGCTTAGGCTTGCCTAAGTCGAGTGAGCTCGAGCTCGCAGACCAGTCACCGATGAGGCCTCGCCATTAGGGGTGAGCAGTTCCCGGTTCCGGTTCGGTTCCATCTGGAACCTGGAACCTACCCTGGGGTACATGTTCCTCAATTTTTTGGAACCTGGAACCTACCAATCATAACCAAGAACCTAGAACCTACCCTATCACGGGTTCCAGGGTCGATTCTAGGTTCCAACAGGTTTTTTTTTTTTTTTTTTTTGGTTTCATTTTCGTGGTGGGCGTGAATATCTAGAAGCCAAAATAATTCTATAGTTTGCCCTCCATTTTCAGTACCTGCCAATACACATCAATGTGAATCTTTTACATCCGAATAGACAACTAAATTAATAATTTTCTAGAGAAAACATTGTCAAATGTATAATTTAGTGATTCCTTATGGTTAATGTGTTTCATAATAATAACTACGGTTGCATAATAATGAAGGTTGAGCAACTGTTGGTGTTGCTCATCTTAGTTAAGCCAAGGAGCAATCTGTCACTTGAGCAAAAATGCGGAGGAAAAGCTATTCTGAAAACTGAAAAGAGCAAAAATGCGGAGGAAAACCTACCGTCTTGTCGTCGATCAGCCGGTAGGCCCTCGCCGGAGTCTCCAAGAGCGTCCCGCGTCACCCCCGACCGAATAGGCAAAAGGAGAGAGAGAGTGGGGGTGCGATTGAGCTAGAGGTGGAGGTGGAGGTGGAGGCAGAGGCGAAGGGGTGTGGAGTTAAGGCTGATTGGGTGGCTGGGCGAGCGGCGAGCTGTGTCGGGGCGACTGGGCAAGCGAGTAGCCTCCATCGGGGGGATGAGCGGCATCCAACGGTAGTGTCAATGGCAAGCGGTTGAGCGGCAAGGCAAGCAAGGGGTGACGGCGTCCGGCGGCGGTGTCAAGGAGGTCCGACGACGGTGAGCATGTGGTGACGGTGGTGCGACGGTGATAGAGACACGAGTCTCATGGCACCAATGGCGCGGCGAAGACGGTGGCGGTCGCAACTCAACCCGCGGCCAATGGGGGAAGAGCTTGGTTTTAGCGAGGTGGTGGCGGTTCAAAGCAATGATGGCCTGGACGGCCAAGCAAGCGGTGATAAGAGGTGGTGACGGTGGCTTGGGGAAGGAGGCAGTGGCTCACGGCGGCGAGGGGCGGCGCGAACGGCGCGACAGCTTGTCAAGCTCAACAACGAGATAGCTCGTTGGACAAGCGGTGGGTGGTGGTGGTTTGGTGGCCAAAAGGTGGTGCTGAATAGGGTGTGGGGTGGTGGTGTGATGGTGGGTGAAGCAGCAACCATCAAGAGGAAGGAAGAAGAAGAAGAAGAAGGGGTGGGGTTTCGACTGAGAGAGGGGGAAAGAGAAGAGAGAGAGAGAAGAAAAGAAAAAGTTGGGGGGGCATGAAGTGATGTGAGGAGGAAAAAGGGGAGAAAATAAAGAGAGAGAGAGAGAGAGAGAGAAAGAAAGGGAAAGGGGGGAAGAATCGACAGGGGGGAATCATGTGGGGGGAAGTGACGTGCTAGGGTTTTTTTTTTTTTTTTGAATTATGACCGGTTCCGGTTCCTATGGGAATCGAACCGGACCCTCTGATTTGGTTCTCCAGTTCCCGATTCTACCCAGGAACAGTGCTCACCCCTATTCGCCATGCTAGTGGGTGAGTTCGAGCCTTGCCGTCTAGCCTCACCAGACGTCAGGTGAGCTCAGTTTTTCTAGATCTAGCAAAACTCGAGCCTCACCAGTAGTTGATGAGATCAAACCTCGTTAGATGTCGGGCAAGCTCAACCTCATTAGATTTGGTGAGACTTGAACTCGCCCGACACTGACAAGCTTGATTTGGGGAGGCTGAGGCCTTGCCAATCGTCGGCGACGTTGAGCTCGCGTGAGGACGGCGAGCTCGAGCCTTGCCTAGCCCTTCGCTAGCCGTCGTCGCATCGGCCACCTGCTAAGGAAGGAGGAAGAAGAGAGAAAAAAAAAATATAAAAAAATAATTATAATTTCAATTTTTATTAAAAAAAAATCTATAAAGTTAAAGAGGAAGAAACCATGTTAGGCTTGGGTTGGATACTTGGTAATAAGTTCTAACCCACTTGATATTTTAAATGGATTGAAAAAAGGATCACAAGTTTTAACCTATTTTTGACCTATTTAAATCAGACTCACTTTTTGGATTTAGTTTTAGTTAGGTTTTTAAAAGTCTCTAACCCATATACAATTCATATAAATAAAATATGAGTAAAAAAATGGGTTCATGATTCATTTTGACACCTCTAGTATAAGCTGAAACCTTCCAAAAGGTGTAATTAGAGCCTTACCTTGTGCTTGATCTCGTGGATCAAAGTCTCGGCATCCTCAACGTCGGCCACAAACGTGAGAGGCTATGGATCCTCTGAAAAAATTGTTGAGCTATCCCCAATGAGCCGCACCAACACAAGCACTCAACAGAGCGTACTTATCTGGCGCAAACAACTTTTGCATCTCATGGAACAATTCTATCGCAGCATTGAACTTACCAAACCAAACCAAGGCATTTATCACGGCATTCCACGAAACCGCACTCCTCTTAGACGGAGCGAACAGATTCGTGCATGCCTTGAGAGCAAACGGGGACATGCACTTATCTAGAAAAACTCATACCATCTTCTAACATCCCCTGAAGCAACGAGAAGGCCTCCTCCTTGTGGTTACTGTTACGAAGGAAGTGGGTCAACTGAAGAAGCCGACAAATAGAGATTGGCTTTGGTTGGGAAAGGGAGAGAGAGAGTGTGTGGAGCGGCTGTGGCGAAATTGTAAGAGCCATGATCCCCCTCCAGAGGTTTCGAACAAAACTTGACTCCTATGTACTTTAACTCCATTGTTGGAAAATAAATTCTTAAATTTATCGGAAAAATATGGCTTTGAATTAATAGAGCAATTAAGTCGGACTTTGAGGCATGATAACACTTTTTTTAAGGATTCATTTGCCCCACAATATTACTAATGATCATCTGTAAATATCTTTCAAAATACAACAAAACTTCAAATGAAAATATTAGATAATCATTCTCGTGTTTCTTTAGGGTCTCTCTAAGAAATAATTGAAAATAATGGTTTTATATTCTTTTGAAAGAAAATGAAAATGGAATAAGAATATTGTGATTGAATAGACACTTTCGGTAATTTATAGCAAAAATAAGAAATTACATCCAAGAAGACACTCTTCCAATGATTAAGAAATTATGTCCGAACAAATATGAACTCGAGATAATAATTGAAAGAAATAATAAAATTCAAAATTAAATAAATAAAAATAAGCGTAACTCCTTTGAATAGTTACACTATTTCCACGGGACGATATGGTTATTTTTTTATAAAAATAAATCGAATTTTCTAATAAATAAAAAATAATGATTATTGGTTAGTGTTAAATTTCGTCCAACTTACACACTCACATTTTTTTTATATGGGACAAAACACTTATTGATTTGTTTTACAAATAAATTACCAACAACGGTGTCTCCATATTGATTCACAAGGCCCTCCTCCCCTCCCACCCCTCCACACTCTCAAGCTCATGTCGTCCCCCTCCGTGTTTCGGCATGTGTAGTTTTTTCCCATCTCGCTTCAAGTATATCACGAGACGATCCAAAAACAGATCATTATCCTTGCAAATTAATTTTCACAAGAAGATATTTTCCTCAGTCGATAAATTTTTCACGAAACAATCACACTCTTAATGGACGTAACTTTGCAATTGGCATGGTGGTGAATCAAATCAGGTTTCCCAGTATTGGTACTGAGGTGAGGTCTCTCTACTAGTGGAAAACAAAAGAAGAGGAATAAAAAGGACTCGGTTTTCATTGCATTATGTTCCAATCTCTTTTCTCTCAATATGACATCCTTCTGCTTTCTTCCATTCCTCCCTTTTTAAAGCCCCACAAATAAATCAACAGAGATTCCCAGACAGAGAAAATTACTGAGAACAGGGTAATTTTTTCCTCCCGGCTATATATATATTTTTTTAAATTCTGGAACCGCCTCTGGGGAATAATTTCATGTTACCAAGACTTAAAATATTCACAGAGACAGGCCCAAAAAAAGAAAAAGAAAATCAATATAAAATCGAAGTGAGCACGTTATTTGAAAGATCAGGGCAGGGTGGCCTTGGAAACATCGCACGGGCATGGTCAGTGGGGGCCCTGACGTGATCTTCGCTCAAGAAGGGCAGCCTCGTTGCATGAGCACGCCGCATGCTGCCCCTTTTCTCCTTTTTCTATCGCCAAATTCATTTGTTTTGGAATATCTTTAGGACCGCAGGAAGTGGATTCTCGACCCGTGAAGTGCTTCGCTAGCTCGTCGAATGTATGACTCGCATGGGGAGGACTGTTTTGCACTTGGTGATATAGAAACCGATCTCATGTTGTACGTTGGATCGTTTATTTATTTTTATTTATTAGTGGGTGAATTGAATACGTGGGGTTGGCACTTCCTTTTTATTTTTATATGGGCATCTTATGTACGTTGATCAATTTGATATCTTATTCATCTTATAGTACGTGAAAAAAAGTCACCTCTCTCTCTCTCTCTCTCTCTAGAAGTAAACGTTTTACTTTGGGAGGGGTTAATCTCTGTTCTCTGCCTGTCCTTTTGCCCTTTTTCTGTTCGGGCTCTGCACTATTTTTTTTCCCTGGTCAGCGAGAAAAGTCCTGGCTCAGTAGACTCTTTCTACCCAGTTCAGAAGTCAATGAAGCATCGTGCACCCACTTGCTTAGATCCTTCACGAGTTGCCCCGAATTATATATGTATGTTTGTCGTTTTATGCTATGCTTAAGAAATTGAGATTGTTTATTTTTATTTTTATCGGTTTGGTAAATCACATGCCATTATCATGCTAGGCGAAATGTATTCTCGATCCATGGACCATCTAATTCTAGAATTGCTTTGTTATTTTGGTTGACAGTTCTTATACTTTGTTCGGGATCTTTTAATCATGGCCAGGAATAGGAAAGACTGTTGGCTCTTATCATTTGTTGTTGGCTTAGCTTGGCCCACTCAACGATCAAAGTTTAACGACAATCCACGACCGAATAGACAAATGAAAATCAAGGAAAGTGCTTAAAAAGTCCTAAATCTTTTTGTATTTGTGCCAATTTAGTCCTAAACCTTTTTTTGGTGTCAATTTAATTCTAAACCTTTTTACTTGGTGCCGATTCAGTCTTTTCCGCCAATTTTGGCCGGATTTTGTTGAATGGACGCCGGCGGCTAATGTGATCTGATCGGTGCTAACATTGACAAATTTTAATAATATTTTAATATTTTTGAATTTATTTTTCTTTCCTTTTCCTTTTCTTTTTTCTTTTTTTCTTTTTTTCCTCCCCTCCTCCCGTGGCGAGGTCGACCTCGCCGGCCACCTCGCCCTCGCCACCCAGCAGGACAGTGGCCGTGAGGGTGGCCTCGCCGGCGTCGCCCAAGCCGTGATTCGGCGAGGGCGAGCCTTGTCCATGGCCTGTGAGGCTCGACCTCACCAGCCTGGCGCTAGGTCGCCCTCATGGCCTGGGCGGCGCTGGCGAGGCTCCCCCTTGCCGCCCAGCGCAAGGCCACCCTCGCGGCCACTGGCGATGTGGCCGGCGAGGTCCGTCAAGGTTGACCTCGCCGGCCGTTGCCAGACCTCGGCAACTGGCTGGAGGAGGGGAGGGAAAAAAGAAAAAAGAAAAAGAAAAAGAAAAAGAAATAAAAATATTATTAAAATTTGCCCATCACATTTGTGGCAAGATCCCAGGTCAAGAAAATCTGGCCAAAATTAGTAGGAAAAGACTGAATTAGTCTTAAGTAAAAAGGTTTAGAATTAAATTGGCAAAAAAAAAAAGTTTAGGACTAAATTGAAACAAATACAAAAGGTTTAGGATTTTTTAAGCACTTTTATTGATAAATTTTTACACGAGAAGTTCATCCAACAAAGCTAAATAGAAAGCACAATCTCTTTTGTGTAGCTTACAATCAAAGGCGGTCTTGATATTAGCCAATACCCTCAAATGTCGCAATCCTCAATGTCTGTAGTCATAGGCCAACGGGTGAGAAAAAGACTACTTCATGCATGCACTTATTTTTGTACCCCGCGAATTTCGGAGAAATTCTTTGTTGTTCAAGAACGGCATCTCCATCCAACCAAGACGATCGCGACATTTCGAGTATCCCAACATCCTTCATTTCCTCTTAAATCCTTTGAAAATGACGGCTTTTCCTATATTCTACATCAATCAATTCCTATACACAAAAGAGATATTGCGTGAACACTCTCGGACAATTTTCTTGTCAATCTCACCTTCTTATGTGAGATCTTGTCAACACTTCGATCGTGGTAATGTAACCAATAGATTTCGGAAGTACCCACAAAACATTTTTTCCTAACTATCCTAAGCAAGAAAAAAGACCAAAAAAAAAAAAAGGAAAAGGAAGAAGGAGGGCACTTGCGTGCTCCGGCGGGACCAGTTCCAGCACGGGTCACGGGCTCACGTGAGTGGCCGTGGATCGCACGCGCCACGAAGCCGGGCGCGTGAGGGAGCTTCGGATTCCCGAGGGGGAGATTTGAAGGGGATTCCACTAACCAGGAAGCGCCAGACGAGTCGCCCTCACGGGTCAACGCCTCGCGATGAATGACCCACGCGCACAAGCGACACGCGCTGTCGCTGTCGAAACTTTTGCCCCGCAAGAGATAAAAAAAAGTGTACGGGAAACGGCAGGGGTAAAATTCGTTGGGAATTCAATGCGTCCTTTCGTTGCAATTTGCAACCCCACCCCCATCCTTTGGGTCAAAAACAACAAAATTTTATAGCATCACCGTCTGAAAAATTGAGGGACCAAAACAAAAAGTTAGATATTTTTAAAAAAATACATTTATCTAGACCTAATTTTCATCTCACCAAAAAATTTCAAAATAATATACTCCGTAGGGGTGTCAACGGTTCAATACCTTGACCCAAATCTGTACTCCATTAATATTCGACTGAGTATCCTTATGAAATGCATACGTGCCAACGCACGTGGATTTTCTACGTTAGATCTACTATTCTCCACGATGGATTCATGGTGTAGTTGTTTGCCATGTGTTTTTGACATGTATGGAATTTAATAGGATATTCGACAAAATACTCACAAAGGGTAAGATTTGAGTTGAGGGTGTTATTTGAGATTTTTTGCGAGACGAAAATTAGTTTGGAGTAAATTTATTATTATTATTATTTTGTTAGGAGAAAATTAGTTTGGTGGAAATGTATCATCGAAGCAATAATTTGAAATTTTGATGGTATTAACTCTTAAAAAAAAATTGAAGCAATATCTAATTTAAACTTTGAAGTCCTCATAATTGGTTTGTGGATGTTGGTACAAATCTTGCCTTTTACTTCTAAAGTCCCCTTTTAGTTTTGTGCACTAAATTATAGCCTTCCACCAGGAACAAACCATAAATTATGTGCTCAAAAGGACTGTAGGCCTACTTTGTCGAAGCGTGCGAAATATTCCCAACAGAAACAAATAAAAATTTTAAATTAAATTCTGGGTAAGATTCATAATCAATGATAGAGATACCTTAACGTTCAACGATTTTTATAATGGTTTGCTATGCATTTTTTCCTTTTGACAAGTAACGCATTCAATATAAAAATTTATATTGAATTTCGAGATGAAGGAAAGCTATACAAAAGCACAAAGACAATGGATGACCGTCCAACATGAAATATTTCTTTAAAAGTCACATTATCTGTAGGTGAAACATCATGACTTCGGAGTTGATAAATGTTGGATCAGTATCGAATATGTAGATAAGGAAATTTGGTGGTGAAATCGATACATTCACTTGCAATTTAACATGTACAAATTCCTTGGGAGTCATGAATGCAATGATATGAAATTGAATAGTAAGATTTGCAGTGACAAGCAATTAATATAGATAAATACGAGTGTGTGACTATAAGACCGAAAAGGGTCAAGAAAAAGCTTTTCTTATAATATCCAGAAATTCATTCCATTGAATAATGCTAATTCTGTCAAAAAGGGTATAGTTCTCTAAGTTATATTCTCTTTGAATTTTTGTCCTCTAAGTTGTGTTCTCTCTACAATTTTGTCCTCTGACTTTTATTTTTATTTTTTTGAACTCAAGCCATCTAATTTTCTCAATTTGTGCATTAATATAGAAAATTTAACGGAAACATCAAAACCACACACACAATGCAGAGATAGTCTTTGAAAATTCTTTTTTCTCCGATGATCGGATAGTATAATTCCATGAATGGAGGCAGAGTCAGAGAACTCATCGATTCAAAAGTATTTAAAAGGATGAAATTGCATAAAAGTAGGAACCCAATCTCGTTTGAATAAATCTGTCACATTTTCTTCTATCTGCGTGCAATTATTCATATTCCTAATGATTAGCAATATAAAATTATTTAAAAAAATAAGCGATAACGTGAGAAAAGTTTTCAAACTCATCGAGCCACGGTAATTTCACAGGAACACCCATCGCTGCGTCCAACATTATTGAAAAGAAATACGGAAAAAAAGAAAAAGAGTGGTTAAAAGGATAAACTCAAAAGCGAAAAATCAGTAGAACAAAAAAAGAAAAAGAAAAAAGAAGAAGATATTTTAAACCCGTCTCTTTTGGCTTCTAGAGGGGATACGTGAATTAAGTATTTTTATTTATATTTATTTCAAAAAGGGATTTTGTTTCACTTTTTTACTTTCTCACTCAGCCTTTCATGTACTTATTGTTTTTAATATTACAATGTAATTTAATCTCAAAGAAAGATGAAAAAATAAAAAAGGTAAAAAGAAAAAACATTATCTACCTACGTCCCACTAGAAATTGCACTCGATGAAATCCTTCCGTTAATCTTACCTTTGCAATGACTAATTTCATCTCTCTCTCAATTTCTTATCATGAGTTTTGAGTGATTATTGTTTTAATCATCAAGAGGGTCAAAACATTATCCATTGGATGTATACTTTTCAAAAGAGAATTTGTACAGCGAAAAAAGAAGAAGAAAGATATTAACTATTTTGTTTTGTCATTCACTTAGAGATATTAATCTTATCATTACTTCATGGAGACTTTGCAAAAAAAAAATTAAAAATGAAAAATAGCAACGCATATGCTCTACACGCAAAAAGGAATTTTAGTGTATGCATATAAAAGATCGTGGCGGCGGATACGGCGAAACTAATCAACAAGGGTGCCTCTACAAATTTAGGGAATCACAACTCACGAGCAATATTCGTGTAGATTTTAGAAAATATCATATTTTAAATTAGCCTCTGTTTTTCCCCTGGTCGAACATATTTAAATTAGCTTCTTCTTTTTTTTTTTTTGGGTCGGTGTATTTGAAATTTTGAATTAGCTCAGTTCTCCACAAATAAACTCTTTTTTTCTTTTTCCAAAAAATAATATTCGCCACACAAAAATAAAAAATATTTTCCCGGATTCTCGAAAGGATGGCCAGAGCCTAATTTCCCTGTTCAAAAATAAATACCCCTCCCTCTCTCTCTCCTCTCTTTCTCTCTCTTCTGCAACAACACGCACCACAAGAGCCTCCCCCTCTGCAAGACTGCAACATCACTCTCTCTCTCTCTCTCTTCATGGCCATGTCCTCTTCTTCACTCTCTCTTGCTTGACCTTCCTCGCACCGGCTCTCGCCATGCCTCCGCCTCCGCCTCCGCCGCCGCCGCCGCCGCCGGTCCACCACCGCCGTGACCTCCGCCCCCACCTCCCGGCCGTCCTCGCCGGCGCCGCGTCCCTCTCGCTCCTCCTCCTCTTCCTCGGCCTCCTCCTCTCCGTCTTCCTCTACCGCAGATTCTCCCGCGCCCGCACCGCCCCCGCCGACTCCAAGTCCCCCACCGCCACCCGGAGGAGCAGGACCAGGGACCGCCGCCACCAGCTCCGCCGCTTCTCCTACTCCCTCCTCCGCCGCTCCACCTCCTCCTTCTCCCCGCCTCCCTCCTCGGGCACGGCGCCTTCGGGTCCGTCCACAAGGCCCTCCTCCCCTCCCACCCCTCCCCGCTCGCCGTCAAGCTCATGTCGTCCCCCTCCGCCGCCGCCTTCGCCTCCGCCTCCGCCGCCGCCGCCGCCTCCTCCGACCGCGAGTTCCGCAACGAGCTTTCCCTCGCCCCCGTCCTCAACGGCTCACCCCACATTGTCTCCATCCACGGCTACTCCACCAACCGCCGCGGTAACCGGCTCTTGCTCGTCTACGAGTTCATGCAGAACCGGAGCTTGCAGGACGCCCTGTTCGACAAGAAGTGCGCCGAGCTCGCCGAGTGGCGCCGGCGGTTCGACATCGCGGCCGATATCGCGAGGGGGCTCGAGTATCTGCACCACTGCTGCGACCCCCCGGTGATTCACGGCGACATCAAGCCGAGCAACGTGCTGCTGGATTCGGAGTTTAGGGCAAAGATTGGGGATTTCGGGCTTGCTCGGTTGAAGACCGAGGAAATCATGGAGGAGGGCGATAATGTGGACGGGGGGGTTGAGAATGGGAACGTGATGATCCTCGAGGAGGATAACAATGGATCCATCTTGGAAGAGCTGGAGAGCGTCGCGACCGGGTGCGACGAGGGCAGCAGCCGGTGCTGCGCAGAGCAGTCGCCCGAGAGCTGCGTGATCAGGGTCTTGGATTCGGAGGAGTCTCCGGAGGTGGCCGCGGTGTCGCCGGAGATGGGATTAGAAAGAGGGAGTGCGTCGGAGGGGTGTTTCGACGGGACCAGCATAGAGAGCGGTAAGGATGTGAATCGAGCGAACGCCGGCGGTGCCGAGAAGAAGGGGAACTCGAGGAGCAATTGGTGGTGGAGGCAGGACAATGGAGGAGGGTCCGAGTCGGGGCGAGTGAAGGATTATGTAATGGAGTGGATCGGCAGCGAGATCAGGAAGGAAAGGCCCAAGAGCAATTGGGTTTCGTGCCCCCGGCGCGGTGAAAGACGAGGGGTCGAGCCGGAAGCTCGAGCCGCCCAAGAAGCAGAGGAAAAGGTGGGAATGGTGGGCGTCGTTGGACGAGGAGAGAGCGCCGAAGAAGGAGAAGAAGAAGCAGAAGCCGAAGGAGTGGTGGAGGGAGGAGTTCTGCGACGAGCTCTCCAAGAAGACGAAGAAGAAGCGAGGGCATTGCTCGGGCGACTCAGGGGAAGTGTGGTGGCAGCAGAAGGAGGACGACGGCGACTCGGCGCAGGAGAGGAAGAAGAGGAAGAGCAGGAGCAGTCGGGCCAGCATCGATTGGTGGATGGACGGATTGAGCGGAGAGCTGAGGAACGGGAGGAGGAATAGCCAGGAATGGTCTTGCACGAGCGCAGGCGACATAATACCGAAGAGCGGCGGCATTAGCAGCACGCCGAGCATGAGGGGGACCGTTTGCTACATCGCCCCCGAGTACGGCGGCGGTGGGCAGTTGTCGGAGAAATGCGACGTGTACAGCTACGGCGTCTTGCTTCTGGTCCTTGTCTCGGGGAGGAGGCCGCTGCAAGTGACCGCCTCTCCGATGGCGGAGTTCGAGAGGGCCAATTTGATCTCTTGGGCGAGGCAGTTAGCTCAAAACGGGAGGCTCCTGGATCTTCTCGACAGCTCCATACACTCGCTGGACAAGGAACAGGCATTGCTCTGCATCACCATTGCCCTCCTCTGCCTACAACGGTCGCCGGCCAAGCGACCGACCATGGCGGAGGTCGTGGTGATGCTCTCGGCGAGGCCGAACCGCCCCACCTGCCGTTCGAGTTCTCCCCGTCGCCGCCCTCCAATTTCCAGTTCAAGTCCCGAAGGAAGGCCCGGTGAGCTCTCGACCGGAGTCCTAGATTCCAATCCATGGTTTTGGTTTTCCACTGACTGACCGTAGAGTGTGGAATGGTCGCTGGGGTTTCAGCAAATTGTGGTCATTTGTAGAATTAACGATGCTACAAAAAAATTGGAATGATGAAAACACCAAGAAAAGATAACGCTTTTCCAATCCTTCTCGGCCTCCGATCGAATGTGAAACCTTATCATGCGACGCGAACAATGCTAAATATCACGGGGCATGATGGCGCGATTCGTTGCCCTTTTGGGGCGGTTGCTTTGGACAGCGGGTTTGGCCCTACAAGCTGCGCATCATCATCGTTCTTGGCAGCTGTTGAATTTAAGGAGCCACAGTACGTTTGGTGAATTCGGGACATCGTGGGTAAAAGGGAAAGATATAGTTCTTGGGTTCCTTCCTTTATTCATCGATCGTTGGATTCCTTGGCAGAACGGACGTGCTCTGACTTTGCGAATTTCTTCCTCCTCTGGGCCCAAGAAAGTCGAAGACTTTTTCCATGGGTGCGCGCCTCTTTCTGCGTAAAGGAGAGAGCTTTCGAGGATTTAGCAGAGTCGTCGCGCGCGGAAGTGGGCATCTCTCTGCTTTTTCTGGGGTGGCGATGCTCGGTGCAACTTGGATGGGAGGCCAATCGAGTAAGATTTTCTCTTTTCTGCAATTAGGGAGAGTCGATTTGGGGGTGGGGTTACCTAATTATGAAAGATTGTGAAAGCGAAAGGGATATTTGCGGGCTCGAGAGGGTAACTCGGCTTTTCCTTTCCGACCACGACGTTGTTCTAAGCATTGACCATCTCTTGATTTTGTGACAGCACACGTTTGTGGAATGGAAACGTGTTGATCGACCATTGATGAGCAATAGTGAAACTTTGTCATTTTCAATGCATAATCTTTCTCATTAAGTACAGCCAGAGATCTGCCAATGAAATCGTTACAGGGCACTCGTCTATTAGACCCTTAACAAAGACATCCATGTTGAACCCTCCTCTAACATCGATTCATTACCTTATTTTCCTTTAAAGGAATTCTCGACGTTTTCCGTAACCAAATCTACACATAATAGGGATGCCCTTTCCGATCACATCACTCTTTTGGTTTCTTCTCAATTTTCCTTTACGCCACTAACTTCTTCTAACCAATCGCATCCTGAAAGAGTTTCAAGGCGACAGGCCCAACGAAGACGAATCACGACAAAATTTCTGTGCATGGCTTTAAGGGTTCTCGTCCCTACTGCCGGTTTTTGACAATCCTGTTATCAACCCCCATACGGTTGATTAGAGAAGAATCCCCATTGAATATCACCGTACAACCATGTCTGGTACAGCAGCAAACATGGCTTACCACACCATCAGCCACATATACAGAAACATAACAAGAGTTACTCTACATTGGAAAGTAGGTTTTGGACCGACCTGACAACCTCAAGACGCGCCCCCATTCACCAAAGTCCGAAGTAGCATTTTGGACCACTCTCCATGTATGGACAACGACGCATGAATGCTCCTTTGGTCCCTACTCAATTCATGCATTCAATTGCATTTGAACTGGGTTCGGTGTTCACCCGATTCATATCCCAGATTCACCCAAATGCAATGTTCTTTCGTTCGTCTCTTTGCCTGACCTGATCTCAGTGGACCTGAAGAGGTACAACGCAAGAGATGCTAGGTATATTAAGATTGATGTCTTGATGTTTGGATATCATAGCGATTCGATGGCTCTTTTGTTGAGAATCGGACGTGATGTGTGTTAATTTGAATGTCATAATTTTGCTCGTTCAAATTGGTCATTATGTGAATGTTAAAAAGCACTCTCATCGAACCTAGCTTTGTAGGGCAGTGATGCTTGAAATAAGGCGAGGATATGACTTGAACACAGAAGTCTAATTAGGAGGGATTTTGACTTGTCCTGACCATTCAAGACCAATCATGTAACCTGCTATCAAGAAAAGAATTGCAATAACTCTTGCCTTTTTCAATTGCTCCCAATCCGTTAATGAAATGGCGTTTTGCAAAAACATAAGACTTGTGCTCCGCTTGCAAAGGAGGTGATGATACCACTCTTCATTTATCATATGTTGGATATCTTCTGCGGAACTGACACGTTCTTATTGACTTATAAGGTCCATTTGTTTCGTAGAAAATATTTTCCAGGATAACATTTTCTCATTTTCCAGTATTTGGTTCTCCTAGGAAAATGAGTCTCCTAGGAAAATGAGTCATAGATGAAGGTTTTCCTACCAAAATTTAAATTCAGAAAAATGATTTCCTTTATGAAAGAATCGAAAAATGTTTTACAAAATATAACTAAGTATCGGTCTTCGATCCGAAACTTTACGTTTGGGCATGAAAATCCTAACATTAGTTCTCGATGTCTAGGACCGGGTCTCCAATAGTTGGGCTTGGGTCCATTGAAGTTGAGCCCGAACCCTTGGTGCTTGTACTTGATGCTTCAGCACCCGAGCTTAGGTCCATAAAGGCCGTACTTGGGTCCCGACACTTGAGCTTTGGTCTTGACTTTGGCCAGGGTCATAAAGGTTGTGGCCGAGTCATCAATGGTCGGATCCTTAATTAATGAAGCGTTATTCCTATTTTTTTTTTTAAAAAAAATTCAACATTGCAACTATTTTATGTAAAAAGTCAAATTTTCAATTATTTTTTATTCTCATATATTATTTTCTTTTTCTTTTCTTCTTGCATCTTCCTTGGCCGGCGATCGACCATAGGCAATCTCGAGATAGAATCCATGGTTTTGGTTTTCCTATCCATGGTTTTGGTTTTCCAAATTATTGTCATTTGTAGATTTTAAGATGTAACAAAAGATCGGAATGACGAAAACACCAAAAAAAAAAAAGACAAGGCTTTTCTAATCGATCTTGGTCTCTAATCGATCGCGAAACCTTATCATGTAATGCTGACATTACTATTAATATCACGTGGCATAATAACAAAGCGACTTGTTCGGATGATTGCCTAGGACAGCGGCTTCGGCCCTACAAGCTATGTGCATCATCATCATTCTCATTTATCGGCATCGGAAAGATTCATGATTCTGCTGGAGACAGCAGAGCCCCCCACACGAACTTTTGCTGCTCGCAGCTGTTGAATTTGAGGAACCACATTATGTTTGGTGAAATTCGGACATTGCGGGTAAAAGGGGAGATGATGATCGTTCTTGGTTTCTTTTCTTCTGTTCATCAATCGTCGGATTTTAGTTGTCAGAACGGACGGCTTCTGACTTTGGGAATTTCTTCCTCCTCTGGGCCCAAGAAAGTGGAAAGACTGTTCTTGAGTGCTCTCTCTCTCTCTCTCCGAAAAGGAGATTTTTACGCATCTTGCCTTTTGTTGGGCTTGCGATGCTCGGTGCAACTTGGATGGGAGGCCAATCGAGTAGATTTTCTCTCTTTTTTTTTGCAATTAGGAGAGTCGATTTGGGTTGGGGGGCCTTTGCTAATTATGACAAATTGTGAAAACTAATACTCGCAAACAATTCACCATGCATAATAAAATTATAAAAGAACAGAATAAGAAGAACACGCTAGAAAATTTGTTAACGAAGTTCACCCAAATCTAGGCTACGTCTCCGCGCATAGACACTCTGCGAATCCACTAAACTTCGTAAAAAGTTGGAATATAACGATGATTTTCTCTCAAAATCATGACACAAAAAGATTGAAAATCCCCATAAAGAAAAAACTCACTTTTTTCTTCTCTCTTTTCATGTCTTTCTATTTTTTTTTTTCAGCGTTTTGACGGTTAGCGTCTTGCCATTGCTAATATAAATGTATCACTTTTAACCTAAAAGCAAACATGATAGAAAAGACAAAAAAGCCCCTAAAAAATATTTGGCTAGAAAGGATAGGTTCGTGGCTCAAGTAGGTCTGCCCTGTGTCGAGTAGAGGATTGATACAAATCGACTTGACTTTCCCTTTCCGGCCTCGATGATGCTCTAAGTTTGATCCGCCTCTTAATTCTGTGACATCACACATGCTTGTAGAATGGAATGCGCCGATTATCCGTTGATAGACAAGGAATTTTGTCGTTTTCAATACACCATTTTTTTTTGTGTCAAGTATATCTAATGATATAGAAATAAAAATATCTTCTTATTAAGTATGAATAGCTAGTACCTGGAGGATGCTCAATTAATCAGGCCATTAACAAGGACATTCACATCTAAGCCACTTATAACATTGTTTCATTCCCTTATTTTCCTTTAAAAGGATTCTTCACATTATTCATAACCATATCTACACAAGATATAGATGCCATTTCCATCACATCGTCCATTTTGGTTTCTTCCCAATTCTCCTTTTTCGCCACCTAGTTCTTCTTTAACCAAATTCATCCTAAAAGTTATGGACGACAAGCCTAACGAGATTGAATCATGACAAAATTTCTCCATATGTCTTCAAGGGTCCCCGTCTCTCTCATCCACTTTTGTCAATCTCGTTATCATCCCCATATGGTTGATTAGAGATGGATCCCATCGAATGTTGCAGTACAACCATGTCTGGTACAATGGCAAACATGACCTTACCGACCGCACTAATCGACCATATATAAAACATGACGAGAGTAACTCTACAGGGAAAGTAGGATTTGGACCGACACGATGCACCAAAGTCGGAAGTAACAGCTTGGGCCCCTCCCTTTGTATAGACAATGACACATGAATGCCGCTTTGGTCCCTACAAAGTCCACACGTTCAAGGCACATTCAAATTGGGTGGGTTGGACTTGGGTCCACTCGAATTTGATATTCTTTCTTTCGTCTCTTTGCCCGACCTGATCATGATGGACCTGAAGTGGTATGTCGCATGTGATGTGATAAGACTGATTGTATTATATTATAGCAATTCAATGGCTCTTCTATTGAGAATTGGATGCAATGCGTGTTATTCGAACATCAGAATTGTGCTCGTTCAAATCAAAAGCAATCTCATTGAACCTTGCTTTGTAAGGTAGCGATGCTTGAAGTGACATGAGGAAATGACTTGAACACGATGAAAATCTGTTTAGGAGAAACTCTGATGCGACATAATATGATCAATTGATACCTATTGGAATGTATACATTCTTATCATTTTTTAGTTTATAAAAAATATTAATATTATGAAAATTTAAATAAATATATTTGTGATAAATTTACTTTTGTAATTAATATATTTATGATAAATTTACTCTCGATTTCCTTTAAATTGGATTAATATTACGAAAAATCATAAATGAATAATATGATTATAAAATTTAATAATTTGATAGTGAAATTTAATAAAAATTAACAGAAAGCAAACTTGTCACATGCATTAGAATACGATATTTTTGTGATATTAATTTAAAAAAATAAATTTTGTGTTTACATGGCGAATAATTTAGGCACGGCCCCACATGACATGGATGGCCGATATGGATGAGACGGAAATTAATCACCTTTTCTCTCTCTCTCTCTCTCTCTCTCTACTTTCGACCGACGCTCAATCTCAATCGGCATGGCCTCCCACCTCCAAAACGACGGCGTGCGTCCTCCTCCTCCGGCACCCTACCCAGTTCTCCGTCCACAACCGCCCCCTCCCCGACGCCTTCCGCTTCCTCAAGCCCTGGGAGTCGCCGCTCCCGCTCGACGACTTCCTCTCCTCCTCCGCCGACGCCCGCGCCGCCGAGGCGATCCTCACCTCTGGCAAGATTCCGGTCACCGCCGACGTTCTCCGGCGGCTCCCGGGGGTCCGCCTCGTCGTCACCACCAGCGTGGGCCTCGACCACATCGACGTGGCGGAGTGCCGGCGGCGCGGGATCGCGATCGCCAACGCGGGGACGCGTACTCGGCGGACGTGGTGGATCTGGCGGTCGGGCTGCTGATTGACGTGCTGAGGAAGGTCTCGGCGAGCGACCGGTGCGTGAGGCGGGGGTCGTGGAGCGGCGAGGGAGAATTCGCGCTCGGTTCGAAGGTAATCGAGCTCGCTCAATCTTCTTCACCTGTTTCTGACGATTCTCGTCGTTAATGGGTTTTTGGATGAGTGCTTATCAATCATGACAGGAGAATTAGGTAAAAGCGAGCTCTGATGGAACGAGCAAGAGCCGGCATTTTAGTATTTGACGATTTGAGAACTGAGTTTCGCCATCGATGATGATTATGTGCTCTGTGTTACATTATGTCAAAGCTTCGGACTGTAGACCGTGGAGGAATTGATGATTAGCTTTTTAGCCGAACATGATCATTTGCCGCGGTGTGATACGCATTGTATGGATCGACTTCTGGAGAAAGAATAGGTGAACAGGACAAGCATTTTTGCTTGTTTTGCTATCAATTGGTCTGATATGGTGGAGGATATGTTTATACTGAGTGAATGAGCCTCTAGGTCGTGATTGGGTTTAGTTGTTTTCCTTCATTTGACTCAAACGCATTCAACATCCTTAAATTTTTGAACTTAGATTGATCTAGTGGTGTTCATTTGTCCGACTGTAACAGTAAATATGATGGGTAAGATCTTCCAGTTAAGATAGATGATTCTGCCTCGGAATTTATCTTAAATGGGGAGTTCGGTCTGATATGTTGTTCGACAGAGTTATATGGTCTGGAGCATCCCCTGGCTTGGCCTAATAAATTCAATGGTACAGTTACTGGTTTTTATTTACCAAATGTTGTAATTTGGGTCACTCTATGTTATACATCCATGGCATAAAGTGTTTTATAGCAACGCGATTGGAATTATGAATGTTTATTTTCTCTTGAAAATGTCTATGCTGATGGAGTTGATAGTGAAGCAAAGTTGGACAATCCATTGTGGGTCTGTAACAGAAGCGGCATAGCATAAGGCCTTCTGAACTGGTTGACTTAACTCATGCTTGCGTGATTTTCTTTCGCTAGTGAGGTGTAAATGTACAATAGTATGTCTTCATTTATTTCCATGATTCAGGGAGAATTGTTCCATTTTATATGACTTGATCTTGTTGTCTCAGTTATAAATGAAGCGTAAATAATGTCTTCTCTACTTTTGGTGATAATTTCACTTGCAGCTGGGTGCAAGAGCGTCGGCATTGTTGGATTGGGAAAGATTGGCTTAAAAGTTGCTAAAAGGCTCGAGGCCTTTGGATGTGCCATTTCATATAACTCGAGGAAGACAAAGCCATACATTTCGTACCCCTTCTATTCCAATGTCTGTGAACTTGCCACTAACTGTGATGCCCTCATAATCTGTTGCGACCTGAATGAGCAAACCCATCACATGATCACTAGGGAAGTACTATTAGCCTTGGGGAAGGAAGGTGTAATTGTTAACATCGGGCGTGGATCAATTGTAGATGAAAAGGAAATGGTGCAACTTCTAGTGCAAGGAGAGATTAGAGGCGCCGGCTTAGATGTGTTTGAGAATGAGCCCAATGTTCCTGAAGAGCTCCTTGCACTTGATAATGTTGTATTATCCCCACACACAGCTGTTTTTACCCCAGAATCCTTTTCAGATTTATGTGATCTGGTCATTGGGAACTTGGAAGCTTTCTTTTCAAATAAGCTGTTGCTTTCCCCTGTGCTAGATGAGTGAACCGACTGCTCTGCCATCCGATTTATTGTTCAAGTCCTGGGAAAGGCCCAGTGAGTCTTCTCTACTGAGTTCATATGTTCAAGCACATTTTATCAAGGGTGGCTCCTGTGGTGGGGGATCACTTGTCAAGAAAATGTAGAAGGGTCTGAGTTGGGGAGAGTGAAAGATTATGTCATGGAGTGGATCACCGGTGAGATTAAGAAGGAAAGATTCAAGAGCGATTGGGTTTCATCCCCCAATGTGGTGAAAGACGAGGGGTCGAGCTGGAAGCTCAAGCTGCAGAAGAAGTGGTGGAAAAGGTGGGAATGGTGGGCCTTGTCAGACGAGGAGAGAGTGCTGAAGAAGGAAAAGAAGCAGAAGCTGAAGGAATGGTGGAGGGAGGAGTTCTGTGATGAGCTCTCCAAGAAGACAAAGAAGAACCGAGGGCATTGTTTGAGTGACGGAGGGGAAATGTGGTGGCAGCATAAGGATGACAACTTGGGGCAGGAGAGGAAGAAGAGGAAGAGTAGGAGTAGTCGAAGGAGCATCAATTGGTGGATGGACGGATTGAGCGGAGAGCTGAGAAACGGGAGGAGGATTAGCCAGGAATGGTCTTTTCACGAGCGCTGGTGACATGATACTGAAGAGCGGTTGTGTTAGTAGCACGCCAAGTATGAGAGGAACTGTTTGCTATATTGCCCCCGAGTAAGGTGGCGGTGGGCAATTGTCAGAGAAACACAATGTGGGTAGCTGTGGCGTCTTGCTTCTGGTCCTAGTCTCGGGGCGGAGGCTGCTGCAAGTGACCACCTCTCCGATGGCAAGAGTTTGAGAGGGCCAATTTGATTTCTTGGGCAAGGCAATTGGCTCCAAACAGGAGGGTCTTGGACCTTCTCGACAGCTCCATACGCTCACCGAAAAAGGAACAGGCATTGCTCTGCATCACCATTGCCCTCCTCTGCCTACAACGACCTCGCTGGAGAGCATCCCCACGACCTTCGCCATGGCTCGGTCGCTTCGCAGAACGAAGGTGTTCTGACTTTGCAATTTCCCCTTGGCTTATGAAAGCGGAAACTTTTCTTGGGTGTGCCTCTGCGAAAGGAGAGAGCTTTTGAGGATAAGCAGAGAGTCGCGCAAAAGTGGGCATCTGCTTTTCTTGGGGTTGCGATGCTCGGTGCAACTTTGATGGAGGCCAATCGAGTAGATGTTTTGCTATTAGGAGAGTTGATTGGGGTGGAGGTACCTAATTCTGAAAAATTGTGAAAGCTAGAAGGATAGGGTGCGGGCTCCAGAAGGTCGATGCGGCACCGCACCATGCCACGGATCGATCTGAAACGACTCGACTTTCCCTTTATGACCTCGATGATGTTTTAATCAGGACCGCCTCTTAATTTTGTGACATCATACATGCTTGTAGAATGAAAATGTGGCAAGTGTCCATTAATGAGCAATAGTGAAATTTGTCATTTTCAATGTATCGCCTTTCTCATGTCAAGTACAATCGGATCTGTAAATAAAATCAATTTCTTAACAAGTACGAGTAACCAGTACCTTGAGGTTTAAGCCTCCTGTAACATTGTTTCATTCCTTATTTTTCTTTAAAAGAAATCTCAACATTAACCATAACCAAATCTACACATAATTTAAATGCCCTTTTTATAACATAGCTCATTTTGGTTTCTTCTCAATCTTCTTTTTCACCATCAATTTCTTCTTTTAACTAAACGCATACTAAAAGTTATGAGGCAACAAGCCTTACGACGATGAATTGTGAAAAATTTCTTCATACGGCTTTGAGGGTTCCCGCCTCTCTTGTTCGTTTATTGTCAATCTTGTTATCAACCCCATATGGATGATTGGAGAAGAATCCCATTGAATATTACAATACAGCCGGGTCTGGTTCTGCAGCAACCATGACCTACCTACCATACTAGTCAAGCAGGACCTACACCACTCTACATGGAAAGTAGGTTTAGGACCGACCCGACAACCTCAAGGTGCCCCCATTTACGAAAGTCCCAAGTAGCATCTTGGACCACTGGCAATGTATGGACAACGACACATTAATGCTCTTTGGTCCCTACTGTGTTCCAACATTTAAGCACATTTGAATCGGGTCTGTCCACTCGAGTCCACCTGATTCATATCCAGGATCCACCCAAATTCAATGTTCTTTCTTTAGTCTCTTTGGCCGATCCGATTGCAATGAACCCGAAGAGGCACGCTGCACGTGATGCTAGGTATATTAGGATTGATCTTGTGATGACCAGACATCATAGCAATTTGATATCTCTTCTACTGGGGATCTAGCCAGACTTGTGTTATTTGAAACTCGGAATTGTACTCTTTCAAATTATTTAGTATGTAGATGTTTGAAAAAAGTCCCATCGAACCTAACTTTGTAAGACAGCTATGTTTGAAATAACGGGAGGATATGACTTAAAACAAAAATTTAATTAGGAGGAATTTTAACTTGACTCAACTTGATCATTCAAGACTGATCACGTGACTTGCTATCAAGAAAAGAATTGCAATACTTTTGGCTTTTTCAATTCCTCCTAATTTGTTTAACATAATGAAATGGTGTTTCGTAAAATATATGACTCATGCTCTGCTCGCAAAGGAGTTGTGGATATTGATAGGGATGAGTAAGACGGATTAACCGAATCGAGAACCGCCTAGATGAGCTGATTCTAAGTAGTTCCCAAAGGCGTTGGCTTGGTTCATGCTTTCATAAAATTAGAACTGATGATTTTCGGTTCAGTGCTTGATTCTTGGGGAAGGGAGGAATCGGACCGACATTACTGGATCGGTCCCATTATTATTATTGTTTTTATCTTAAGACTTAAATGTAAATCTAATCGATCGCTACCGTGAGTCTTCCATGCCTCCTCACTCCGAGTCCTCTTCTCTCTGCCTCGGCCCTCTTCCACTTCACGATTCGGTGGCTGAGCAGCTCCTCATGCGCACTCCTCCTCTCCTCGAATCTTCCAACGACGAAACCGATCCCTTTTCGCAGCCTCTTCTTGTCGGCCCATTTTGCCCTCTTCTTTCTTCTTGGGATCTTTTCCCTATCCGTTACTTTGCGAAGCTCAACAGTCGGTTCTTGTCTGCATTCCCTGGATTTCTCGGATTCTCGGAGGAGATGAGCGTCCCGGGCGTTGCGCTTTCGTCTGTGGTAGCGATTGTGTCAGCTTTGTATGCACAGGCCCATCCATCCGCGTGGCGCAAGAGGCCCATTAAGAGATTTGCTTGTATGACGTGTGTTTCTCCGGGAGGCTTGAGGCACACTGAACAAAATGGACGAGCATGGTGGTGGAGATTTGCCATCCAATACTACAGTACTGAGACATGTCCCTCGAACACAATGAACAGAGGTTTTTTCTGAGAAAAGCCCAGCATTGTCTCAAGCAATTGTCTGGTACCGGTTCTATTGGACTGTCCGAGAACTGAAGTGGACCGGTCAGTTCGGTTCCAGGCACCTTCAATCTAGTCCCTGGTTCCGGAGAGTGAGAATCGATTCGCCTTCCAGTCTCGATCCCACTCGAGAATGGGAAACTATCTCTGTTTGATATTACTATATGTTGAATATCTTATAAGGAATCGACATATTCTTGCTAATTTTAGTGAAAAGAAGAGATTGGAGCTTTGTATTTACATCAAAAATAATTTTGCCACGGTAGGATATGACATGAATAGTCAATGTGAATGTGACATGAATTTACTGAACAAGCAAACTTGGCTGGATTCGACTTGACTCGACTAGAGTCTACTTAAAAAAGATTGAGATGAGTTTTAATGAGGGCCAATTCCATAAAAAAAACACTAATTTTAGGTATTGTCCCAAATCTGGCCCGAACTTTATTTTGTTTAAAAAAAAAAGCACAAACTTTCACTTGTGTCCCAAATCTGGCCCTCCGTTAATCCTCATTCCATAGTCATCAGACGTGACATTTCTACGTCAGCAATAATATCCAACACAACAAAACGATGCTGCATTCGAGTGTTTGGAGAAAGTATTAGATTTAAGTCTGCCTTCAAATGAGGTGAACTTTACAGATGATTCTTATGAGAAAAATAATTCAGTAGTTTCAGTTTCAGGGAATGAGGCATATAACTAGGGCCATTAGATCAATTAACAATTGGCAAGTTGTTTGCAATGTTAGAAGCTGGATTGGAAGTAGAAGATTACATTGCCTTAAAACGAGATATTAAAAGTGTGTGCATCTTGTAGTTAAATAGAGATGTGAAGCCCATTTTATCTCAAATAAAGTTCGGTAGGATTAGTGACAACACCTAAAGTTCGTGTTTTTTTGAGGACAAAATAAAGTTCGAGCCTAGATTTTGGACAACACTTAAAGTTCATTTTTTTTTTTAACAAAATAAAGTTCGTCCAAATTTGGACAACACCTAAAGTTTGTGCTTTTTTATGGAATTGGCCCGTTTTATGATAAGCGTGAATTCAAAGCTAGAGGCCCGTTCGTCCCGACGCTCCTCTCAATTGCTGCTTTCGACTTCCCATGGCCTGTCACCCCCAAAACGACGGCGCTCCTCCGCCCCTCCACCGCCGTCCGCCGCCGTGCGTCCTCCTCCTCCGGCACCCCCTCGAGTTCTCCCTCCTCGACCGTCCCCTCCCCGACGACTTCCGCTTCCTCAAGTCCTGGGAATCGCCGCTCCCCCTCGACGACTTCCTCTCCTCCTCCGCCGACGCCCGCTCCGCCGAGGCGATCCTCACCTCTGGCATCACTCCGGTCACCGCCGACGTGCTCCGGCGGCTCCCGGGGGTCCGCCTCGTTGCCACCACCAGCGCGGGCCTCAACCACATCGACCTCGTCGAGTGCCGGCGGCGAGGGATCGCGGTCACCAGCGCCGGGGATGTGTACTCGGAGGACGTGGCGGATCTGGCGGTCGGGCTGCTGATCGACGTGCTGAGGAAGGTCTCGGCGAGCGACCGGTACGTGAGGCGTGGGTCATGGAGTGGCGAGGGAGAATTCGCGCTCGGATCGAAGGTAATAGAGCTCGCTCAATCTTCTTCACCTGTTTCTGACGATTCTTGTCGTCGATAGTCGTTTGGATGAGTGTTTAGCAATCAAGAGGAGGAGAATTGGGTGAAGGTGAGCTTTAATGGAACGTGCAAGAGACATTATGTCAAAGCTTTGGACTCTAGACCATGGAGAGATCGATGATGAACTTTTTAGCTGAACACAATGCGATTTGCTTTGTGTAAGATCAACTTCTGGAGAAAGAATAGGTGGATTGGACAAGCATCGTTTTCGCTTGTTTCTCGAGGTACAAGTGTTTTATCGATTGTTCGACTATTAATTGGTCTGATCGGGTGGAGGATGTTTGTGTCGAGTGAACAAGCCTCTAAGTTGAGACATTTAACTCTTTGGGCTGGCCAATCATATGATTGTTTGATGAGAAAAAGCGATGATCAGTACGAAGGGTCTACCTTCTAATTATGATGGACTCTGGTAAGGGGGTAATACTAGTAGTTGAAGGTATAAAGACTATCTAGATGCATAATGAGCATTTTCGTCATGACGGGCAGGAAACCTCTTCATTAATAGACGATGTTTTGAAAGATTGGATGTTGTTGTTTTCCTTTGTTCAACTTTGATGCATACAACTTCCCAAAATTTCTAAATTTTGATTTATCTAGTGTTCATGTGTCCGACTATATCAGTAAATGTGTTAGGTAAGATTTTCTAGTTAAGAGGGATGGTTTGGCCCCGAGATTTACCTTTGATGGGGGAGTTCAGTCTGATATGCTGTTTGAGCATTTCCTGGCGTGGCTTAATAAATTCAACGGTGCAATTACTGATTTTGTTATAAAATGTTGCAATATGGGGTCACTCCATGTTTTACAGCCGTGGCATTGAGTATTTTATAGCAAGGTAATTGAAATAATGAATGTTATGTCTTCTCTTGAAAATTTCTATACTGATGGATTTGACTGTGACGAGTAGTGGCATAACATAAGATCCTCTGAACTGGTTGGCTTAACAAATGCTTGTATAAAAGTATCTCGTCTTTTTTTTTTTTTTTTTTTTTAACAATTTAGGGAGAACTCATATTTCATTTTATACAACTTTATCTTATTGTCTCCAGTTATACATGAAGTGTAAATAATATCTTCTCTGCTTGTGGTGGTAATATAACTTGCAGCTGGGAGGCAAGAGAGTCGACATTGTTGGATTGGGAAGGATTGGCTTAAAAGTTGCTAAAAGGCTCGAGGCCTTTGGATGCGCCATTTCATATAACTCAAGGAAGAGGAAGCCATATGTTTTGTACCCTTTCCATTCTGATGTTCGTGAACTCGCCACTAACTGTGATGCCCTTGTAATCTGTTGTGGCCTGAATGAGCAAACCCATCACATGATCACTAGGGAAGTACTATTAGCTTTGGGGAAGGAAGGTGTGGTTGTTAACATTGGTCGTGGATCAATTATCGATGAAAAGGAAATGGTGCAACTTCTAGTCCAGAGAGAGCTTGGAGGAGCCGGTTTGGATGTGTTTGAGAATGAGCCCAATGTTCCTGAAGAGCTCCTTGCTCTTGATAATGTCATATTATCCCCACATAGAGCTGCTTTTACCCCAGAATCCTTTTCAGATTTATGCGATCTTATCATCAGGAACTTGGAAGCTTTCTTTTCAAATAAACCCTTGCTTTCCCCTGTGTTAGATGAGTGAACCGGCTGCTTCGCCGTCCCATTTACTGTTCAAGTCCTGAGGGAAGGCCCGGTGAGTCTTTTTATCAAAATCCTAGAATTTGATCAATGGTTTGGTTTCCACCGACTGACTGTAGAGTGTAAAATGGTCGCTGAGTTTTAGCAATTGTCATCATTCATATTCATGATGCCAGAAAGATTGGAAAGGGAGAAAACAAACAAAGGCGGCTTCCCAGGCATCTCACTGGAGATTCTTCTTCTAATCCTTAGCGGGCTCTGATTGATTGCAGAACCTTATCATGCAATGCTTATACTGCATGGCATGGTAAGGCGATATCTCGCCGAACCTATCTGAAGTTCTTGTTTTTCAAGACCTTGTGCATCAGCTCCTACAAACACCGCCCGATACACTTCCCTGCGTGTTCGGATGGTTGCTTCGGGCAGTTGCTTCGGCCCTACAAGCTGCATATCATCAGTCTCGGCTTCAAATGATTAATACTTCGGTTGGAGACTGAGCAGAGCCCAACTTCAGCTTTTGCTAATAGCAGATTGTTGAAAAGGTGTCAGGCTAAGTTTGGTGTATTGGAAAAATGGGGTAAACAAAGAATGATCGTTCGTGCTACTTTTTACTTATCAATCACCGGATCACTTCACAGAACAAATGGGAAAAGTACAAAAAAAGTCCTAAATCTATTGTATTGGTATCAATTCAGTTCTAAACCTTTGAATTGGACCAATTTAGTCATAAACCTTTTAATATTGATACCAATTCAGTCCATTCAGCCAATTTTGGCCGGCCGGTCTGACATGGACGTCGGCCGGTGGCCGGACGGCCGACGTGACAATTTTTATTATTATTTTTATATTTTTCGATTTTTTATTATTTTTTTAATTAATTTTTTACTTTTTTTTTTTCTTTTTCCTTTTCTTTTCCGCAAGGCAGTGGGCGGCGAGCCTATGGCGGCCATCGTCGGGGTGGAGGTGAGGGCCGCGGGCAAGACCGAGCGAGGCCGTGACCCTCGCCTCGCCCGGCGATGGCCGCCATGGCCTCGCTAGCCGCCGGCGAGGTGGCTTCGCTCGGATCCGGGCGAGGCCGGCCATGCCCCGGCCTTGCCGCGGAGAAGGTGGCCTTGCTCGCGGCGGAGAGGCCATGGCGGCCATCGCCGGGCGAGGCGAGGCCGCGATCCTCGGCGGCCGGCGAGGGCCGCGGCCCTCGCCTTCGCCCGGCGATGGCCAACATGGCCTCACCAGCCACCGGCGAGGCGGCTTCGCCGGATCGGCCGCGAAGCCCGCGGGCGAGGCCGAGCGAGGGCCGCGACCCTCGCCCCGCCCGGCGATGGCCACCATGGCCTCGCCGGTGGCCTTGGGAGAGGTCGGGCGAGGGCCACGACCCTCGCCGGTGGCGTGCAAGGGCTTCGCGGCCCTCGCCCGGTGGCGGCGAGCCTCACCGGGAGGCTCGCTGCCACCGCCGGAAAATAAAAGGAAAAAGGGGAAAAAAAGAGAAAAAAATTAATAAAAAATAATAAAATATCAAAAAAATCATAAAAAATCATAAAAATTGCCATGTCAGCGTCCGGCCACCGGCCAACGTCCATGTCAGCGTTGGCTGGCCAAAATTGGCCGGATGTACTGAATTGGTACCAATATTAAAAGGTTTAGGATTAAATTGGTCAATTGAAAAGTTTAGGGCCGGGTCGGCACCAATGCAATAGGTTTAAGACTTTTTGGTACTTTTCATCACAACAAACATATTATGACTTTGCAATTTCCTCTGTGCCCAGAGAATTAAAGACTGTCCGCGCGTCTCTGCAAAGAGGAGAGAGCTTTTGAGGATCAGGAGAGTCGCACAGAAGTTGCATATTCTTTGCTTGTAGTTGCAATGCTCGGTGCGGCTTTTGATGGAGGCTAACAGGGAAATCATTTTGCAGGAAATTTTTTTGTCCCTTTTCACAGATTAGGAAATTCATTTCTGTAATTTTAAAAGTGCATACTTGCTTTGATGGTAAATTATTTTTATCAACTGAACATTTTTAGCAAACCAAATGCGTAGAAATTCAGAAAAATAATTTGGAAATAATTCTTATATTCAAACAAATTTACTTATTATTTCAAGTGACACAAGCGATCATTTTTAAGAGAATGTTTTTTGAATTATTTATTTTTTGTAAAAAAAAAACCGAGCATAAAATTCTATGGACTCTTGGATCGCTTAAAGTGAGCTTAAATAGACTTATGAGACAAATTAAATGAGACCTCCCCCACCCTATTGACTTGAGAACCAAAGTAGAGTGGAATGTATCCAGTGTCGATTGATTAATAATAGCGAAAATTTATCATCTCCAATGCATGGACTCGTATTAGGTCTGAACATAAACTTTGTGTAAATTATGGTTAATCTGTATCTCGATGGCACTCCTTAATCCGATTTTTAGTTAAAAAAGAAAAAATCAATGGACCCCCTATAGCATTGTTTTATTCGCTTTAAAAAAAAAAAATCACATTGTCCAGATCAACTAAGAATATAGATATCCATACTTTTTCTTGTTTCTTCTCGACTTTCTTTTTTATCATTTTTTTTAACCAATGCATCCTAAAAGTTACAGCGACTTCTATGGCGGCTCCGATGCCTCCGGCACCATGGGTAACCCCACAGACGCCCTTGCCAACCCCAACATTACTAGCTTCCGAGTAATGCTTGTCACAAGATTTCTCAAAACTCTTATCAGATATGGAATCGGGCTGCCAAATTAAATCAAGAATCGGACCGACCAGTTTAGCTAAAGTCTAGTCCGTTTTCGGAGATTCTGCAATATTAGTGTCTCGATATGTGACATTAGTACAATATTTGAAGTACAATATTTGAACAGGCGGATGATATTAACCTGTCAAATTACTCTCATTTTTCGCGCGAGATCTGCCTATTCACTCGTGGAAAATGTTACGAGTGGGGCTTGTGGGTACAAGAACTTGTAAAGCCAGGGCTACAGTGTGAACACGGGGGCCCTGAGCTCACCGCTGTTCAACAACGGGCTGAGCCGCCGGTGGAGCCCCTCACTTGGGGAGCCTCTCCATCTTCATCACCAACCACCAACTTCCGCCCCTCTAACTACGCCCTCCCCCAAAGACATCGGCGTGGTGGTGCAACCCTCCCCGCCCGCACATCGTCCTCGCCATTGCCTATATTCCTCAAGATCGCCGAGTACCGTGCCAGCATTGTCCCCATCTCTTACCGCCGGTGAGATTCCGACGCTTCCTTTGTTTCACGGTTCAATCTGGTCTTGAGTTGGGGGTTCTGGCCTTCGTCATATGCTGAGTCAAAAATATTGGAAGCATGCAATAACTGCAATGTGCTTGCCAGCATGTGTCAAAACACGCTACGGAACTCAGGCGCCTCCTGTAACATTGTTTCATTCCTTATTTTTCTTTAAAAGAAATCTCAACATTGACCATAACCATACTTACCTTTTCACCAAAAAAAAAAAAAAAACATTGACCATAACCAAATCTACACATAACATAATCCCCTTTTATAACATAGCTCATTTTGGTTTCTTCTTAATTTTCTTTTTCACCACCAACTTCTTCTTTAACTAAACGCATCCTAAAAGTTATGAGACAACAAGCCTAACGACGATGAATTGCGAAAAATTTCTTCATACGGCTTTAAGGGTTCCTGCCTCTCTTGTTCGTTTATTGTCAATCTTGTTATCAGCCCCATATGGATGATTGGAGAAGAATCCCATTGACTATTACAGTACAGCCATGTCTGGTTCTGCAGCAAGCATGACCTACCCACCACACTAGTCAAGCATGACCTACACCACTCTACATGGAAAGTAGGTTTAGGACCGACCCGACAACCTCGAGGTGCCCCCATTTACGAAAGTCCCAAGTAGCATCTTGGACCACTGCCCATGTATGGACAACGACACATTAATGCTCTTTGGTCTCTACTGAGTTCAAACATTTAAGCACATTTGAATCGGGTCTGTCCACTCGAGTCCATCTGATTCAAATCCAGGATCCGCCCAAATTCAATGTTCTTTCTTTCGTCTCTTTGGCCGATCCGATTGCAATGAACCCGAAGAGGCACGCTGCACGTGATGCTACGTATATTAGGATTGATCTCGCGGTGACCGGACATCATAGCAATTTGATATCTCTTCTACTGGGGATCTAGCAAGACTTGTGTTATTTGAAACGGAATAGTGCTCTTTCAAATTAGTTAGTACGTTGATGTCTAAAAAAAGTCCCATCGAACCTAACTTTGTAAGACAGCTATGCTTGAAATAACGAGAGGATATGACTTAAAACGAAAATTTAATTAGGACCAATTCCAACTTGACTCAACTTGATCATTCGAGACCGATCACGTGACTTGCTATCAAGAAAAGAATTGCAGTACTTTTGGCTTTTTCAATTCTTCCTTATTTGTTTAATATAATGGATGGTGTTTCGTAAAATATATGATTCATGCTCTGCTTGCAAAGGAGTTGTGGATATTGACAGGGATGAGTAAGACGGATTAACCAAATCGAGAACCGCCTAGATGAGCCGATTCTAAGCAGTTCCCAAAGGCGTTGGCTCGGTTCATGCTTTCATAAAATTAGAACTGGTGATTTTCGGTCTAGTTCTTGATTCTTGGGGAAGGGGAGGAATCGGACCGACATTATTGGATCGGTCCCATTATTATTATTGTTTTAATCTTAAGACTTAAATGTAAATCTAATCGATCGCTACCGTGAGTCTTCCATGCCTCCTCATTCCGAGTCCTCTTCTCGATTCGGTGGCTGAGCAGCTCCTCATGAGCACGCCTCCTCTCCTCGAATCTTCCATAGGCGAAACCGATCCCTTTCCGCAGGCTCTTCTTGTCGACCCATTTTGCCCTCTCCTTTCTTCTTGGCTCTTCTACTTAGCGAAGCTTAACAGTGGGTTCTTGTCTGCATTCCTTGGATTTCTCGGATTCTCGGAGGAGATGAGCGTCCCGGGCGTTGCGCTTTCGTCTGTGGTAGTGATTGTGTCAGCTTTGTATGCACAGACCCATCCATCTGCGTAGCGCAAGAGGCTATAAGAGATTTGCTTGTAAGACGTGTGTTTCTCCATGAGGCTTGAGGCACACCGAACAAAATGGACGGGCATGCTGGTGGAGATTTGCCATCCAATACAGTACTGGGACATGTCCCTCGAACACAATGAACAGAGGTTTTTCTGAGAAAAGCCCAGCATTGCCTCAAGCAATTGTCTGGCACCTTTGGCTTTCCAGTATCCTCGGCATGCCGCTAGAGTTTAGTTTAAAAATTTTGTTCCAAAACTATCCTCACTTAATTTTTATTTTTCTGTTTTTGCCCTCGTGATATCACTATTCATCTTCTTCTCCATTGAGTCGACCGGCCTGATAGCGTGTGACTATGAGGGGTCGGTGACGGGCTAGAGAGAGGTTGGTGTGGTTGACCGTCGCCAGCTAGTCGTGCAACCTCGACAAGTCGTGGCTACCCTAGATCTCGCGTGACCTTTGTGAAGGGCTGCTTGAGGTTGCGTGACCAAGCGAGTCCTCATTGTGGTCGCCGTGACTTGTGGCGACCCGGATCTAGGTTGTGCGCCCCTCGCTAGGGGTCGCCCGACCCCAGGTGGCCCTCATTGATTGTCTTCGGGGTGGCTTGAGGTCTTGCAATCTTAGATGTTGACTATCGGTGACAAATTTCGATTGTCAGCGGTCACTTGCCCTTCACTGACCAACTTTTTTCTTTTTCTTTTGAATGAATTTTTTTCTTTCTTTCTTTTTAATCACATTCCAAACACTATTTTGCTTAAAGGTACTTCATAATGAACTTTCAGATTATAAGTTAATAAACACAATTTGTAAATTGTGTTTGGAAAACTCCTTTAACTTAAAGTTTTTGCATTTTCCCAAATGGTTTCCCAAAAAATCCAACCAAACGCACCCAAAATCCCGTCCATTCATATTGGCTATTCATGTGATGTTGGGCTATGCCTAAATTATTCCCATGTAAATACAAATTTTATTCTTCTTTTTTAAAGGTTAATATTAAGAAAAGCCTCTATTAATATACATATAACAAATTTGGCTCTCGTTAGTTTCTATTAAATTTTACCTTCAAATTACTATATTGAATGACACGTGGCATTTGGTAGGTATGCCTTTGGTTTGTTACAGATGTATCAGTTTATGATTTTTTTTATGGTATTAATTCAATTTAATGAAAACCGTGGCTAAATTTAACGTAAATGTAACAGTTTAGAGTTTTTGGTGTGAAAAAATTAATTTGGGGTAAATTTGTTCATTTTGAATTTTTCACAGTATCAACTTAAAAAAAAAAAAACTAAAAGATGGTAAGAATGTGTTGGTTTCAATAAGTCTCGAATGATCTGATCAAAAAGAAAAAAAAGAAACTTTCGAAGGATCATATCAGGTTACGTCGGAATTTCTCATAAGTAGACTTTTGTCATGTTCAAGTCATATCCTTGTGTCATTTCAAGCATCGCTGCCCTACAAAGCTAGATTCGACGAGACTGCTTTCTTATTCAAACAAGCACAATTCCGATGTTCAAATAATTGGCGTCGCATTCGATTCTCAACAGAACAGCCATCGCATGGCTATGATATTTAGACTTGGTGACATCATTCTTAATATACCTAGTATCACATGTAGCGTACCTCTTCGGGTCCATCACGATCGGGTCGGGCAAAGAGACGAAAAGAAGAACATCGAATTCTGTTGGATCCGAGGGTGGACCCGAGTCGATTGACCCAATTCAAATGTGCTTGAATGTGTGGACTCAGTAGGGACCAAAGGAGGGGGGGCATCCTGCGGCTGTCGGGTCGGTCCAAATCATACTTTCCATGTAAAGTTACTCTCGTTATGTTATGATATATGGTTGATTAGTGTGGTAGGTAAGGTCATGTTTGCAGCAGCTGTACCAGACATAGCCTGTTTAGTTCAACTTTAGGAAAATAGGTTTGCATTTCTCCAAATATCTTTGAATGAATGGACATTTGGTGAAGACAAGAGTGTTTGGATACTCATTTTGGTGTATATTTTGTAAAGTAACTTTAAGATGAAAAGAAAAAGGAAAAGAAAAAAGGAGGAGGAAATGTAGATGCGTCGAAGAGGGCAAAATCGCGGGGAGGCAACTTGAGCTACTAGCGATGGTGGTGCTAATGGTGGTAGGGAGGCGACCGGTGGTGATGGTGGTGGGGAGGTGGCTCGCTTGAGGTCGAGTGACCCCAGTGATGCCGCCTGAGGTCTGCTTGAGGTTGCACAACCTCAGGTGGCAGCGCTTGGGTCACTCAACCTAAGCGACGTCTAAAGTCGCCCAACCTTATGCCAACTTGCTTGAGGTTGCGTGACCTCGAGCGAGGCTTTTCGGCGGCCAAATTTGGTCGCTCGTGGCTGAGCTTTGCCAACTAAGCTTCGCTAATGGACCGGCAAGTCCAAGGATGAAGACAATAAAAAGCATTTTTTAAGAACAAAAGAGGAAACACGATTATCAATGAGGGCAATATTGGAAAGATAAAAAAGTCATTAAATCCTCACTTAGCTTACAAAAAATGTTGACATTTCCAAATACCTAATAACTTTTTTAAAGGATTTTGGGGATTTAAAGTCCTTTGGAAATGCTGAATTAAATAGGGCCTAAGTGCGTTTGGGAAAGGATTTCCCAAAGTCTCTTGGGCCCCTTGGGCTAAATTACCCTCTCTCCCTCTCTCTACATAAGACCGAAACTCCTGCTAATCACAACTCCTGACTTCCCACCCATGACCTCCCACCCCCAAAACGACGGCGCTCCTCCGCCCCTCGACCGTCGCCCGCCGCCGCGGGTCCTCCTCCTCCGGCATCCTGCTCAGTTCTCCGTCCTCGACCGGCCCCTCCCCGATACCTTCCGCTTCCTCAAGCCCTGGGAATCGCCGCTTCCCCTCGGCGACTTCCTCTCCTCCGCCGACGCCCGCGCCGCCGAGGCGATCCTCACCTCTTGCATGACGCCGGTCACCGCCGACATGCTCCGGGCGGCTCCCGGGGGTGCGCATTGTCGTCACCACCAGCGCGGGCCTCGAGCACATCGACGTGGCGGAGTGCCGGCGGCGTGGGATCGCGGTCGCCAATGCGGGGACGCATACTCGGAGGACGTGGCGGATTTGGCGGTTGGGCTGCTGATCGACGTGCTGGGAAGGTCTCGGCCAGCGACCGGTACGTGAGGCGGGGGTCGTGGAGCGGCGAGGGAGAATTCGCACTCGGTTCGAAGGTAATCGAGCTCGCTCAATCTCTTCACCTGCATCTGACGATTCTTGTCGTTAATGGTTGTTTAGGTGAGTGTTTAGCAATCATGACAGGAGAATTAGGTAAAAGCAAGCTCTAATGGAACGTGCAAGAGCCGGCATTTTAGTATTTGACAATTTGAGAACTGAGTTTCGCCATTGATGAATATGTGCTCTCTGCTGCATTACGTCAAAGCGTCGGACTGGAGGCCGTGGAGAGATTGATGATTAGCTTTTTAGCTGAACACAATCATTTGACGGCGGCATGATACGCATTGTATGGATCGACTTATGGAGAAAGAATAGGTGAATAGGACAAGCATAGTTTTCGCTTGTTTCGCTATCGATTGGTCTGATCAGGTGGAGGATGTTTACACCGAGCGAACAAGCCCCTAAGACGAGATTGGATTTAGTTGTTTTCCTTTGTTCAACTCTAACGGATTCTGCTTCCTTAAATTTTTAAAATGTGATGGGTAAGATCTTCAAGCTAAGATAAGATGATTCGACCCTGGGATTTATCTTCCATGGGGACTTCGGTCTGATTTGTTGTTCGACGGAGTTATATGGTCTCGACTTGAGCATCCCCTGGCTTGGCTTAATAAATTAATTGGTGCAATTACTGGTATTTTTTTGCCAAATGTTGTGATTTGGGTCACTCTGGGTGCGTTTACAAAGGACTTTTGTGATAAAAAAATATAAAAAAAAATTAATTGGTAAGGGCGGCCGCCGCGATCGAAATTTGTCGCCGGCGGGTGACATTTGACTCAAGTAGCCTCGAAGACAACTGGGGAGGGCTGCTCGGAGTCAAGCGACCCCCGAAGATCACGTGCAAAGGCCGCCGGGGTCGGGCGACCTCCGACGACGCCATCGCGACCTTCGGCAACCCCGGATCTAGGGTGGCGAGGTCGCGCGATGCCGCCTCGACCTCCGACGACCCCGCCGCGACCTAGATCCGGGCGTCGAGGTTGCGGGAGGACCTCGCCGCCCGGATCCGGGTTGCGGGAGGTTGCGCGATCCGCCGTGACCCACATCCGGGGGCGGCAAGGTCCCGAGACCTTGCCGCCCCAGATCTGGGTCATGGAGACCTAGACCTCGCCGTGACCCAGATGGTGAGGCGGTTGCGCCACCCCTTGACGACGGTTGTCCGGGCGACGGTCGCCGGCGACTGCCTGCCCTTCGCCAGCGACCGCTCGTGGAAGAAGAAGAAGATGATGAATAGTGAGGGCAAAATCGGAAAAACGAAAAACCAACGAGGATAATTTGGGAAGAAAAGTTTTTATTTAGCCCTTCCTCAGTATGCCCTGCCTTGAGCTTTCAGCCTTTGTGAAGGCTACATTTTGCAAATGGGATTTGAAAATTTTTTGCCAAACACCCCATCCTTGGCCCAAGGATCTATGTGGCTTCAAAGTAGCTTCTTCAAGGCTACTTCCAAACGCACCATGTTTTACAGCCATGAGTAAAGTGTTTTATAGCAGCGCGATTGAAATTATGAATGTTTATCTTCTCTTGAAAATGTCTATGCCGATGAAATTGACTGCGTGAAGTACTGTTGGACGCTGATGGAATTGACTGTGTGAAGTACTGTTGACTGAACTCATGCTTGCGTTGTTTTCTTTCGCTAATCGGGTGTATATGTAGAATAGTATGTCATCATTGATCTAGTAGTGTTCATTTGTCCGACTATAACAGTAAATATGATGGGTAAGATCTTTTAGTTAAGATAGATGATTCTGCCCTGGGATTTATCTTTGATAGGGGTTTGGTCTGATATGTTGTGTGGCAGAGTTATATGGTCCTAAGCATCCTCTGGCTTGGCTTAATAAATTGATTGGTGCAATTATTTTTTTTTTTACTAAATGTTGTAATTTAGGTCATTTACACCCATGGCATTATGTGTTTTATAGCAACGCTATTGACATTGTGAATGTCTATCTTCTCTTATGCTGATGGAATTGACTGTGAAGCACAGTTGGACAATCCATTGAGGGTCAGTAACAGAAGTGGCATAACATAGGGCCTTTTGAACTGGTTGACTGAACTCATGCTTGTGTGGTTTTCTTTGGCTAGTGAGGTGTAGATGTAGAAATAGAATGTCGTCATTCATTTCCATGATTCAGGGAGAATTTTTCCATTTTATAAGACTTGATCCTGTTGTCTCAGTTATAAATGAAGCGTAAATAATATCTTCTCTACTTTTGGTGATAATTTCACTTGCAGCTGGGTGGCAAGAGAGTTGGCATTGTTGGATTGGGAAGGATTGGCTTAAAAGTTGCTAAAAGGCTCGAGGCCTTTGGATGTGCCATTTCATATAGCTCGAGGAGACAAAGCCATACGTTTCGTACCCCTTCTATTCCAATGTCTGTGAGCTCGCCACTAGCTGCGATGCCCTAGTAATCTGTTGTGGCCTGAACGAGGAAACCCATCACATGATCACTAGGGAAGTACTATTAGCTTTGGGGAAGGAAGGTGTGGTTGTTAACATTGGGCGTGGATCAATTATTGATGAAAAGGAAATGGTGCAACTTCTAGTCCAAGGAGAGCTTGGAGGTGCGGGCTTAGACGTGTTTGAGAACGAGCCCACTGTTCCTGAAGAGCTCCTTGCTCTTGATAATGTCGTGTTATCCCCACATAGAGCTGTTTTTACCCAGGAATCCCTTTCGGATTTATGTGATCCGGTCATTGGGAACTTGGAAGCTTTCTTTTCAAATAAGCCCTTGCTTTCCCCTGTGTTAGATGAGTCAACCAGCTGTCCGCCGTCCCATTTACTGTTTAAGTCCTGAGGGACGGCCCGGTGAGTCTTTTTATGAGAATCCTAGAATTTGATCCATGGTTTGGTTTCCACTGACGGACTGTAGGGTGCAAAATGGTCGCTGGGTTTTAGCAATTGTTATTATTCATATATTCATGATGCCACAAAGATTGGAAGGGGAAGAAACGAAGAAGGCTTCTCAGGCATCTCTCTAGAGACTCTTTTTCTAATCCTTAGCGGGCTTTGATTGATTGCAAAGCCTTATCATGCAATGCTTATACCGCGTGGCATGATAAGGTGATATCTCCCTGAACCTATCTGGAGTTCTTGTTTTTCAAGACACCGCGCATCAGCTCATACAAACATCACCTGATACACTTCCTTGCGTGTTCGGATGGTTGCCCCGGGCAGTTGCTTTGGCCCTACAAGCTGCATATCATCGGTCTCGGCTTCAGATGATTTATGCTTTGGTTGGAGACACAGCGGAGCCCAACTTCAGCTTTTGCTACTGGCAGATTGTTGAAATTCAGGAGTCACGGTAAGTTTGGTGAACTGGGAAAATGGGGTAAACAAAAAATGATTGTTCTTGCTACTTTTTATTCATCAATCACCAGATCACTTCATAGAACAAACATATTCTGACTTTGCAATTTCCTCTGGGCCCAGAGAATTAAAAGGCTTTCCGGGCGTCTCTGCTAAAGAGGAGAGAGCTTTTGCGGATTAGGAGAGTCGCATAGAAGTAGTATCTGCGCTTTTTGTAGTTGCAATGCTCGTTGCAGCTTTGATGGGGCCTAACGGGGAAATCATTATTCAGGAAATTTTTTTGTTCTTTTTCAGGTTAGGAAATTTATTTTTCTAATTTTAAGAGTACATATTTTCTTTCATCGTAAATAATTTTTTATGAACTAATCATTTTCAGCAAACTCAATGCGTAGAACTTCAAAAAACTAATTTGGGAATAATTCTTATATTCAAACAAATTTACCTAATATTTCAAGTGATACAAGTGATATTTATTAGGAAATTATTTTCTGAATCTTTTTTTTCCGCGAAATAAACCGAGCATAAAATTCTATAGACTCTTAAATTGCTTTAATTGAACTTAAATAAACTTACAATACAAATTAAATGAGACCTCCCCCGCCCTTAATAATTGGCTTGAAAATCAAAGTGGAATTGAATGTACCAAGATTCGATTGATTAATAATGGCGAAAATTTATCATCTCCAATGGATGGACTCGTATTAGGTTTGAAGATAAACTCTTGTATAATTTATGGTTATTCTGTATCTCGAAGGCACTCCTTAATCATATTTTTCATAAAAAATAAATCAATGAACCTCCTATAGCATTGTTTTATTCGTTTTTTTTTTTCCTTTTAAATCTCCACATTATCCATCATCAGATCAACTAAGAATATAGATATCCATCCTTTTTTCGTTTCTTCTCGACTTTATTTTTTATCTTTTTTTTTTTTTTAAATCAATGCATCCTAAAAGTTACAGCGACTTCTACGGCGGCTCCGACGCCTCCGGCACCATGGGTAACCCCCTAGATGCCCCTCCCACCCCTGATCTTATTCGCCTCCGAGTAATGCTGGTCGTGAGAGTTCTCAAAACTCTTTTTCAAATATGAAATCGGATTGTCAAATTGAACCGAGAACCAGATCAACTAATTTAACTAAAGTCTGGTCCCTTTTGAATATTCCGCAATGTTAGTGTCTCGATATGTGACATTAGTACAATATTTGAAGTACAATATTTGAACAGGCGGATGATATTAACCTGTCAAATTACTCTCATTTTTCGCGCGAGATCTGCCTATTCACTCGTGGAAAATGTTACGAGTGGGGCTTGTGGGTACAAGAACTTGTAAAGCCAGGGCTACATTGTGAACACGGCGGCCCTGAGCTCACCGCTGTTCAACAACAGGCTGAGCTGCGGGGCACGCTTTGAGATCATGTGTGTGAACGGCCGCCGGTGGTGCCACTCACTCGGGGAGCCCCTCCATCTTCATCACCAACCACCAACTTCCGCCCCTCTAACTACGCCATCCCCCAAAGACATCAGCGCGGTGGTGCAACCCTCCCCGCCCGCACATCATCCTCGCCATTACCATGTTCTTCAAGATCGCCGAGTACCGTGCCAGCATTGTCCCCGTCTCTTACCGCCGGTGAGATTCCGACGCTTCCTTTGTTTCACGGTTCAATCTGGCCTTGAGTTGGGGGTTCTGGCTTTCGTCATATGTGGAGTCAAAAAGATCAAAGCATGCAATAAGTGCAATGTACTTACCAGCATGTGTCAAAACGCGCTACGGAACTCAGGCGCTGCAATAATTGAAATTATGATGCCTAAATGTGAAACTCTGCTCGCACCATTCCATGCCCGTGACACTTTAAAGAAAAAAGGACGCTGGAATTAGCACAAGATCTGTACGTTTCTTTGAAGAGTGTGACAGGACCGAGAGATTTTACTGTAGACAAGATTGATGGTAGGATTGAAGATTTTACTCTCTCGTGAGCGGCCACATGCTTGATGCCAGTTTCTTGGTACGAGGCTGCCAGCATTCAGTCAGTTGAAAGGTGTACGAGGTTTAGTAGGCGTCACTACTTTTGACTTCCCAGGGCCTCCCACCCCAAGACGACGGCCCTGCTCCGGCCCTCGGCCGCCGTCCCCCGCCGTGCGTGCTCCTCCTCCGGCACCCCATCGAGTTCTCCCTCCTCGACTGTCCTCTCCCCGACAACTTCCGCTTCCTCAAGCCTTGGGATTCGCCGCTCCCCCTTGACGACTTCCTCTCCTCTGTCAACGCCCACCCTGCCAAGGCGATCCTCACCAATGATAGGGCTCCGGTCACCGCCGACATCACCGTCAGTGCGGGCCTCAACCACATCAACCTGGCAGAGTGACAGCGGCGCGGGATCGCGGTCGCCAGCGGGGGACGCGCACTCGAAGGACGTGGCAGATTTGGCTGTCGGGCTGCTGATCGATGTGCTGAGGAAGGTCTTGGTGAGTGACCGGCACGTGAGGCGCCGATTGTGGAGTGGCGAGGGAGCATGCGCACTGGGTTCGAAGGTGTTAGTGCTCCCTCAAATCTCCTTTCTCGTCTCTGAGTTTCGCCATTGATGATCACGTGCTCTCTGTTACATTATGTTAAAGCTTTGGCCGTATGGAATCACCTCCTGGAGAAAGAATAGGTGAATCGGACAGCATCGTTTTCGCTTGTTTCTTGAGGTAGAAGTGTTTTCTTGATCATTCCACTATGGATTGGTCCTATCGGGTGGAGGATGTTTATGCCGAGCGAACGAGCTCCTAAGTCGAGAACTTTCAACTCTTTGGGCTGGCCAACCGTGATTGTTTGACGATAAATAGCCATGATCGATACGAAGGGTCTACCTTTAGTTGATCTGGACCTCTGATGTCTTGTAGGGGGGTTAACACTAGTAATTTAAGGTATAAAGACCCAATCTAGTAGACCCATTAAAATCGATCATGGACCCATTAAAATCGATCGTGGACCCATTTCTTAATCCATATGGGTGTTAAATGCATGATAAATGAGTTAGTTATATTAAGAAATGAGTCATAAATGGGTTTCAACATAATATAAGTGTTAAACGGGTTACACGGATTTACAACTTAATTGTCCTGTTGGATATGTTGTTAATCCTTTCCAGAGTCGGCGAAAACCCACTGATTGTACAAGCTGCGGAAGGAAAGGGATGATGATTGATGGGTGATGATACTCGGTAGGCCTTGTTTTAAGTGTTGCATTTTTCATTGGGTGCAAGACTAGAGAATGAGGATATGTTGATTACTTTAGACCCATAAAAATTGATCATATGCCCATATCTTAACCCATATATAATGGGCTATAATGTTATATGAATTAATTATATTCAGTAAATGGGATTAGAATGATAAAGCTCAAAATAATAAGGGTCTTAAATGGGTCTATAACTTATTTAGACCTAATCTATCTTTATGACTCTCTCGCCTCTCTCGATCTCATGTGTACTCACTCTGTGCTCTTACCTTAATTTGGGGGGAAATTTGTCAAAAAGTCCTATTCAATCTTAAACATTTTGAAATTTTACCAATGTAATCAATTCGGCTAAATATGATCGAAAATCACTGATGTAGACGTCGGCCATCCTATATAATACGGCTGGCCTTAACGTGGACAAAATTTAATAATTTTTAATATTTTATTTTAATTTTTTTCCCCTTCTTCCTTGCCCAAGGTTGGCGAGGGATCCTCACCAATTGTAGCCTTTGGCCGGCTATTGGCCATCACCAAGGCTAGGTGGCTAGTGGAGAAAAAGGAGAAAAGAAAGAAAATAAAATAGAACAAAATATTTTTCAAAAATTTAAAAAATTTGTGCATGTTAGCATCCATTGTGGCATGTAGGAAAGTAGACATACACGTTAGCAATTTCCGATCAAAATTGACCTGAATGACTTAATTAACAAAAAGTGAAAAATGTTTAGGACTTAATTAGTAAAATTGAAATGTTTAGGACTAATTAGCAAAATTTAGAACTTTTTGGAAAATGAGTTTTCCTATATTTGGTTAAATATAGAAATGTTTTAACAACATGAGTTTGGTCAAGTAAAGTTTGGATTGGGATGGATCGGGTATGGGTCACTAAATTTATATTGGACAAAAATGAGTTAAAATTGTTCACAAAGTTAGTTATATTCACTAAATTTGATAGAGAGATTGATTTTAATATTTAAATGATACTTGGTACAACATTGGCGGACACCTTTTCAACTAAAAGACTTGAAAACACCATATGAAATCATAGTGGGAACTCCTCTAGTTGGTGTGCATTTTGAGGATGAACTATGTGGAAGTTGGTGGGTTTATAACAACTTAGTCCAATGAGGAGAGGGAGTAATCGAGGGAGCGAGAGGGCTCAGACAAAGAGTGACTCTTAGCATGCTTATAGAATGACGAATGGGATGGAATGAATCGAATTGAGCACTAAATAGAGAAAGGGTTCCTTGATTATACGTGTGAGATTGAAAATAAGTTACAAGATGCTTCATTTGATGTGACAACGTTTAGCATTAGAACTCTAATACCAAACGTGCTTAGATGAAAGCATTATCGAGAAAAGTGACCTCTCAAGAAAGTATCTATTCATATGCCAAAAGACAAAATGGTGAGGCTTGACATATGATGGGAGAAAGTAGGTGATGCCTAGAGCAAGTAATAAAGAGGTGTCACAAATAGAACTCACACAATTTTACCAACTTTTTTGTTAAAAAAGAAGGAGAGAGATTCGTATCTACATCAAAAATAATTTATGCACGATATGAGATGACTTGAACAACCGGGACGAATATACCACTAATTTATTGGGCGAGTAAACTCAACTCTCAACTTAAAGAAAAAACCCTCAACTCAACTCTACTTAAAAATCGAGATGAATTTATCTTATTATTTTCATTATACCAAAATAATTATAAAAATGACGTCAATAATGTAATGGCGCCAAATTCCTTTCCCCAATGGCAACAAAATCTCCCTCCTACCCTCCCCCTCTCTACGTTTGACCGGACACTCCTCTCAATCGCTGCTCTTTGACTTCCCATGGCCGCCCGCCCCCAGGACGACGGCGCTCCTCCTCCGCCGCCCCTCCGCCGCCGTCCCCCGCCGCGCGTCCTCCTCCTCCGGAACCCCACCACTTCTCCCTCATCGACCGCCCCCTCCCCGACGGCTTCCACTTCCTCAAGCCCTGGGAATCCCCGCTCCCCTTCGACGACTTCCTCTCCTCCGCCGACGCCCGCGCCGCCGAGGCGATCTACTCCTCCGGCAGGGAGGCGGTCACCGCCGACATGCTCCGGCGGCTCCCGGAGGCCCGCCTCGTCGTCACCACCAGCGCGGGCCTCAACCACATCGACCTGGCCGAGTGCCGGAGGCGCGGGGTCGCGATCGCCTGCTCGGGGGACGCGTACACGGACGACGTGGCGGACTTGGCCGTCGGGCTGCTGATCGACGTGCTAAGGAAGCTGTCGGCGAGCGACCGTTGCGTGAGGCGTGGGTCGTGGAGGAGCGAGGGTGAATTTGCGCTCGGATCGAAGGTTTTAATGCTCGCTTAATCTGTTTATCTGTCTCTGACAATTTTCGTCGTTAATGGAATTTTCTGGATGAGGAGAATTTAGTGAAAGTGAGCTTTAATTGAATGCGGAAGAGTCGGCATTTTCGGTAATCGACAATTTGAGAACTGAGTTTCGCCATTGGTGATTATGTGCTCTGTTACATTATGTTAAAGTTTCGAACTTTAGACTGTGGAGAGAATGATGAGTTTTCTTAGGTATACACCATTCATATGACAGATGCTGCGATGTGCTTTGTACCAATCGGCTTCTGGAGAATGAATAGTTGAATAGGACAGCATGGTTTTTCACTTGTTACTTGATGTTAGAAGTATACTTCTGCACCATTAATTGGTCTGATCAGGTGGAGGACGTTTAGACCAACCGGATGAGCCTGTAAGTCCGGACCTTTAGCTCTTTGGGCTGGCCAACCATGATTGTTTGATGAGAAAAAAACTATGATCGGTATGAAGAGTCTATCTTGTAGTTATTATGGACCTCACACACTAGAAATTTAAGGTATAAAGACTGTTTTCAGATGCATAAAAAGCTTTTTCCATCGTGATGGCCAAAAAAACCTCTCTATTAATAGATGATCTCTTGAAAGATTGGATTTAGTTATTTCCCTTTGTTCCACTGTAACGCATTCAACTTCCTAAAATTTTTTGATTTTGATTTATCTAGTGTTCGTGCGTTCGATTGTAACAGCAACTATGATAGGTAAGATCTTCCATTTAAGGTAGATGTTCAGTTCCAAAGGTTTAGCTTTGATGGGGAGTTTGATTTGATATGTTGTTCGACAGAGTTATATGGTCTTGAGCATCCCCTAACTTGGCTGAGTAAATTCAGCAGTGCAATTACTGATTTTGTTATCGAAATTGTAACATGGATTGCTCCATGTTTTGCAGTCATGACATAAAATATACTATAGCAAGGCAACTGAAATTATGAATATTTTATCTTCCCTGGAATTGACTGTGAAGCACACTTGGACAATCCATGTAGGGTGAGTAACAGATGCAGCATAACATAAAGTCCTCTGAACTGGTTGACTTAATTCATGCTTGTGTGGTTTTCTATTACTATTGAGGTGTAGATGTAGAATGTATGCCATCGTTTATTTCCATGATTCAGGGAGAATTTATTCCAGTTTACACGACTTGATTTTATACTGTCTTAATTATACATGAAGTGTAAATTAGATCTTCTCTGCTTGTGGTGGTAATTTCACTTGCAGCTGGGCGGCAAGAGAGTTGGAATTGTTGGATTGGGGAGGATTGGCCAAGAAGTTGCTAAAAGGCTTGAGGCCTTTGGATGTGCCATTTCATATCACTCAAGGAAGAAAAAGCCATACGTTTCGTACCCTTTCTATCCCAATGTCCATGAGCTCGCCATTAACTGCGATGCCCTTGTAATTTGTTGTGGCCTAACTGAGCAAACCCACCACATGATCAATAGGGAAGTACTATTAGCTCTGGGGAAGGATGGTGTGATTGTCAACATTGGGCGTGGACTGATTATTGATGAAAAGGAGATGGTGCAACTTCTAGTCCAGGGAGAGCTCGGAGGCGCTGGCTTAGATGTGTTTGAGAATGAGCCCAGTGTTCCTGAAGAGCTCCTCACTCTTGATAATGTCGTATTATCGCCACATAGAGCTGTCTATACGCCGGAAACCTTATCAAATTTATGCGATCTCGTTGTCGGGAACTTGGAAGCTTTCTTCTCAAATAAGCCCTTGCTTTCTCCTGTGTTATATCAGTGAATTGACAGCTCAGCCGGTCTATATCGGCCCCGTTACCACCGCTAAACTAGATTCAGTTGGCTTTTACCTAAAGCAGTCTTTCTACAGACTTTGGTCACAATATGTGTGCCTTGATGGCATTTGTTTTGCATCCCTACAAGCATGTTCGGTGTGGCTAACCAAACTCTCTGTGGCCACGGGATGGTAATAAGAAGATCATCTCGAAAAGGAGCCAACTGACTGTCTATTATATTCTTCCCTGTGATGGTTTCGTCCTGTTGGATTTGTTGTTAATCCTTTCTGGAGTTGGCGAAGGCCAACTGATTGTAAGATAATCTGTCCGGTGCTACAAAGAAGCCGAGCAAGGAAATAGATGGTAGAATGATGATACTGGGTAGGGCTTGTTTTAACTGTCACGTTTGTCATTGGGTGCAGGACTCCAGAATGGGGACTTGTTGATCACTGAACACTTTTTCATGAAATTGAAAATAGATGATCAGATCCTGTGTTGTGCATGTAGCTCTAGTTCTCTAATGTTGATGTCCTGGAACTTCTGTAGTATTACGTTTTCTTTGGTGGCAAATATGTTCTGAAAAGTTTGCACTTTGGGAGAAAATCGACTCTAGATGTCGGTCCAAACCAACCCTTTTATTGAAATAGAAATATAGAATTGCCTAAAGATCTAGTAGGATTGAAGATACAAGATTTCGACGTTATCTTAGGAATGGATTGATTATTATCACATGAGGCTTCCAAATGAAGTTTTCTTTCGATATTCAAGTCATCCCGAATTCTCTTTTTATGAAAATTGTAAAGACGCTTTCCCCAAAAGAGTGATCTTCATTTTGTGAACAAGAAAACTGTTGAAAAATGATTGTGGTTAATTTTTTTAATTAGATGAGTTGTTGTGGTTATTTGGCTTGCGTAAAAGACACAAGTAAAGATGTCCTAAAGCTGGAAAATGTTCATATTCTTAGAGAGTTCGTAGATATGTTTTTTTAGTACTTATTGGGTTTGCTTCCTGATAGAAAGAATAATTTTTGTATTGAACCGATACTTGGTACAACACCTATTTCAAAAGCATTGAATCAGATTATATCCTCTGAATTCAAAGAGTTGAAAACATAGTATGATATCATATGCATGACCACTTCTGATAGATGTGTAATTTGAGAAAGAACCTTATGGAAGCTAATGACTCGGTAATAAATTGGCCTGAAGAGGGTGAAGAGTGATCGTTGGAACATGAGGTTGAACAAGGAATGGTTTTCAACAAACTTGTGGGACGGCAAACAACAAAAGGAGTTGAATTACACACTGAGTAGGGGATAGTATTCTTGAATTATATATGTGAAATTAGAAAAAAAAAACTTTCAAAAGACAGCCATTTAACATAACAACAATGTTTAGCATTACAATTCTAATATTAAAGTTCCTATTCATACGTCAAAAGAAAATATCAAACTTATCACGGTTACGTAATGCCGCCAAATTCGTCTTTTGTCACCTTCCCCAATTCGACCGTACACTCCCTTCAATCACTGCTTTTGACTTCCCATGGCCTCGAAAACGGCGGTGCTCCGCCACCACCCCTCCCCCGCCGTCCACCACCGCGCGTCCTCCTCCTCGGGTAGCCCCGACGGCTTCCGCTTCCTCAAGCCGTGGGAATCGCCGCTCCCCCTTGACAACTTCCTCTCCTCTGCCGACGCCCGCTCTGCCGAGGTGATCCTCACCTCCGCCAGGGCTCCCGTCACTGCCGACTTGCTTTGGCGGCTCCCTGAGGTCCGCCTCGTCGTCACCACCAGCACGGGCCTCAACCACATTGACCTGGCCGAGTGCCGATGGCGGGGGATCGTAGTTGCTGGCGTGGGGGACACAAAGTCCGAGGAAGTGGCAGACTTGGCGGTCAGGCTGCTGATCGACGTGCTGAGGAAGGTCTCGGCGAGCGACCGGTACGTGACGCGAGGATTGTGGAGTAGCGATGGAGAATTTGCTGTCGGATCGAAGGTTTTAGTTCTTGCTCAATCTATTTATCTGTCTCTGACGATTTTCGTCGTTAATTTTTCGTTGGATGATTGTTTAGTGATCATGAGAGGATGATTAAGTACAAGTGAAGTTTAATTGAATGTGCAAGAGTCAGCAGTTTAGGAATCGACAATTTTGAGAATTGAGTTTCGCCGTTGATGGTTATGTGCTCTCTGTTGTGTAATGTTAAAAGCTTGGGACTCTAAACTGTAGATAGATTGATGATTTCTTTTAGGTAAACACGATCATTTGACGATGGTGCGATGTGCTTCGTACCAATCGACTTCTGGAGAAACAATAGTTGCATAGGACAAGCATAGTTTTCAATTGTTTCTTGATGTAGAAGTGTTTTATAGATTATTCAACTATTAATTGGTCTGATCAGGCGGATAATATCTCTACCGGGCAAACGGCTGCTGAATTGAGACCTTTAGCTCTTTGGGCTTGCCAATCATGATTGTTTGATAAGAAAAAGCTATGACCGGTACGGAGGGTTGACCTTCTAGTTATTTTGGATGACCGACATCTCGTAGGGGGTAACCCCAGTAATTTAAGGCATAAAGACTGCGTATGGATGCTTAAAATGTTTTTATCACAAGGGGCAAAAAAAACTTTTCCATTAATAGATGATCACTGGAAAGATTGGGTTTGGTTATTTTTCTTCGTTCAACTCTAAAACCTTAAACTTCCCAAAATTTTTAAATTTTTAAATTTTGATTTATCTGGTGTTCACGTGTCTGATTATAACAGTAGGTCTGATAAGTTCGGTCTAATTATGTTGTTCAACAGATTAATGTGGTCTTGAGCATTCTCTGGCTTGGCCTGTGCAATTACTGATTTTGTTGTCAAATGTTGTAATATGGGTCACTCCATGTTTACAGCCATGGTGACAAGTATCTTGTAGCAAGGCATTTGAAATTATGAATGTTGTGTTTCTCTTGAAAATGTTTATGCTGATGGGTATGATCGTGAAACACACATGGACAATCGATTTAGGGTCAGTAAGAGATGCAGCGTAACATAAGGCCCTTTTAACTGGTTGACTTTGCTCATGCTTGTGTGATTTTCTGTCACCATACATGAAGTGTAAATAATATATTTTCTACTTGTGGTGGTAATTTCACTTGCGGCTGAGAGGCAAGAGAGTCGGAATTATTGGATTGGGAAGGATTGGCTTCGAAGTTGCCAAGAGGCTTGAGGTCTTCGGGTGCGCCGTTTCATATAACTCAAGGAAGAAAAAGCCATATGTGTCGTACCCCTTCTATTCCAACGTCTGTGAGCTAGCCACTAACTGCGATGTCCTTGTAATCTGTTGTGGCCTGAATAAGCAAACCCATCACATGATCAATAGGGAAGTACTATTAGCTTTGTGAAAGGGAGGTGTGATTGTTAACATTGGGCGAGGACCAATTATCGATGAAAAGGAAATGGTGCAACTTCTCGTCCAGGGAGAGCTTGGAGGCGCCGGCTTAGACGTGTTTGAGAAGGAGCCTTATGTTCCTGAGGAGCTCCTTGGACTAAATTTTGACGCATATCTTTATCCCGATACTTCGTCGTCGATTCAATTCCAATGTACATTTCTATAATGGGTGTCACACCGTCGATTAAATTATTGTTCTTGTCACTTTTCGTTCATCAATCACCAGATCACTTCACAGAACAGACATATTCTGACTTTGCAATTTCCTTTGGGCCCAGAGAATTAAAAGCTTTCCGGGCATCTTTGCAAAGAGGAGAGAGCTTTTGCGGATTAGGAGAGTTGCACATAAGTATTTTTTGTGCTTTTTGTAGTTGCAATGCTCGGTGCAGCTTTGATGGAGGCTATCGGCGCGGCCGGGGGGGGGTGAAGGGTGATTAATCTATAAAAATAGAGTTATTTTACCTATTTTAGCCAATAAATAATGCAATATTTATGAGGAAATATTTGGATTTCTTTCTGATTATTTGAATTTTCCTTATTTATGCAGAATAATGAGATATGAAGAAGATAAGGAAAAGAATGGCAAAAATCAAGAATTCAAATCAGAAAGCAGTGAAAGATAGATATCAAATAAAAAGTCCTCTAATTTACTTTCTGATTTTATGCGCAATTGCTTGGAGATAAGGATATTGGATATATCTGGAGAACATTGAGAGCTTCAGGGGGCAGCTAGTTTTTTTTTTAGATCGTTTTTCATTCTCATTGTTGTGAGAGTTTTTCAAGTATTTTGAAGATAAGACAAAAGTGGTGACAGAATTCGTGTTCTTTAATTCAAGATGCTGGGTTTGATTTATATTTTTATTTCTTCTTCTACTATGTTCTAATTTTCTTTTGTTAGGGTTACGATGTAACCTCACCATGATGATGTGAATTTCATGATTTTTATGTTTTGCAAGTGATTTCATTCATGTGAGTTATATATTATTGTACTTAACGCTTTTGAGTAATTTACCACTACTTGAATGATTGATGTGCATGTTTGAGACTGAGAAGTGATAATATGCAATTACTCATTATAATATATAACCATGAATTAAACATGGATAGAGATATACTGCTTAATTTGTATCTGAGACTGAGAAGTGATAATATCCAATTATTCATTATAATATATAACCATGAATTAAACATGGATAGAGATATACCGCTTAATTTGTGTAGCTTTTGGTAATGACGTGATCCAAAAGACTCATTGTAAGCCGGGAATATTCATAGATTTTAATGCACTTATATTTATTTTAATTCACATAGAGATATAGTGGATTAATAAACTAAGTAGGTTTGCTATACCTAGAGATATGATAGTAAATAGATTAAGAAATTCCGCTATCACATGTTTGATTTTGTTCTTGTACATGCAACAATATGAAATTCATATCTAGTGGTTATGGTAAAATTAGATGCTTTAACATATTTATCTGATTGATTTACTGCATTTAGTCTCCAAATTTTGTTTTTCAATTTATTCTCAATTACATTTTGATCTGTTAGATAAATTTTAGAATTAATCTATTTTAGTATTTAATTAGTTTATTAATCATCAATCTCCGTGGGACGATACTCTTTTTCATTATTATATTACTTGTTCAATACGTTCACTTGCATTTAGAATTTTACGAACAAAGGGGTGGGGGGAAATCATTTTTTAGGAAATTTTTTGTCCCTTTCCAGATTAAAAAATTCATTTTTCTAACTTTAAGTGTGCATACTTTCTTTGACCGTAAATCATTTTTCATCAACTAATCATTTTCAGCAAACCAAATGCATAGGAGTTTAGAAAAATAATTTGGAAATAATTCAAATATTCAAGCAAACTTACTGATTATTTTAAGCGATAAAAATTTTTAGGAGAGTGTTTTCCGATTTTTTTTTTTTTTTTGGTGAAACAAACCGAGCATAAAATTTTATAGACTCTTAGATCACTTTAATTGAGTTTAAATAAACTTACTAGACAAATTAAATGAGACCTCCCCACCCTTAATAATTGACTTGAAAACCAAAGTGGAATGGAATGTACCAAGTGTCGATTGATTAATAATAGCGAAAATTTATCATTTTCTATACATTGTCTTACTTGTATTAGATTTTGAAATCACTTTTGCATCAAATATGTCAATCAATATATTGAGGGTACTCGTAAATCAGACTTAAAATGAAAAAAAAAAAGAAAAAAATCAATGAACCTCGTATATAAGGAAAAGTACGAAAAAAGTCATAAAACTTTTGTATTAATACTAATTTCATAAGTATTTTTATATTGATATTAATTCAATCCATTTGGGAATTGTTAACGTAGATATTGGCCGTCCTACGTGGTATGGTAGGCACTGATGTGGACATTTTTATTATTTTTTATTAATTTTTTTTCTTTTCTTCCTCTTCTTTTCTTTTTTCCATTATGGGTGACGAGGGCCGCAAACCTCGTTGTGGCCTCGCCTCCGATGAGCTCATCGGTTCTTCTTCTTCTTCACCCGACATGGAGAGCAGCCTCTCCATTCTTCAATATTGATGGGCTACGGCGTGAAAACAATGGCCTTGAGCTCGATGCTGTTCAACAACGGGCCGAGATGCTGGCATGCTTTGAGATCAAGTGTGCGAACAACCACCAATGATGTCGCTTACTTGTCGGAAATATTAGGCCTCCTTCCATTTGTTAAGATGCACGTGTGAGTGAGTTGTGTTAGAAAAATCTTATATTGAGAAATTGATTTGGTGTGGAATAGTTAATATATCATGATTGGTCATAACTCATTGATTTAAGATTTTAAGTGAACGTGGGTCAAACTTGATATATTGACAGTTTCAGACTTAAGTTTCCTCTTAATGATCTCTCCGAAAGAAGTATTGGATTTCTGTTGCGCACTCCCAACACAATCTTCATCAGCTTCTGCCCGTCTAACTACGCCATCCCCCACGGACAACGGCGGGGTGGTGCAACCCTCCCTGCCCGCACATCGACCTCGCCATTGCCCATGTTCCTCAAGATTGTCGAGTACCGTGCCGGCATTGTCCCTGTCTCTTACTGCCGGTGAGATTCCATTCCGACGCTTCCTTTGTTTGACGGTTTAATCTGGTAATGAGTTGGGGGTCTGGCTTTCGTCAGATGCTGATATATGCGAAGTCAAAAAGGTCAACGCATGCAATTCGTGCAATGTACTCACGATCAGCATTCGTCAGAACACGCTATAGAACTCCGGAGGGATCCGCAATAATTGAACTTGTGATGACTAAATTGGAAACTCTGTCCACGCCATTCCATGCCCGCAATCCTTGAAAGAGAAAAAGGGGTGCTAAAAGCGGCATAAGATCTCTACCTTCGTTTGAAGGATGTGACGGGACTGAGTTTTTACTATATCCAAGATTGAAGTTGGTGTGGAAGCTTTTACAGTCTCTCATGAGTGGCGACATGATTGATGCCAGTTTCTTGGTACGAGGCTGCCAGTTTCAGTCAGTTGAAAGGTGTACGAGGTTTGGTGGACATCTCTACTTTCGTCTTCCTATGGCCTCCTACCCCAAAAACGACGGCGCTCCTCCGCCCCTCGGCTGCTGTCCCCCCGCCGTGCGTGCTCCTCCTTCAGCACCCCATTGAGTTCTTCCTCCTCGACCGTCCCCTCCCCGATAGCTTCCGCTCCGTGAAGCCCTGGGAATCGCCACTCCCCCTCGATGACTTCCTCTCCTCTGCCGACGCCCACCCGGCCAAGGCGATCCTCACCAATGGTAGGGTCCGGTCACTGCCGACATGCTCCGGCAGCTCCCGGGGTCCGCCTTGTCTTCACTGCCGGCGTGGGTCTCGACCACCTCGACCTGGCCAAATGCTGGAGGCGCGGGATCGCCATTGCCGGCACAGGGGATGCATACTCGGAGGACGTGGCGGATTTGGCGGTCGGGCTGACGATTGATGTGCTGAAGAAGGTCTCGGCGGGTGACTGGTACATGAGGCGTGGGTTGTGGAGTAGCGAGGGAGAATTCGCACTTTGGTTCGAAGGTATCAGAGCTCGCTCAACCTCTTCACCTGTCTGTGACGATTCTTGTCATTCATGGTTCATGGCTGTTTAGATGAGTGTTTAGCGATCAAGAGAGGAGAATTAAGTGAAAGCGAGCTTTAATGAAAAGTGCAAGAGCCAGCAATTTAGTATCCGACAATTTGACAGCTGAGTTTCGCCATTGATAATGATTACGTGCTCTCTCTTACATTATGTTCAAGCTTTGGCATCTAGTATACCCCTATTTCTTTATTCATGTAACGGTTAAATGAGTATAAATGGATTAGTTATATCAAGAGACCCAAACCTCATTTGTCTAGGTTTACAAGGTTTGGTGGGCATCACTACCGTTGACTTCCCATGGCCTCCCACCCCCAAAACGACGGCCCTCCTCCGCCCCTCGGCCGCCGTCCCCCGCCATGCGTGCTCCTCCTCCGGCACCCCATCGAGTTCTCCCTCCTCGACCGTCCCCTCCCCGACAACTTCCGCTTCCTCAAGCCCTGGGAATCGCCGCTCCCCCTCGACGACTTCCTCTCCTCTGCCGACGCCCGCCCCGCCGAGGCGATCCTCACCAATGGCAGGGCTCCGGTCACCGCCGACATGCTCCGGCGGCTCCCAGGGGTCCACCTCGTCTTCACCGCCAGTGCAGGCCTCAACCACATTTACCTGGCAGAGTGCTGGTGGTGTGGGATCGTGGTCGCCAGCGCGGGGACGCGCACTCGGAGGACGTGGCGGATTTGGCGGTCGGGCTGCTGATCGATGTGCTGAGGAAGGTCTCGGCGAGTGACCGGCACGTGAGGCTTGGGTTGTGGAGTAGCGAGGAGAACTCGCACTCAGTTCGAAGGTATTAGTCGTCCCTCAATCTGCTTGCCCGTCTCCGACAATTTGATAACTGAGTTTTGCCATTGATGATCATGTGCTCTCTGTTACATTATCTTCGATCGGGACTCCAGTCCGATATGTTGTTCGACACAGTTATATGGTCTTGAGCATCTCCTGGCTTGGCTTATTAAGTTCGATGGTGCAATTACTGATTCCTGTTTCATCAAATGCTGTAGCCGGTCACTCCATATGTCATTTATTTCCATAATTCTGGAAGAATTATTCCATTATATACGACTTGATCTTTATTGTTTCAGTTATATGCATGAAGTGTAGATGATATCTTCTCTACCTGTGGTGGTAATTTCACTTGCAGCTGGGCGGCAAGAGAGTCGGAATTGTTGGATTGGGAAAAATCGGCTTGAAAATCGCCAAAAGGCTCGAGGCCTTCGGCTGCGCCATTTCGTATAACTCACGGAAGACGAAGCCATGCGTTCCGTACCCCTTCTATTCCGACGTCGGTGAGCTTGCCGCCAACTGCGATGCCCTCGTTATCTGCTGTGGCCTGAATGAGCAAACCCACCACATGATCACTAGGGAAGTACTACTAGCTCTTGGGAAGGAAGGTGTGATTGTTAACGTCGGGCGTGGATCAATCGTCGATGAAAAGGAGATGGTGCAGCTTCTGGTCCAGGCAGAGCTCGGAGGCGCCGGCTTGGATGTGTTTGAGAATGAGCCCAACGTTCCTGAAGAGCTCCTTGCTCTCGATAACGTTGTATTATCGCCGCACACGGCTGTTTTCACCCCGGAATCCTTCTCGGATATATGCGATCTCGCCGTCGGGAACTTGGAAGCTTTCTTTTCAAATAAGCCCTTGCTTTCTCCTGTGTTTTATTAGTGAATTGACAGCTCAGCCGGTCTATATCGGCCCTGTTACCACCGCTAAACTAGATTCAGTTGGCTTTTCCCTGAAGCAGTCTTTCTACATACTTTGGTCACAATATGTGTGCCTTGATGGCATTTGTTTTGCATGACTACAAGCATGTTTGGTGTGGCTAACCAAACTCTCTGTGGCCACGGGATGGTAATAATACGATCATCTCGAAAAGGAGCCAACCGACTGTCTATTATATTCTTCCCTGTGATGGTTTCGTCCTGTTGGATTTGTTGTTAATCCTTTCTGGAATTGGCGAAAGCCAACTGATTGAATGATAATCTGTCCGGTGCTATGAAGACGCCGAGGAAGGAAATAGATGGTAGAATGATGATACTGGGTAGGGCTTGTTTTAACTGTCACGTTTGTCATTGGGTGCAGGACTCCAGAATAGGGACTTGTTGATCACTGAACACTTCTCCATGAAATTGAAAATAGATGATCAGATCCTGTGTTGTGTATCTAGCTCTAGTTCTCTAATGTTGATGTCCTGGAACTTCTGTAGTATTACGTTTTCTTTGGTGGCAATGTTCTGAAAAGTTTGCACCTAGGGGGAAAATCGACTGTGACATTCCCTTTTTTTGTCTTCTTCTTGTCTCTCCTCTTTCTCCTCTCCCTCACGTTTCCTCCCCCCCTTCTGTCAAGTCCCGTCCACCTCGCTTTTTCTCTCTCTTTCTTTTCTCTCCTCCCCTATCCCCTGCAGCCCCTCGCCTTTTATCTTTTCTTCTCTTCTTCTTTTCCTGCCCCCCCCACCCCCATCTTTTCTTCTTCTTTCTTTTCCTGCCCCCCCCTCTCAGCCGAACCTACTCCTCCTCCTCCTTCTGTTCCATCTTTTCCTTGCTTTGTTTCTTCTTGGCCTTCACTACCCCCATCATCTTCACCCCATCTCCACCACCACGCCACCATCACCATCACCATCTCACGCCACCTCCGTCCGCCGCTTGGAGCCGTGCCGTTTGTCGTCCTCACCACCAAACCACCATCTTTGGCAACACCACCGTCGCCGCTCGCTGGCCGTCCATGCCGCCGTTGCTTCGAGCCACCGCCACGCCCAAGCCGAGCCCCCCTTGACCGTGAGCTTGAGGAGTCACGTTCGTCACGTTCTCGACATTGTCGCGCCGCCTATTTATGTTTTGGAGAATAATTTTTGAACAGAAGAACGCGTTTGGTAATTGTACAAAATTTCTATTTATAAAATAGAAAAAGAGTAGAAACACGTTTGGTAAACTTGTATAATTTTTTTTATCATCCAAGTTAATTTCAGGGCCGGAGAAGGATCATTAGGAATCGAATCATGTACACCCGAGGTTCGGCTATTACGTCCCATATTCGGGCACTAATAGAATCTTTAGTTGCATAGACATTGAAGGACTACTCCTAACCCTCGATTGGGTTTTCTAGCCGACCCCGAAAAAATGAGGCTAGTGACAACTCCTAGCTTTCATCTAGTTTGTTTTTAACAACTTGTAGATAATAAATGAATTCATTGTGAATCGTGAGCTCGCCTTCGCCGGAAACTTGTGAGTGAACCTCCTAATCGTGGATTAGGGTGTTAATTACATTTAGGGTAGATTAGTTTAATATTAACGGCAGCTAGTATTAGTTAATTTTATTTTATTCTTAATTACTATTAGTTTAAGTAAGTACGATTAGATTAATTAATCATGATTAGATTAATTAATTGAGTTTAGTTTAATTAATAATAATTTATTTAATCGTAATTTATTTATGTAATTGTTATTTATTTATTTAATCGTAATTTAATTAATTAATAGTAATTAGCCTAATTAATTGCGATTAGTGAATTAATGATGGATTGGCCGTTAAGTAGAATTTTATGCCCGTTTTTCCGGATGAGATTGTGCGTAATTCCGATTGTTTGCACGTGTGATGTTATGTTATTGATTGCCCAATTGTGAATTTTATTTATTATTTGCAAGTAATTAGAAAAATATGAGGTGTCGGGTTTGACGCCAAATTTTACGTGCTAAATAAAACCGTGGGGTTTAAAATAGAAGTGTGCAAAGTTTGACGGGTTAATTTCAAAAACGTAACCATGTATAAATATTTTATTGGGATTTTTAAATGTGGAAAATTTCCAATGTGATGATTTGAAAACGAAATATTTTGTTGACTAATTAATGGCAATAAAAATTGGCTTGATTGATGGTCTAGGTTGCATGGATACTCACCGGAACCCTTAGTGTCGTGTCCGACACTCCTAACATGTGTCACACGCTCTGACACGTGGTCAACTACCTTCGACACACTCCGACACCCAAGTCGGAAATTCCAACACGTGACTCCGACACACACGGGGTTATTTTTACAAATTACCAAAACTTTTGGGGTCTAAATATAAATACATGAAAAAAAAAGCTAAAACAAATTTCAATACTTGTTTGAAGATGTTGGAGTGCTTGAAGTTGCAAATCTTTCACTTAATGAGCCGGAGATGGAGCTTTTTTTTTTTTTTTCAGAAGAAGTGGATAATGTGGATAAATGACTTTTGTTATATTTGATGATGGAATGTTGATTTTTTTTTCTTATTGTTAAATTTTAAATGTAATAGTGGAACGTGGATTACTTGTTTTTTCCTCCAAGTTTTATGGATTATTATAATGAAATGTAGTTGAATTTATCAAATTAAAACAATGAATGATATTAACAAATGTAGGATTAATATTTTTAGTATAGATTAATTCTAGGCTCTTATTATTATTATTATTATTATTATTATTATTATTATTATTATTATTATTATTATTATTATTATTATTATTATTATTATTTAGTTATTTATGCTTTTATATATTAAAATATTTATTTAATATATAACGTGTCGGAATTCTCTACTTTTGAGAAATGACGTGTCGGCATGTCGTGCCGCGTCGTGTCGCGTGTCGCGTGTCCATGTCGATGCAACCTAGTTGATGGTGTGCTTGAGTAGTCATTTAATTGAACCCGTCACCTAATGGGAGTTTGGGGGCAATACCCGATTTTTATCGGATGCTCAGCGGGGGTTTGGATGCCGAGTCGTGGTCAAAGCCGGACCGATGCTCTTTTATGGAATGCCATCTAAGCAGAGGTTCTAGATTATGCCGTATCCGATGGGGCGGGATGATGCCGACTCTTGTGTTGATCGTGGCCCGAGGGGTCGTAATAATTGGAACAGACGGTGCGCTTAGTTATTATTGATTGTGTTCTGATTATTATTTATGTGTGTTGTATGTGATACTTTTTAGCTTGCATTGCCGTTAGTGAAGTAGAGATAACCCCGATCTTTTTGACCCTTTTTGCTTATAGGTCATGTAGGAGTTGCATTTTGTTGTAGGCATGTAAATGTTATACTCATTGGGTTAACAAGTGGATAAATAAAGGTGCGGCTTTTGAAAATCGTTTGTTGTGTTTTACTATCCCTATTTTGTCGATTGACTAGGTGTTTATTTAATTCGTTTTCGCATGCGTTTAATTGAAAGATAAAAAAAATGGGTCGGTGACGTGTACTGAAATGTCGCATTTTTAATCGACCATTGAGGATGTTTAGGCGCTCGAGGTTCAGGGCGTGACATCGACTCTAGATTTTGGTCCAAACCAACCCTTTTATTGAAATAGAAATATAGAATTGCCTAAAGATCTAGTAGGATTGAAGATGCAAGATTTCGATGTTATGTTAGGAATGGATTGGTTATTCTCACATCAAGCTATTGTTGATTGCCTTCCAAATGAAGTTGTCTTTTGATATTCTAAGTCATCCCAAATTCTTTTTTTCTGAAAGTTGTAAAGACGCTTTTCCCAAAAGAGTGATCTCTGTTTTGTGAGCTAGAAAACTATTGAAAAATGATTGTGGTTAATTTTTTTAATTAGATGAGTTGTTGTGGTTATTTGGCTTGCATAAAAGACACGAGTAAAGATGTCCTAAAGCTGGAAAATGTTCATATTCTTAGAGAGTTTGTATACATGTTTTTCTGAGTACCTATTGGGTTTGCTTCTTGATAGAAAGAATGATTTATGTATTGAACCGACACTTGATACAATATATATTTCTAAAGCACCGAATTAGATTACATCCTCTGAATTAAAAGAGTTGAAAAAACAATATGATATCATATGTAGGATCACTTCTAATAGGTGCATAATTTGAGGATGAACCTTATGAAAGCTAGTGGACTGGTAATAAATTGACTGGAAGAGGGTGGAGAGTGATCGTCGGAGTAAGAGGGCCGAACAAGGAGCAGTTTCCGACAAACTTGTAGGACGGCATAGGATGGAAGGAGTTGAATTACTCATTGAGTAGGGGATAGTATTCTTAAATTATATACGTGAAATTAGGGGAAAAAAACGTACAAAAGCCGCCATTTAACATAACAACAATATTTAGCATTACAATTCTAATATTAAAAATTTCCTATTTCATACCAAAAAAAAAAAAAGTTCAAAAAGAAATATCAAGAAGCTCAGTGCGAGAATGGCGCCAAATTCCTCTTTATCGCCTACTCTTGGCTTCCCATGGCCTCTTGCGCCGAAAACGGCGGCGCTCCGCCGCCGCCCCTCCCCGCCGTCCGCCGCCGCCGCGCGTCCTCCTCCTCCGGCACCCCCACCACTTCTCCCTCATCGACCGCCCCCTCCCCGACGGCTTCCGCTTCCTCAAGCCGTGGGAATCGCCGCTCCCCTTCGACGACTTCCTCTCCTCCGCCGACGCCCGCTCCGCCGAGGCGATCCTCACCTCTGCCAGGGCTCCCGTCACCGCCGACTTGCTCCAGCGGCTCCCCGAGGTCCGCCTCGTCGTCAGCACCAGCGCGGGCCACAACCACATCGACCTGGACGAGTGCCGGCGGCGGGGGATCGCGGTCGCCGGCGCGGGGGACACGAAATCGGAGGAAGTGGCGGACTTGGCGGTCGGGCTGCTGATCGACGTGCTGAGGAAGGTCTCGGCGAGCGACCGGTACGTGAGGCGCGGATTGTGGAGTAGCGAGGGAGAATTTCGCCTCGGATCGAAGGTTTTGGTGCTTGCTCAATCCATTTATCTGTCTCCGACGAATTTCGTCGTTAATTTTTCTTTGGATAACTGTTTAGTGATCACGAGAGGATGATTAAGTACAAGTGAAGTTTAATTGAATGTTCCAGAGTCAGCAATTTAGGAATCGACAATTTTGAGAGTTGAGTTTCGCCATTGAGGGTTATGTTCTCTCTGTTAGGTAATGTTAAAAGCTTGGGACTTTAGACTGTAGATAGATTGATGATTTCTTTTAGGTGAACACGATCATTTGACGATGGTGCGACGTGCTTTGTATTGATCGACTTCTGGAGAAAGAATAGTTGCAGAGGACGAGCATGGTTTTCACTTGTTTCTTGACGTAGAAGTGTTTTATAGATTATTCAACTATCAATTAGTCTGATCAGGCGGATAATATCTCTACCGGGCAAACGGCTGCTGAATTGAGACCTTTAGCTCTTTGGGCTTGCCAATCATGATTGTTTGATAAGAAAAAGTTAGTACCGGTACGAAGGGTTGACCTTCTAGTTATCATGGACGGCAGACGTCTAATAGGGGCTAACACCAGTAATTTAGGGCATAAAGACTGTGTATGGATGCTTAAATTGTTTTCTTCATAAGGGGCAAAAAAACCTTTCCATTAATAGATGATCACTGGAAAGATTGGGTTTGGTTATTTTTCTTCGTTCAACTCTAAAACCTTCAACTTCCTAAAATTTTTAAATTTTTATTTATCTAGTGTTCACCTGTCTGATTATAACAGTAGGTATGATAAGTTCGGTCTAATTATGTTGTTTAACAGAGTAATGTGGTCTTGAGCATTCCCTGGTTTGGCTTGTGCGATTACTGGTTTCGTTATCAAATGTTGTAATATGGGTCACTCCATGTTTACAGCCATGGTGTAAAGTATCCTGTGGCAAGGCAGTTGAAACTATGAATGTTGTGTCTTCTCTTGAAAATGTTTATGCTGATGGGTATGACCGTGAAGCACACATGGACAATCGATATAGGGTCAGTAACAGATGCAGCATGACATAAGGCCCTTTTAACTGGTTGACTTTGCTCATGCTTGTTTGATTTTCTGTCACCATACATAAAGTGTAAATAATATATTCTCTACTTGTGGTGCTAATTTCACTTGCAGCTGGGAGGCAAGAGAATCGGAATTATTGGATTGGGAAGGATTGGCTTGGAAGTTGCTAAGAGGCTTGAGGCCTTTGGGTGCGCCATTTCATATAACTCAAGGAAGAAAAAGCCATATGTGTCGTACCCCTTCTATTCCAAAGTCTGTGAGCTCGCCACTAACTGCGATGTCCTTGTAATATGTTGTGGCTTGAATGAGCAAACCCATCACATGATCAATAGGGAAGTACTATTAGCTTTGGGGAAGGAAGGTGTGATTGTTAACATTGGGCGTGGACCAATTATCAATGAAAAGGAAATGGTGCAACTTCTAGCCCAGGGAGAGCTTGGAGGCGCTGGCTTAGATGTGTTTGAGAAGGAGCCTCATGTTCCTGAGGAGCTCCTTGGTCTTGATAATGTTGTATTGTCCCCGCATGCAGCTGTTTTTACCCCGGAAACCGTATCAAATTTATGTGATCTCATCACCGGGAACTTGGAAGCTTTCTTTTCAAATAAGCCCTTGCTTTCCCCCGTGTTGGATGAGTGAACCAACTGGTCTGCCGGTCTATATTGGTCTCCTGTTATCACTACTGAAGTCGATTTAGTTGGCTTTACCCGAAGCAGTCTTTCTGCACATTGGTGTCAATACATATGCCTTGATGGCATCCGTTTTGCATCACTACGAGCCGTGCTTGGTGCAGCTAACCCACTATCTGCGGCCACTTGACTGTTGATTATATTCTTCCCTGTGATGGTGTCGTCTCATCCTGTTGTATTTGTTAATCCTTTCCACAACTGGCAAAAGCCAACTGATTGTACGATAATCTCTCAGGTGCTACGAAGAATTCGAGGACGGAAAGAGATGATGAGTGATGATACTGGTCGGCCTTGTGTCATTGGGTGTAAGACTCTAGAATGGGGTCATGTCGATTGATTACTGAAGACTTCTTCATGAAAATGTAGACGGTATCATAAGATCCTGGGTCGTGTGTTGTAGCTCCGGGTCTGATTGATGTTTTGGAACTTCTTTATCATTGACTTTTCTTTTGAGAATTAGCAGATTGGCACAAAAGTGGTGCCTGCTTTTCTTGTAGTTGCAATGCTCGGTGCAGCTTTGATGGAGTCTCATCTTATAGAAAGGATGGTCGCAGCTCGTGAGCGTCACGGGCGCGAAAGACGGTCGGCGTCGCACCAAGGATGGATCCAAATTGACCCGACTCTCTCTTTTCCACCTCGATGATGTTCCCAGCATGAGCGCCTCTTGGTTTTGTAATTTCATGCTTGCTTGTGATTGTGTAGTGTCCGAAATCCAGTGGACTTTTGCATCACTTCAATTGAGCTTATAAAAAGGTCAGGTGACTAATTCAATGAAACCTCCACCATCCCATTATAATTATTTGCTCGAGAACCAGATTCGTTAACAAATAAGCGGAATGAGGTTCGTGTCGTACCGATTGATATAATTTTCAATATACCATCTTTCTTATATCACGTTTGAAAATATGTTGACACAAAAAAAGTGCGATTTTTAGTTATTATCGATATGAAATGATCGGTTTGAAGCAAAAAAAGTGGACTCGACAACCTTATATGCAATCATCAAAATTAGCAAAGAAAAGGGAAAATAATGAAGAATATACTATCTAGACATGTCTAGTCATCCGTGGAGGAAACCAATTGAATGGATTGAAGATTAGCCGATAATATATGTAGTTGATGACTTGGATGAAAGTGTTAGCACATGTCAACTAGTAACAAATTATGGCAGATTATATTACTAAAGTTTGTCGATATTGTATTAACTAAGGAGCAGATGATCGATCTAGAGGATTGCATCTAAGGCTCAGGCACATGTAAATCCATTAAGGAGATTGTAGTGAATAGTTAAGTGAAAATGAAGACCGAGGTTGCTATTTTGAAAGGAATTGATAATGTGGGAAATGAATAACTTTTTGGAGATAAGGCTACTATTTTAAAGGGAGTTGACAACGTGAGTATATGAGACTATTATTTTTGAAAGCGTCGAATTTCAATTCAATCACAAAAAAACTGCTCCTAGATAGTTATGATAGAAGGTCTATAAATGCCAAGTTCTTTCTCATCAATTGGAAGGGGCCCCTCGACAATCAAAATGTAATCTTTTATTATCTTTACTTTCTTGCACTTTATTTTTCCTTAATTATAGGTTTTCAATTTGTGTCATGCAGTAAATTTTGATGCGTATCTTTATCCCGATACCTCGTCATTAATTCAATTCCGACGTACATTTCTATAATGGGTGTCACGCCGTTGATTAAATACCGACATTACATCTTTGCATGTTCTTGAGCTTTGTCGTCGATTAAATTTTGACAAAGTTCATGCATATGTATTACTGTGGAAATGGTTATATTTTCAAGTCTTGTTGTTGATTGAATTCCGGCACGGTTTGTATGTACAATTTGGTTCAAAGTTCAAAATAAAGGTTTATAGTTATTTCTTGTCCACCTGGATATTTCCTGTCCGGAATTGCCATAGAACCTGTCTCCTCTCATCAAAAGCCGAAGAACGACTTTTGAAAAGAATGGTTTGTCGTTGATTAAATTCCGACAAAACACATGGCACACCTGGTGGGACCATTGTGGTCGATTTGAGGAGCTACGATGATGAGAACAAGGAATCAACTTGATATTGATGATGGTGGTGGTGACAATTCACAACCCGGTGGTAATGACAAGATGGGACACTTTGAGTCGTTGACTGCATTACTAGTGGTGGAGCAAGAATGGGGTGGAGATGTCAATATCCCAAGACAACACACCGATGAGCAAAGAAGACAATTAGAGCCAACTCCTGTAATGTTGGCCGCCATGTGATGGTTATTCGAGGAGCACAAGAATGAATTGACAAACCACATGATAAACTATATCGTCGACATGATCAAGCCAATTATTGCCAATACCTTCCGTGAAATTATGAATGAGCCAAGAACATCAAGTCATTCAATTCAAGTGCAGGCGAATCCTAATAATCCTGCATTTTTCTGGACCTATGAGACCGCTGATATCAATTATGGCAATTTGCCAATGACAAGGGGCATGTGATGGCTCTTAGGTTTTCTAATTTAAAAGAATCGAATGATTAACAAATCATTCAATTCTTTTAAAAGAGGGCATATGCTAACACCAAAGTGTTCGATTTTTAGTTATTATTGATATGCGATGATCGTTATGAAGTAACAAAAGTGGACTCGATAACCTCGTATGTAACTATCAAAATTAGTGAAGAAAAGGGAAAAGAGTGGAGAATATACTATCCGAGTATGTTTAGTCATCTGTGGAGGAAACCAATTGAGTGGATTGAAGATTGGTATTTGCAATTGATGATTTGGATGAAAGTGTTAGCTCATGTCAACTAGTGGCAAATGATGATAGATTATTTTATCAAAGTTATCGATAATGTGTTAACTAAGGAGCAGATGATCGATTCAAAGGATTGCATCTAAGGCTTAGACACGTGTAAATCCATTAAGGATATCGTTGAGAATAGTTAGGTGAAAATGGAGATTGAAGTTGCTACTTTGAAGGGAATTGATAATATCAGAAATGAACAACTCCTTGGAAATAGGGCTACTATTTTGAAGGGAGTTGACAACGTGAGAATATGGAACTATTATTTTTGGAAGCGTGAACTATAATTCAATCATGAAAAAACTGCTCCTAGACAGTTATGATAGAAGGTCTATAAATGCCAAGTTCTCATCAATTGAAAGGGCCCCGTCAATAATCAAATTGTAATCTTTTATTATTTTTTTTCTTGTACTTTATTTTTCCTTAGTTATAGCTTTCTGATTCACGTTGTAGATTAAATTTTGACGCATATCTTTATCTTGATACTTCGTTGTCAATCCAATTTTGGCGTATATCTAGATCATGGATGTGGCATCCTAAAATTTCATGACAACCCCTGGATATACCATGAACCATGAATAGGTGATGGAAGCGCCATCGGACTATGTTATGGTCATTGGCTAATAGATTACAATTTAACAAGGCCGAGCAATGGATAGACTATTGTTGTATTGGGAATATATCCTATGTCCAAGTGTGATTAAGGATTTGTATTAAAGGACAAATTGATAGGGAAAATTTTTATTCTTGGCCGTGCGTTTTATAAGTTGGATTTTTATTGATTTATGTTACAAAGTTTTATGGCCATATTAATTTGTAATTAGGTATTTATATAAGTGCGTGATTAAATGGAAAAAAAAATAGGAGAAGGTGTGGGCTGATTTTCTTAAGGCCGAACCAGCCCAAAAAAACTAGTCCACAGCCCCATCGTTTCTCCCCATTTGGTCGACCAAGCCTGGCCCAAATGAGGCCCATTAGCCTTGCATGAAGATCAACAAGTGGCTTGAAGGGTGCTACAAGTGGCGAGAGGAACTTACCAAGTGTCCATTGCCATGCAAACCTCATGATTACTAGTTAATCATGAGGGTGAAAGGAAGAAAAAGGGAGAGAGAAGGGGCGGATTGCACGAGGGGAGTGATTGTGCGAGAGAGGGAGAATTCGAGAGAGAAGGAGAGAAAGAGAGAAAGAGAGAAAGCCGAGGGAGAGAGAGTGTTCGTGGGTGCTTCGGTGAGGGAAGAGGAAGACCAAGCCCCGCCGTGCGTGCGCCTAGCTTCGCCATCGACCGTGCTGTGTTCGAAGTCCCGAGTCGCTGTTGCTTGCTTGATTTCGTCGGATTTAAGGCAAGTAGAGTCCATTGATCTACACTTTGCTTGCTGTGATTGTGTGTGATGTATGGTGAATTTCGGAGGTGGTGGAGGTGAGAATTTTCGAAGTTATGGGAGTAGTACCTTAGTCTAGTAATCTGTTTTCTGGAAAAACAGTCCGACCTTTGGTGATTTCGTGAGCTGCATGCAATTTTTTAGTTGGAATCTCACTTCAAATTCTTGATGAAAGTTGTAGAGGACTTCTTGAAGATTAACATACTAAAATTTGAGATGAAACGGACAAGTATTGGATGGCAAAACCATTTTTCTTCAAAGATACTAGATCGGGAAAACTGATATGTTGATCCCTTGCGGTTCTGTGAATTTTGTGAAATTATCCAGTCCGAATTTGATCTTGTGTCCTTGATAAAGTTGTAGACGACATCTTGAGGAGCAACATACTGAAATTTGAGAATAAAAGGACCAGTATTGATTGGAGAAATGATTTTTCTTTGAAGTGTTAAATCTGGAAATCGTTACCGAGGGTTAGGGGGAATTTTGGTGAATGTAGTTCATGATCTATAACGAATCTGACTTCGAGTTCTTCACAAAACTTTTACCTCTAGGTCTTGGATATGACATATCAAAATTTCAGAATTTTCTGAGTTGATTTAGGGTTTATACCGAATTTATGAATAAAACTGTGCAATGGTGATGTTCCGAAACTTTAAGTTGTGATGCATGGACTGTAGTGAACCGCACGAAACTCTTTTGACATGGTGTTCTTCATGAAACCTTTTTCTCTAGATCTTTTTTATAACATGTTAAATTTTCAGAATTTATTGAGATTGTTTACTAATTTTTCCAGAATTTTTATTTAAGGAGTGCATTCTGCTTTGTCCGAAAATTTGCTCCATTTTCAAGAACAAATGAATTGCTTTATGAAGTGTGATATTTTGGGTGTTATTTGTATTGCATATATGGTGACATTTGGCATATCATATGACATCAAAAAGGCTGGTTTAAACCTCTGACATTGTTGCATCAAATGTTAAATTGAAAATGAGATATATATGGGAATATGCATTGTGATGATGATAATACCGTTGGAGGTGTGAGCCGACGATGCCCCGGGAGTGTCGGGATGCTCGGAGTGTGTGTGCCGGATGCTCGGAGGTGTGTGCCGGATGTCCTCGGGAGTTTTGGGATGCCCTGTGGTATATCGGTACGTAATTCTAGGGGATGCTTGGTGGTATGTCGGTACGTAATTCCGGAAGGCAGGGGTAACCATTTTCATGGCGAGCCCCGACGATTCCTCTTGATGCCAGGTGGGATGCGAGATGCCTGGAGGTGTGTGCCGGATGCCCGGAGGTGTGTGCTGGAGGTTCCTCGCAATGCCAGGTTGGGTACGAGCGATATATGAGGGATGCAAACACTGGTCCCTGGGAAAAAGATGAGATCCTTTCGAATATCAAAATGGGAATTGAATCATGCACGTGTGTGTGTGAATATGGCATGGGATATAATTGCCTATGAAATTGAGTTGATACTATATGGCATTGAGAATGCGATCATGAAGGCATTGAATGGATCTCATGAGAAATATATATATATATATATATATATATATATATATATATATATATATGATTGTATGGGTGATATGGATCATGCGCATGTATGTGCATATGGCATGGAACATGAATTGCCTTAATGAATGCATCTCATAGAGATATAAGCATGATTGCATGGATGATATGTGCATTTCACATGAAATTGTGGTTGTCTTGCTTGTTGTATTGTGTAGTTTGATGGATCTTTACCGCCGAGTGGTTGTACTCACCCCGTTTGGGGACTAACATTTCGAGACTAGACAAGATACCTCTCGCCACCGCCACCGGTAGATGGATCGAGTGGTTGGATATGACCGCGAGGAGGAGGATAGCAAAGGAAGGAACTTTTGGACGCCGACACTGAACGATGGACTTTAAGTATACGACTGTTGGAAAAGATGTCGATCATCTTTTGAAGTATAGCCGAGTATAGAAGACCTTGGCATTTTGATGTACCGACGAAAGATGTCCATCTGCTTTATGTAAATAAAGGTGTTCGGCTTTAACTTATCAAATGTTTAGTTGGTGTGCATCGTTTTTTGAATATAGGGAAGGGAGTTGATGGATGCGCTTCCGCTATATAAATTGCGCAGGGACCGATCTAAATGACATAAATCCCCAGGATTTATGGATTTATCAATTTTTATGGTATTAGAGTAATAGACTTTAAGGTAAAGAGAAAGGTAAGCGCACTGTAGCGACCCCAATGGATTGGGGGCCGTTCGAGGGGTGCCTCAATGGATATCGCACCGTTCATTAAATTTCAACATTACATCTTCACACGTTCTCGAGCTGTGCTTGATTAAATTCCGATACAGTTTGTGCACTTGTATTGTTGTGGAAGTGGTTGTATTGTCAAGTCTTTTTGTTGATTGAATTTCGACACAGTTTGCATTTGCACATTCTCAAACTTTGCCATCGATTAAAATCCGACATAGTTCATGCATATGTATTGCTGTGGAAGTGGTTGTATTTTCAAGCCTTATTGTTGTGAATTTTGACACGATTTGTATGTACAATTTGATTCAAAGTTTGAAATAAACGTTTGCAGTTATTTTTTGTCCACCTAGATATTTCATGTGTGGAATTACCACAGAACCCGTCTCCTTTCATCAAATGCCAAAAAACGACTTTTGAAAAAGATGTTTTGTTGTAGATTAAATTCCAGTGAAATAAAATAAATTTTTTTTTATCAAATATGATTAACTCTTGAATGTACTCGTTAACCACACTTTTAACGAAAACACTCATCATTGTATTTCACCTTCTTCTCTCTTTTTTTTTTTTTTAACGGTTTCTTCTCAATTTTTTTTTTCACAATTTATATATTTTTACCATACACATCTTAAACGGCATAGATGAGAACCCTAACGAAGCTAAATTGCATAATTTCTTCGTATGGTTTATCCATAATTTTGGTTCCGCAACGAAGAAGCCTGACCGGTCTCGTCTCTCCTGTCCATTTTCGTTAATCTTGACATCACCACATCGAATGTTATTGTACAAAACATGTTTGGACCAATCAACGGACAACCTCGAGATGCCCCCAAGTACCAAAGTTCCAAGTGGCATTTTCAATTTCCTATAATAGAAAAAAAGAGCACGTATATTTCTCTTTGCCCAATCCAATTGCATTGGACTCTTATCGAGAGCTTAACACGACACATGTTGTTTAGAGCTCGAATTGTGCTCATTCAAGTCGATTAATACACCAATAGTCAAGAAAGAAGTCTTATCAAACTTAGTTTTAAAATTGACAACGCTTGAATAATGATATGAGAATATGATTTGAAATCGAAAGAAATTTATGCACTCGGCAGGAGTATACGGGAAAACAGGAATTCGACAAGTTATTACTAATCTTTATTGAAAAAATTGCCGAGACGAATTTATACATTTTCCTTCGATTTTTGATTGAAAATTGAATTTCATGATCGTATCGAAACATATTAATCATCGTACGAATAATTGGCACGAATATGACGGCGGGCCACCACATGGATGACGTCATAGGCACAAGATTCCTCAACGTCTCTGTCGCCTTTTCCCAAGCAACAACGGCAACAAAATTCCTCTCTCTCTCTCTCTACCACTCAGTTTGACTCCCCATGGCCGCCGATCCGGAGAGCTCCGGCGCCCCTCCGCCCCTCCGCCGCCGCGCCCCGCCGTGCGTCCTCCTTCTCCGGCACCCCCCGCACTTCGCCCTCATGGACCGCCCCCTCCCCGACGGCTTCCGCTTCCTCAAGCCGTGGGAGTCGCCGCTCCCCTTCGACGACTTCCTCGCCTCCGACGACGTCCGCTCCGCCGAGGCGATCCTCACCTCCCAGGGCGTCCCGGTCACCGCCGACATGCTCCGGCGGCTCCCGGGAGTGCGGCTCGTCGTCACCACCAGCGCGGGCCTCAACCACATCGACCTCGCCGAGTGCCGGCGGCGCGGGGTCGCGGTCGCCGGCGCCGGGGAGGTGTACTCGGAGGAGGTGGCGGATCTGGCGATCGGGCTGCTGATCGACGTGCTGAGAAAGGTGTCGGCGGGCGACCGGTTCGTGAGGCGGGGATCGTGGAGTAGCGAGGGCGAATTCGCGCTCGGTTCGAAGGTATGAACGCTCGCTCGATCTCTGTACCTGTCTGTGACGAATTTTGTCGATGATACTTGTATGGATGAGTGTTGAGCAATCAACAGAGGAGAATCGAGTGAAAGCGAGCTTTAATGGACCGTGCAAGAGCCGGCATTTCAGTAATCGGCAATTTGACAACTGATTTTTTCTAGCTAAGCACAATCATTTGACAACATTGCGATGCGCTCTTTATCGATCGGATTCTGGAGAAAGAATAGGTGAACAGGACGAGCATAGTTATCACTTGTTTCTTGAGGTAGTAGAAGTGTTTTGCAGATTGTTTCTGCTATTAATTGGCTGATCAGGTGGAGGATGTTTCCACTGAGCCGACGAGCCGCCCCTGAGTCCAGACTTTTTGCTCTTTGGGCTGGCTGAGCATGATCGTTTGACAAGAAAAAGCTATGATCTGTACAAAGGGTCTATCTTCTTGTTATAATGGACCTCAGACATCTTGTAGGGGCTAAAACTAGTAATTTAAGGTATATAGACTATCTAGATGCATAGAAAGATTTTTTGTCATGAGGGCCAAAAAGACCTCTCTGTTAATAGATGATCTTGGGAAAGATTGGATTTCGTTATTTTCCTTTGTTCAACTCCAACGCATTCAATCTTAAAGTTTTCAAATTTTTTACCGACAGTCAATATGATAGGTAAAATCTTCATTTGAGACAGATGATGTGGCCACAAGAATTTTCTTTGATGGGATATGTTGTTCGATAGAGTTGTTCGCCTTGAGCATCCCCTGGGTTGGCTTGGTAAATTCAATGGTGCAATTACTGATTTTGTTATCAAATGTTGTAACAGGGGTCACTTCATGTTTTACAGCCATGGCCTGCGGTATTCTATAGCAAGGCAATTGAAAATATGAATATTTTGTCTTCCTCTTGAAAATGTGAATGCTAATGGATTTGACTGGGAAGCACACTTGGACAATCCATTTAGGGTCAGTAACAGATGCGGCATAACATAAGTTCCTATGAACTGGTTGACTTAACTCATGCTTGTGTGATTCTCTGTTATAAGTGAGGTGTAGATGTAGAATAGTATGTCCTCATTTATTTCAATAGTTCAGGGAGAGAATTCCTTCTGTTTTATAGGACTTGATCTTATTTTCTCCAGTTATACATGAAGTGTAAATTATATCTTCTCTGCCTGTGGTGGCTATTCCACTCGCAGCTAGGAGGCAAGAGAGCCGGCGTCGTTGGATTGGGAAGGATTGGCCTAGAAGTTGCTAAAAGGCTTGAGGCCTTTGGATGCACTGTTTCATATAACTCAAGGAAGAAGAAGCCATACGTTTTGTACCCCTTCTACTCTGATGTCCACGAGCTTGCCACTAATTGTGATGTCCTCATAATCTGTTGTGGCCTGAACGAGCAAACCCACCACATGATCAATAGGGAAGTGCTATTAGCTTTGGGGAAGGAAGGCGTGATTGTTAACATTGGGCGTGGGCCAATTATCGATGAAAAGGAAATGGTGCAACTTCTAGTCCAGGGAGAACTCGGAGGCGCTGGCTTAGATGTGTTTGAGAATGAGCCCAATGTTCCTGAAGAGCTCCTTGCTCTTGATAATGTCGTATTGTCCCCACATACAGCTGTTTTTACCACGGAATCCTTATCGGAATTATGCGATCTCGTCGTTGGGAACTTGGAAGCTTTCTTTTCAGATAAGCCCTTGCTTTCCCCTGTGTTAGATGAGTGAACCAACAGCTGCACTGGTATATTTTGGCTCTTTTACCACTACTAAACTAGATTCAGCTGGCTTTACCTGAAGCAGTCTTTCTACATTTGGTGAGTAACCAGCCATCTGTAGCCATGAGATGATAATAGTACAATAATCTCGAAAAGGAGCCGACTTGATTATTGACTATATTCTTCCTTTTGATATTTCCGTCCTATTGTCCCTTGCCAGAATTGGCGAAAGCCAACTCATTGTACGACAGTCTGTTGGTGCTATGAAGAAGCTGAGGAAGGAATGAAACGACGAATTATGAGATTGGGTAGGCCTCGTGAAATGTGACATTTGTCGTTGGGTGCAAGACTTCAGAAATGGACATGCTGATTACCGATGAAAATGAAGATAGGGCATTACGGGTGCGTTTGGGAAGCATTTTGGGGAAAGTTTTTGGGAAAATGCAAAGACCTTTGAGTTAAAGGTGTTTTTCAAAATGCAAACTGTGTTTGGTAAATTGTAGTTTGAAAGCACTTTGTGAAGTACTTTGAGCAAAATGGTGTTTGGGGGAATTATATTTACAAAGGACTTTTGTGATAAAAAAAATTATCAAAAGAAAAAAAAAATTGACTGGCAAGGGCAGGGGTTGGGAGACCCTCGGCGAGGGCTGTCGGACGTCGGGGGACCCCGCCGCGACCCAGATCTGGGGCGGCGAGGGCTGCTGAACGTCGGGCGACCCTCGGCGAGGGCTGCCGGATCCTACTGTTGATTGATCCTAAAATATGCAATTCTTACTTAAATAAGTGCAATAAGATGTATATTAACCTTAAAAACAGGGAAGCTCAAAGGTGTCGCGGCAAGGTCGCCCAATGTCCGGCGACCCTCGCCGAGGGCCGAGGTCGGGCGACCCCGCCGCGGCTGGGCGGCGAGGGTCGCCGGACGTCGGACGACCCTGGGCGAGTCGCCGGCGACCCCGCCGTGACCCGGACGTCGGCGACCCCGCCGCGACCCGATCCGGGGGCGCGAGGGCGGACCGGACGACCCTCGGCGAGGGTCGGACGACCCTCGGCGAGGGGTGCCGGACGTCGGGCGACCCCGCCGCGACCCAGATCTAGGGCGGCGAGGTCGCGGAGGACCTCGCCGCCTCCGCTTTGGGTCGCGCGGGGTCACGCGACCTCGCCGACCCAGATTCGGGGGCGGCGAGGTCGCGTGACCCAAACCTCGCCGCGACCTGACACGGGGCGGCGGTTGCCCCACTCCCTGGCGACGGTCGCCGGGGTCACTGCGACCATGCCGAGCCGTCGGCGGCCGCCACGGCTTCCGAGCAAGCCGTCGGCAAACCTCAACGGAGAAGAAGATGAACAGTACAATGACGAGGGCAAAATCGGAAAATCGAGAATAAGTGAGGATGGTTTTGGAAGAAAAGAAAAAAAAAATGAACAGTATAACTTGTATCAGAAAATTTGAAAGCCGAAAGGCACCCTCACACCTGCCTTGGGCTTTCAGCCAACTTTGGCCTAAGTATCTTTAGAAGCCCAAAGCTCTTTGCAAAGCCAATTCCAAACGCACCCTACATCCTGTGTTGTGTATTTTAGCTTTAGGCTCTACTGTTGTGTTCCAGAACTTCATATTAAGTTTTGATAGTTCTCTTTTTGCTGGCAATGACTTGGATGGAGTGGTATTTAGATGCTTCTTGGTTCATGCTTTAAACCTTTACTCTATCTATCTGCTTCAACACCGTTTGCATCCCGTACTACGTAATTTCCATTCTGTGCATCACTAGCAGAGCCTTCACTCAACATTTGCTGAACTGCGATGGAGTATAAGTAAAGATCTTCTCTATAAGTAAAGATCCTCTTTTCGCGACATTAGTCGCTTGATCTCTCTCAGTCCGACCAACCAAACTAGTCACAAGTTGCTGTACAAATCACCAGTTCTCAATGCAAACTATCAAGCCCGATTAAAGAGTGAACTGGAAATAGCCTCCCAATCTGCAATTTGACTAATCTACACTCTGTGTAGAAATCATACCATTGATGTTGGCGAATTAAGCAAATCAGACTTCGAAGTAATTGTCTGTTATACGACTCTGATTGGTGATACGTGAGCTCCCAATTCGAAAGATCGTTACTGGATTGAGACACCGAGTAGGAGAACCAAAAATGGGGTTTGATCGCTGTCCATGGTCCATGAATTGGGCCATACGATGCTGCACTAACTTATTCAAAACACAGGTAAGAAGCCCCTTACAATAGAAATTCTAATCAATACCAGATTTCTAGAAGGGACCGAGATCAACCCGAACGAAAAATAACACACACAAAGACGTTTTTCGAGGAACATTGTAGTCGTAGACTTTGTCTTTTCCACTGTCTCCTTCTTCCCCTTGATTCCATGTTTATCCACAGATGCCCATTAGAAATAAGAAAGTAAATTTTCGAAGGATTCTACACAAGCCGTCTTGGAAACCCTAGATAGCGATAAGAGTGACTGAAAACGAATGTTTAGTTAATTAAGCCCAAGAGAAAAAGAAAGAAAAGGAAAGAACAAAGCTGATGGCGATGGCATTGTTAAAAGTGGGAAGTTTACGTTTCTGGAGTCCCTTGTTTGTTGTTTCTATAGTGTTATTTACTTGTACGTACCTGCATGCATGAGCTGCATTTTAGCGACTTGATTAATCACGTAATTACGGATGATTGATACGACAAATCAGGACTTGAATCTGTAGTTAATCTCTCACCAGACGACACACTTGGTTGAAAGCGGTTTCATGTCAACCTCGAGTCATCCACAGCACCATGTTTTGCTGTTCGACACCGTGCTTTCCAAACTCTACAGCAATTAGAATTTGATTAGCTAGTTACTTAGACTCGGATGAAACAGTAGAAAATTCGGTTCGACCGATAAAAAAAAAAAATGGTTATAAGACTCCAGCCCGTAGCTATCATTAATAATTAGAAAAAAATAAGTGGGATAATTAATTTTTAGAATATTAATAATGATAAAATTCATTTGCTGTGCTACAGCTTTTTCCTTCGATACCAAAATCCTCATAAGCTCTATATAAATGATGCAGATTGTGATTTTGGGGATAACTTAGCCAAAGAGATTTTCGGTTAACTTTACTTGAACTTAAAGAAATGAAACGAACTTGTGAATATCAAGTAGTATTATATATTATATTCGAGTGTTTCAATTCGTTGAGTCGAAAAGTAATATAAATAGGATATGTTGTAGCTTATTTCAAATACAGATTCACTACAATTTCTGCTTTTGACTATGAGGAATATTCATGTTCCTTCAAAGTTACAATAAGATTATCATTAATTTGAACATGCGATGTGTGTGTGTGTGTGTTAACTCATTTTAGAACACTTCGTTTTTGAATTCGAATTATTACTAAGAAAAGCAATTAAACCTCACTTAATTTAACATTAAGAACTTGCACAATATGTCGGTAAGGACAAAGTTCACGAGCTTTAGCTTATTATGCAATAACCCTTTTCATTTTATTCAACAATTTAACATGTCTGATGCATTAATTTAACTAAGTAACCACTAAAGATGGAAGCATTTAGTATATACGTAAATTCAGCTTCTGGTTTGTAAAGGTCAAAATAAAAGACAGAACTTGAGCTAAATTATCTGTGGAAAATGCTTTTTAAATATATATATATATATATATATATATATTACGGATAATGTACAAATCAAAACATCACCAGTGGTGGATACTCTGATGGAGCGCATCTCAAGTTTCAAAACCCACACGTATTCGCGTAACCATCCTGTCTATTCAATTTTCACCATTCTTTTGCACATTTGCTGTTGCAAGAATTGCGTGAGCTTTCATCTACCAGAGAAAGCGACATCAACGTGAAAAAGAAAGATAAAGCAATCCCCTTAAGTTTATCGTCCCGCATCTCCCATCCCATTGAGCCACGGGCACGTTGTGTCTCGAAGCGACCGTTGCGCTTGTTGGGAGAACGGAATTTAGTGCGTCTTAGATTATTCAGTATGATGAGATGTGTTTGCTCTCATTGAGACACAGAAATTGTTGTATATTTCCATTAAACTTAGGTGGATATTTATACACTCAAGAGTATACTTTGGAAAATTTACTTGCAAGAAAAGAAACACATAAAATAGAAAACTTTCTAACTTCTAAAAATAGATTCCAAAACCTCAAAATCTGATAGCCCTATATTTGATTGATACACCCCTTCAAGTGGAAGAGTTGAGATGACGAATCTTCAACTTATCTCGTAAAAATGCAAAACATGCTTTAGGAAGAGTTTTGGTGAGAGCATTAACTAGTTGGTCAGTAGTAGAGATAAACTGCAAATTAAGCTATCATTGGGTGGCACGATCATGAACAAAGTGGAAGTATTTCAACATGTCTGGTACACGCATGGAAAACCGGATTTGCAAACAAATAAGTGGCACCAATATTATGACACCAAAGGAAGGGAGAACCTTGAAGAGGGAACCCAAGCTCTTGAAAGAGTGATTCGAGCCAAATTAGTTCAGCCGTAGTATCAATAAGGGCTTTACACACTCAGATTATATTTAAAAACGTGCTATGGTTTGTTGTTTTCTAGAGCTCCAACAGATCAAGTTAGGATCAAGGAAAATAGCATACCCTCAAGTTGACTTCCTATCGCTAGAGCTACTAGCCTAATTCGCATCGAAAAAGGCTTGCAAGCGAGTATCATTTGATCTAGAAAGAAGAAAAACCAAATGACCTTGTATGTTTGAGATAGTGCAAGATGCGTTACACCATTTGCCAGTGGTTTTCAGCCAGAGCATGCATGAATTGACAAGCTTTATTAACAGCAAATGAGAGATTTGGTCGTGTTGATGTCATGTTTGCAGGGTACCAACTATAGACCGATATAGAGTAGGATCATATCATAGTCATGAAGAGTTGCGTCCTCAAACTTAGGGACTGATCCATGTACATCTCTTTAGAAAGAACCCTATGTAAGAAAGCATCGTGCATATCTAGTTGTCATACTTGCCACCCTTGAGATATAGCAAGCGATAATAAAATGTGAATGGTGGTAATTTTCACAATTGAACTGAAGGTTTCCGTATAATCCAAACCTTGTTGTTAATGGAAACCCTTAGCGACCAAGCAAGCTTTATAGCACTCAAGATTATCATCCACTTTATGCTTAACTCTGTGAACTCACTTATACTCGATGAGGTTCATGGATGAAGTGCAAGGGACCAAAGACCATGTGTCATTTTTTAACAAGGCATTAAATTCATCGGTCATAGCTACATGCCACTTAGGATTTTTGTTGGCTTGGTTGAATGATGTTGGTTCGGTGAGGGGGGTTGTGGCTGCATTGATTTGAGGAGGGTGAGAGTGAAGTTGCATGGTGTGGGTGTATGTTAGCCTAGGTGGGGGCGGGGGCAGCAACGATGGCGATGGATAGGATGATGAGGAGGGGAATGATAAAGGTCATGGAGGGGCCTGGTTCTTGGGGTAGGGGAGATGGATGAATCAATATTAGACGACATTGGGGGAGCTAGTGTAGGATTCTGTGATCTAACTATATTGGTACGCGGAGGAATGCCAATAGGAGCCAAAGCCCATGGTACGAAGATGTCGTAGAAAGTGCTGAATGAGTTGATGGACTGATATTGGAAGAAGTTGCAAGGGAAAACACATCTCATTGAAACAAACATGTCAAGCAACATATAAATGATTTGTAACAGGATCAGGCGACAATACCCTATATGAAAGGGACTATATCCCAATAAAATACATAACGAAGCAAAAATCCATCTTATGGGTGTTATAAGGACGTAGATATGGGAAACAACAACATCCAAAGATTTTTAAGAAGGAATAATGTGTAGGATGATTATAAACTATTTGAAAGGGGGAAACACTATTATTGACCTCGGACAACATTCGGTTGATGAGGTAGACCGTCGTTTTGAATTCGTATTGCCAATATTGGTGAGGGATAGAGCCATAAGCTAATAATGTTAAACCGGTTTCAACTATATGCCTATAACGATGCTCAATCACCCCTTGTTGTTCATTGGTATGAGGAGCAAAGATACAATGATCAATAACAATTTTTGAGAAAAAGGAAGGGAGTGCACGAAATTCTCCTCCTTAGTCCGTTTGAATGGATTTTATTTTTCATGAGAAGTGACATTCTACAAGAGTTAAAGTAAGAAAAATAAAGTAATTATTTGACTTTGCTTTAAGAGGGTAAAACCAAATAAATTTAGTGCAATCATCAACAAAAATAACGAAATAACGATGACCATTAGTTGAAACAAAATGAAAAGGACCCCAACCATCACTATAAATTAAATCCAATGGAAACAAACTAAGAGTTGGAGGTAATCCTAAGGACTAACAACTAGCCCTGTTCAATTGACAAGTTATACATAACTAAATCGGTGGTGTTGACTGACACAACAAATTATTCTCTTTGACCATAACTCGTAAGAGACGCTCATGGGGATGGCCAAGACGTTGATGCTAGCAATCTAGGGAAATCTGTTCCGCAATACTAGCAATAGGCATTGAAGGTTGTTGTGGTGTGGCATAAAGACTATCACTACTTAGGCTAGAAAGAAGAACCACCTTGGTCACTAGATCCTTAACAAGAAAGTGGGTAGGATAGAATTCAAAGAATACATTATTGTCAGATGCAAATTTTTGAGCTGGAAGTTAATGTTGAGATGAGGGACATGAAGATCGTCATTGAAATGTAAAGAAAGATATGAAATAGAGAAGGGAATAGAAGAAGTACCAATAATAGTGACTTTGGAACCCTTACCATTTTCGACGTGGAGTTGATCCGATTCATTATAAGCTTTGTAGGAAAAGAGGGATTGTGTATTAGACATGACATGGTGGGAGGGGTTTTGGTAGGTGTAGTAAAAGAATGGGGAAGGGCATGGCTTAGGTTGGCATTGGGAGAGTAAGATGGTTGATAAGATGAAGTAGAAGAAGAGGTATATGTAAGGGGTAGGTAATAAGGCATACCTAAAGGGCAATAGAAGCATGTAGCAACAATATGATTTGTATGTTGACAAATGGAACACCATAATTGACTTTATTGAGCACCATGGGCACCATAGCCATGGCCAAAGCGCCCCCACGAGCTCCAGATTGACCACACTTAGAAAAAGAGAAATCAAGAGGGGTGGAGACATTTTGTTGATCAGAGTTGGTTGTAGCAGAGTTAGCCTAAGCAAAAGGCTCGAAAATCTGTAACTCTTGAAAGGCCTTAATACTCTCGTGACTACGAAGAAGACTTTCAAGATCCGTAAACAGGATTGATCATAACAACTAAGTAATGTAGGAACAATGTCTTGGAGAACAGATTGGAGACCACAAAAGATATGAACATTGAAATCCTCCAATTCAAGAGGCTTGCCTGCAACACCTGTCTCATCAGCAATGGATTTAGCACATTGGAGGAAATCAATAACTGATTCACCCTAGTTCTATTGTAGACAACGAAGACTAAGATGAAGAGAGAGCATACATGTAGTGGAAGCTAAGCCAAAGAAGCATCGATAGTGTCTCAAATGGCTTTACTAGTTTTTTATTTTATTTTATTATTATCAATAATCAGAGGTAAAATCAATCCTGAGAAGGATGCAATTAGAGGACTCATGATGGAAGCATCATGTTGTCGCCAGAAAGCTACTTGGGCTGCATCAAAGGGACACGTTTTGGTTCCATCAACATGGCCATGGAAGTTTTGTCCCTTGTAACTTGGGCTGCATCAAAGGGACACGTTTTGGTTCCATCAACATGTCATAGAGGTTTTGTTCCTTGAAAAATTGGATAACTTGTGCTTTCCATAGCAAGAAATTGAATGTTGTGAGATGTTGGGAAAGGAAGTGGTGAGCAGATTTGAAATGAGGAAATGTAGAAGAGGAGTTTGTAATGGCAACTATGGTGGTAGCGGTGGGATTCTCTAAGGCCATATTGACCACCTTTGTAGAGAAAAGAAAATGGAGCAGAAGAAAGCCAATATTAAAAGGGGCATCAAACTTAGATGCCTCTTCATATCATTTTAAGATAGAAATTTTTGTATATTTTCATTAAACTTAGGTGGGTATTTATATACTCAAGAATACATTTGGAAGATTTATTTGCATGAAAAGAAATGTATAAAATAGAAAAATTTCTAATTTCTATGGATAATATTTCAAAACTTTCAAATTTAATAGCCCAATATTTGATTGATATATATATATATATATATATATATATATATATGGCTGATAGCTCTTCAACTACAGTGCTTCTAATGTACTCACACTGCATGCATGGGATGCATTCAGACGATGAACGCATTGAAAACGGTGCAAGTACAATCCTCGATGATAGAGCCCCATTTCCTACGTCATTGGGAGAACACGCTTGGATGTCCTATCCTCAACGACAACGAGTCAAGAAACTAGTAAGTGGATCTCTTCTGTTCTATCTTACTGGCAGGTGATTCTTTACTCTGCGCCCCACTGGCTCCTGTCTCTAGTGGACGGCCAATGAAACGTTGAAACGTAGTGTTTGAACAGTGGGTTGGTGCTGACTTAGAAGAGTTGATGGTGGGACCCCTCTTTGATTTTGAGTTGAGGTGGCCCTGTTAGGCTGTTCTTACAGAGTTGATGGGCCCTGCTCGTGTGATCTTTCTTGGATGGTCTCGGAGGAAAAACCCTGCTTTGATTTTGGAGTGAGTAGTCCATAATCCTGTTCCTAAGTCGGGGAGTACTTTCTTTTGGAGTGAAGATGGAGTTGAATTGGATGATTTTGTAGTTCAAATCGAATTAGTTCCTGGTTTTGCTTTCACTCTTCGGAGGCGGATTCGAAATTTTGTCAAAAACCACAATGACCCCTTTTGAAAATAAAAGTAATCTCTCAAAAGTATTCTCAATACATTTACAGTGCAAAGACAAAAGGTTCGATGGATGAAATCTTCTTATATTGCGTATCGATTCGTGATTCTTGTAAAGAACAATAGATGGATATCGCCGTATTATTTAAAATTAATTGTGAAGTCGAAATAAGCATATGCTGCATATGTGATACAAAATGGAAGCACACCCATCGTGTTGTACAACATTAGGGTATGCTATCATAACCGAGTGAGTATACACTACCTATTTTTGCAATCAAGTTTGGAAAGTATCACAACAGGAAATGGTCCTACGTATACGTTCGTTGTGCCCGCATGCACCACTTCGAGCTTTGTCGCGGTGACAGTTCATCCGAAATAGGAACCTCCCTCCAAACCCACTAACGCCAAACGCCCAAAAAGTGCCTCCGACCAAGTTTCAAGTCATGCTTTTATCTTATGGAGGGAAAAGGCAAAGCCCTCGCACCGTTTGGCTAGGCTTCAAGATTAACTTCCATGTCGTGCTTTTCGGTTGCTTCCACTCTCAACCCCCAGCGGTCGGTTTCTATCTCTTTTACAGTTTCCTTTTTTATCTCCTCGGATCACCATCGTCGGCCTCCATGAGATCTCTTATCGATTCTGCTCGGTATGCCATTTCCTAGCAGCCCCCATTTTAGTGCGTCGGCACGGCAACATCGAGCGCCCGGAAGCGATACACGTACATATATAACAGTGAGAAGCACTTCTGAGATAATGTAGTGCCACATTCCTCGTCGATATAATATGTAGAAAAAAAGGCGATTCGCTACAACTTGGTTAACAGCACATGAAGAAAGTTCAACGCTTATCGCAACCGAATCTAGAAATGATCTTATCATGAATTTACCTCGATTGCATCTTAATGGGAAGAAAACTTGGTTGCTAGAATAGGACCGGTTAAATAGGAAGACTTCTAGAAATATAATTATGTAATAGTTGAATACTACCACTGCTTTGAGTTAGCTAATGAGAATTCAAAAGAAATTATGTTTATTTTTGTGAATATAATATGATTTAACATGTTAATGATAAATCTAGACATGGAAAATAAGTTAAAAATTGAAATATTTTAATTCGAGTATGATAAGATATGTATTCATACGTGTATAAACTATTTGGCTTTATAAAAAGTGAGCATTTTTCCTCCGAGTTGAGCAAAAGTGCGAGGAATGGAAACTTTATGCGAAGTACTCATGCATGTATGTGTATCATAGGTAGGAGGAGTATTTTACTAACAGACTCTCAAATTACTTTAGGTTATAACGGGGTGTATTGCTCTCTCCAGTGGACGTAGATACTGAATTGTGCAAATTCTTGCATCCTTGTTTTGTGAGAGCACATAGATTCAATTCGTTCTTCGACATTTTTAGTCTTCTGTGGCTGTGGCGTTTTCTCCTAATAGATACTATAGAATACAATGTGAGAGGTTTAGTGGATATGGATCTTCTTCTTCGCCTTTAAGATCATGAGATGTACCACTTAATGAACGGCGCAATCATTCACCTAGAAGACTATTTTCATAGGAAGCCATTGAAAGTACTTCACATGCCGCATCCCAAGGCATAATTTTCTTGCAAAACATAAGTACTGTACATCATATATTGTATCTATACTCGGAAGGTACTCCCAAATAGCTCGACGAGAAGAGAGAAATGAAGAGAAAAGGGCTGCTTATATTGGAAAACAGTTTGGTTTTGTGCCTCCATTAATTGCTTCTTTCTCGAAGCCAATCAGAAAAGGCATCAAGGGTTTTTGTGTCAGCCCTGTAGTGCTTCTGAGTGAATTCCAGGAAAGTTGGCCATGTAAAGTCTGGGTATATTCTTCTTGAGTCCTGTCTATCGACCAATTGACTCGGTGGAGTCACCACCTTGTCCCTTCTTGGGCATAGAAAGAAAGCCAAAGACTTCCTCACTGCTTGATCATTCACCACCGCCCTGTGCAAGCAACTCTTGTAGATCCCATTTGATAGAGCCTGGACAAGCACAAGGCCACACAACACTTCTCTTAGGCACATCAAGAACCTTTCACTCAGTGCACGTTTAAGTTGGTGGGGTTAAATTATGTACCATGAAAGTGTCGCCAATGTTGACAACAAAGGTGTCGGGGTTTGGGCTGACTGAGTACCACTTCCCATCGACAAACACCTAGAGGCCGCTCACTTCATCCTGGTGGAGGATAGTTAGAGAGGTGGGATCGCAATGGGGGCCAGTTCCTAGAGTTTGGTCGGGCTTCTGACAAGGTGGGTAGTAGTTTAGTCTCATTATCGAGTCGTTTCCTTCGAAGAAGTCCCTGAAATGTGACCGCCCGACTCCTAGGCTTGTTCCTAGGAGCTCCATGATTCCTAGGGAGAGGTTGCTTATCGCTTCACAATATTCCTGGCATGTTTCCCTGAACGAAACCAAGAAAAGAAGAAGATGATTTCTTATCTAGTGTAAAGAGAAGATGGGAATGCCACTCTCTCACCATTTGCTCCATTATATTTGATGACTTAGTACCGCTTGTTACACAGCTAAAATTAGTTTGTTTGCGAAAGACTTGACACATGCTTTCAAAGTGCATCGAGAATGAGTCAGATGAAACTAAAGAATAGAAGAGCGCGAAGTTTTTCTTACCCGAACTCTCGAAAATCCTCTCCCATGACATTCAAGAAGTACTTCTCGACGGTTTCTGATGATTGGCCATCCGCAGAATAGCGGAACGAAAGGGTTTCCTTCCAAGGAAGTTTGAGGAGAACCTGCCAGTGAAGCTAAGCATAGCCCCAGGGATCACCGGGCTTCCGCAGAGCTCTTTGCTTCGTTGAGAGTTGCATCCTAAAGAAGAAATCCACATTCTCATGAGCTTTCTTTATAAGCCTTGGATCCACCCCGTGATTTATGACCAGGAAAAATCCATGTTTCCTGCATGCATCATTTACTCGCCAAGCCGCTTCTGACACGGCGGTCGGGTCTCCAGAGAGGAAGCCCCCTAAATCTACCAGAGGGACTAGGAGTTCGGGCGCCTTGGTCAAAGACGGCTTTTCATCGTCGGGCCAAACGAATTGGGAGGGTATGTTGGCTTGGTGTTGAAGAATGGAGGCATCAAAAACTGGGCAATGTTCGCTTTCATTTTTCATCAACTCCCCCGTTGGTAATGAAGGTTGAAGAGGAGGCATTGGGATGCAACACTTTGACATTTTTGTGATATTGTAACTAGTGAGGGCTTTCAAAACCAGTGTTTTTACTCTTTTGAGAGAGAGAGAGAGAGAGAGAGAGAGAGAGGGGGATGGATGGCTAGTTGATTGAGGAAGAGAATGGAACGAGCTGGTGAGTTTAATAAGGAAGATAGAGAGAGAGAGAAAGAGAGAGGAGGGAAAAGCCAAGGCCGTTCATTGGGGAGGTCGTGAACAAATGTTGGAATCTTATTGTTTTAATTGTTGTGTCATTCATTTTACTCCGTCTCTCCCCCCATCCAAATCATGCCCCCAATTGAAAAAACCCTTTGATTTTTCAGTCACTTGGTGGAGAGGGGGGGGGGTGTTTAGTCCTATATTTTGTCGCTTCCAGTACAATGGATGCAACAAGACTAGAGACTTGACATTGACCCAATAGTAACCAAAACCAGCATTTAAAGTACTCTACTTGGACTCAAGACAGTAGCCAGAAAGCTGGCATGAAACACTTGTTCACACTCTTTAGCCCATATATAGTACAAATATAAAATCAAAGCAAGGCCTATCAAGAAGGTTCTCCTCCTCGGATGCCAAAACCCACCAACTAGTTATTGTGTTTCGGTGCCTTTGAACCTCCTCTTCAGGTGTTCATTTGTTTATTCCTTACTGGATTCATGTGATCAGCTGTTTGAACTCATCCCACCCACTTCCCTCTTTTATATGAACTCTTGGTATGTAAACAGGGATTATTATATACAACTAGAGCCATGATCTGTGTGAAATGAGCTAATGCATACTTAAGAGCTAGGAGAATGAAGAGAAAGGAGTCTCCAAGTCGCATTGGTTTTTCTCTGCGAAATATGCATCAAGTGAAGCCTTCTTCGACCATCTCCTACAGGCAAAAGACTGAGGACCTAATTAACAATGCCTGACTTGATTAAAAAAGAATTAGGACGGATTTTGCGAATACTTCCCCTATAGATTAGAGTTCTGCACGCATTAAATTAGTTGCAAAATTAGTTGCAAATCGAAATCTCCTGATGAACTGACTTACGAAAGAGTTTCTGTACTTGACTGTATAAACCTCCTTTTTGAAACAACAGTTTACCTTCTGCATTTGCAGGGTAAACCCTTGTAACATCCCTGAGTTTTGAGAGAATCACAGTAACAATAGAGCAAGTTAAAATATGGAAACAATGCTGGCCACGAAAACAAAACCTGTAACAACAAAAACAGGTGATGACTTGATGCCTTTTTGAGTTGATAACTACTTCTCACAGATGTCACCACCAGAACAAGTGAAACTGTGTTTTCTTCTAATCACTGGAGGAGGAAAAAACCTGTGGCCAAAAGAAATTTCTAAGCTACGACAAGACACTTCCACAAGGATACACAACCTAGCAGGAAGACAATATTTTCAAGTCTGTTCTGTTTGACAATTCTTAGGGAGACAGCCAGATTCATGGCTAGGAATATTGGGTCATTTGCCACTTGCTTCGAAACAACGAACGCGTTTTTCCTTTCCTTCGGAAAAAAGAGGATGTCATGGTAATTTGTCTATAAACAAAGCCTTTTTTTTTTCCTTTTCATGACACCTTCTCATCGAAATAGCCAATTCGAGCCCACATTCTCCATCTGATCAATCACGGCATAGACACAAATCGTGGCTTTATCAATAAAATCTGCCCCCAGCGATATAAAGCCCACCCAGAAAAGAGAGCCCAAGAACAGGATACCGTGAACACAGATGAGCGGTAACTTACGCCTATAAATAGGCTTGTAGTTCATTCATTTGAGTGTGAGAGGTAAACCCTCCACCTTGTGTGTGAGGTGAACCCTTGTGAGGTGAATCCTCCACCTTATGTGAGGTTTATACCTCCACCGGTGTGGAGGAGTAGAGCTAAGATAGTTTCTATATCATGAAATATTCCTCCATTACCAAAACATCTTGTACCATCCATTTCCATCAACTAGATAAATTATATCCCATGTTCTTTATCCTTTAATTATCCTATCTTGTCCCTTGTCCATTCTCTACAAACTATACCATACACTTGCACACATCACCAACCAAAAACTATAACTAATACCAAAACCATGCTTCCGCACGCACACATCTAAAGTTTTTTAACAAAATATATGCTATTAAGTTTAAAACTTCGAAGCAAAGCATGGCTGCCACTGAGTTCAGTATTTTTGGTGAGCGAAAAATTTTAGTCCTCAACAAATTATTCTCCATCGTGGTTGGTTCGCATAAAACTAAGGCTGCCTTCACCTAAACCGCGTCATTAGCAACAAAAGTTTCTTTGATGCACAAACGCCAGGTTCATGTTCGGGTCTCCTGCTCGATGACCTCCACGGACAACCATATAGGAAGCTCACGCCGAAGATGATTCCACTTCTTGGTCGGTCTTAGCTTGTAATGGACCACCGTTGCCTCTGGCTCTCCAACTCCATCGAGGATAGAACAATGTTTCCTTCTCTAATAATAAAGCGAGCATGAGCATGAGTTGAAAGATGTGTCTTACAGCTTACAGAGAAAAATTCGAGATTAACAAATAGAAAACATATCCAAAAAGAAATGAAATGTCCACTTACAGAAAGATTCCAGAAGTTCAATACATCAATTCTCTCTACAATTTGAATAAGAGGAACAAAAAACCTAAGTTCTGAAAAGTTTCATCCGTCGGATGACAATTTAAACCATGAAATTTTGGATTCTAAGTCATCCGAGTGTCATTCAGTTTACCCCTGATTTTCACTTTCCAGAAATAGAACTGCACCATTCCTTTTATGTTGTTCCAAGAAGATAAAAGAATGATGGCTGATGCATCAAGAATACAATTGACAAATCATAACAGCTTGCCAGAGGAAAATTATATACGAGACAGAACATTCGTGATCATGCTACAACCACCAGTCCCCAAATCACACATATATGAACAACCATGAACCATCACAATATCATGCCGTCCAAAGACAAGTGAATGATTTTACACTGGTAACTCGTAAGAAAGACTAACAAAAGTAGCACCACAGATGCTACAGAACTCTACTTAGACGATGAATACAAGGAAAGCCAATAACAGGAAACAAAACAAGTTTTAACGATATACATGATTCTTCAGAACTAACAAATGTCCAAAGAATAAAGCTAGTTTTCCAATTCAATCACAAGAACTATGAGATACTTGTTCATTACACCCCATGTTAGACATTGAGCTGGAGTGGACTATATCAGTGAAGTTTTACAGGTCAAGTGTGATGTTCAACGTAAACTACCTTCAATGGGTAAGGGGCGGTAAGAATGAATTCAACGAATTGTGAAGCAATTTAAACAATGTGGAAAAGAAGAACCCCAGCATCAACAGAATCTTAATCCCTTCTCAGGCATAGGAAATGGTAGTAATCCTTTTACCCTGAAAGACAGAGAGCATTCAACTGTACCTTGGATTTCTTCGCCATGTTTCAGTCGCTCAACTTGCAGGTCCGCAGATAGGGATGATCATATTTGATATACTTGGTCCAATACGGTCGATACTTTGTCATGGCTAACTCGAGCCATGGTTTCATATTTCCAGTGTAATGTACAACGGCTGCATTATCAATCTCTGAACGATCAATACTTGGGTTGTAACCTAGACCAAGCACATGCCATGACTTATCAAGAGGATGCGTCAACCTAAAAATGTGATCAACCCTGGAGGCAGTGTTCCAAGCTTCCAAAGAACCCTATCTTCATTCTGTAACCAAAAGAAAAGGAGTAAGTTTTTTTATTTTTTTATTTTTTTGGTGGGGAGAGGGGAAGAACAATGTAAACAACCTTAAAACTAGTCACTTTACTTTTACTAAAAAAACTTGCATTGCAATGAAGTAGCCCGTAATTGAGCCAATGTATTCAACCAACTAAAATTCAAACTGTAGGTGTTTATGTGACAAGTCAGGTCCTGATCTAGGGTCCAAAAGTCTAAAATATAAGCCAAAGGGTAAATACCCCAATTTTAATAACATAAATTGTGAGTTTACTGCTTCATCTCATTTGCCCACAGTGAAAAAAAAAAAAAATGGAAAAAAAGAAACAGACAGAATGGTTGTTGACTCACCATATTTTGTCACTTGTGATATATCCCAGTGATATCCCTCTTTTTCCACTCCTTAAGATCAAACATGTTCATGCCATATGCCCATCCACATGCATTTGGGTCAAAGTTTCTTGCAATGTGAGGATTTGAAAAGTTCAGGTACTTGTCAAAACGATGAAAGCTCTCACCACAGGTTTCCACAGCACCATTTACTTTCCCATGCAGATTAACTGACCATAATCCAGTCAAGTCCTTCTGGACAACAATATTATCATCAAGAAAAGAATTTTATCCAACTTAGGGTAGACCTGTGGAAGATAGAACCGTAAATGGTTAAGCATTGAGAGATATTTCGGGTTCCGATACTTGAGATTGGAAGACCCTGATGAAAGTGTGGTCGGATGATCTGCTTCAAAATAATACTCTTTCGTTGCAGCTGACTCCAGTTGACGCAAAGTTTGTCGATAGTGTGTTCACTAAGGAGTAGATGACCAATTTAGAGGATTGAATCTAAGGCTCAGGCACGTCTAAATCCATTAAGGAGATCATGGAGAATAGTTAAGTAAAAATGAAGACTGAAGTTGCTATTTTGAAGGGAATTGACAACATGGGAAATGAACAACTCCTTGGAGATAAGGCTGTTATTTTGAACGAAGTTGACAACGTGAAATGTGGGACTATTATTTTCGGAAGCGTCGAACTACAATTCAACCACGAAAAAATTGTTCTTATATGGTTATGATAGAAGGTCTATAAATGCCGAGTTCTCATCAATTGGAAGGGGTTCCTCAACAATCAAAATGTAATCTTTTATTATTTTTACTATCTTGCACTTTATTTTTCCTTAGCTATAGCTTTCCGAAATGCGCTGTGGATTAAATTCTAATGCATATTTTTATCTTGATGGTTTGTCGTCGATTAAATTTCAGCTTACATTTCTATCATGGGTGTCACGTCATCGATTTAATTTCGGTGTTACATCTTTGTATGTTCTCGAGCTTTGTCTTCAATTAAATTCCGACAAAGTTCCTGCACGTGTATTATTGTGGAAGTAGTTATATTTTCAAGTTTTGTTGTTGATTGAATTTCGGCACAGTTTGTATGTACAATTTGGTTTGAAGTTCAAAATAAAAGTTTGCGGTTATTTCTTGTCCTCCTAGATATTCCTGTCTAGAGTTACCACAGCCCGTCTCCTCTCATCAAAAGCCAAAGAACGACTTTTGGAAAAAATGTTTCGCCATAGATTAAATTCTGGCGAAACAAATGACACACCTGGTGGGACCATTGGGGTTGATCTTGAGGAGATACGATGATTAGAACAAGGAATCAACTTGATCTTGATGATGGTGGTGGTGACAATTCACAACCCGGTAGTAATGACAAGATGGGACACTTTGAGTTGTCGACTGCATTACCAATGGTGGAGCAAGAATGGGGCGGAGATGTCGATATCCCAAAACAACACACCGATGAGCAAAGAAGACAATTAGAGCCAACTCTTATAATGTTGGGCGCCATGCAACGGTTATTCGAGGAGCACAAGAATGACTTGACGAATCACGTGATAAAATATCTCATCGACGTGATCAAGCCAATTATTGTCAATATCTTCCATGAAATTATGAACGAGCCAAGAACATTGAGTCATCCAATTGAAGTGCAGGTAAATCCTGATAATCCCGCAACGAGGCCGGTGATATCAATTATGGCAATTTGCCAATGACAAGGGGGCATGTGATGACTCTTGGATTTCCTAATGTAAAAAATCGAATGATTCGTTAATCGTTCGATTCTTTTAAAGGGGGGCATATGCTGACACTAAAAGTGTTCGATCTTTAGTTATTATTAATATGCAATGATCTTTTGAAAGCAACAACAGTGGACTCAATAACCTCATATGTAACTGTTAAAATTAGCAAAGAAAAGGGAAAAGAGTGGAGAATATACTATCCGGGCGTGTTTGGTCATCCGTGGACAAAACTAATTGAATGGATTGAAGATTGGTCGATATTATATGCAATTGATGACTTGGATGAAAGTGTTAGCACATGTCAACTAGTGGCAAATGATGGCAAATTATTTTACCAAAGTTGTCGATAGTGTGTTAATTAAGGAGCATATGATTGATTCAAAGGATTGCATCTAAGGCTCAGGCATGTGTAAATCCATTAAGGAGATCGTTGAGAATGGTTAGGTGAAAATGGAGACTGAGGTTGCTATTTTAAAGGGAATTGACAACATCGGAAATGAACAACCCCTTGGAGATAAGGCTACTATTTTGAAGGGAGTTGACAATGTGAGAATATGAGACTATTATTTTTGGAAGCGTCAAACTACAATTCAATCATGAAGAAACTGCTCCCAGACGGTCATGATAGAAGGTCTATAAATGCCAAGTTTTCATCAATTGAAAGGGGCCTCCTCAACAATTAAAATGTAATCTTTTATTATCTTTACTTTATTGTACTTTATTTTTCCTTAGTTATAGCTTTTCGATTTGCGTTGTGGATTAATTTCGGACGCATTTCTTTATCTTGATGCTTCGTCGTTGCTCCAATTCCGACGTATATCTCTATCATGAGTATTGCGCCGTCGATTAAATTTCAACCTTACATTTCTGCACATTCTCGAGCTTTGTCGTCGATTAAATTCCGATACAATTTGTGCACGTGTATTGCTGTGGAAGTGGTTGTATTTTTAAGTCTTGTTGTTGATTGAATTCTGGCACGGTTTGCATTTGCACGTTCTCGAGCTTTGTCATCGATTAAATTCTGACATAGTTCGTGCATATGTATTGCTGTGGAAGTTGTTGCATTTTCAAATCTTGTTGTTGATTGAATTCCGACACGATTTATATTTACAATTTGCTTCGAAGTTCAAAATAAATGTTTGCAGTTATTTTTTTGGTCCACCTAGATATTTCCAGTCCGGAATTGCCACAGAACCCGTCTCCTCTCATGAAAAGCAGAATACTGACTTTCAAAAAAGATGTTTTGTCGTAGGTTAAATTCCAGTGAAGCAAAATGAAATTATTCTTTTATCAAATATGATTAATCAATATCTTGAAAGTATTTGCTAACCACACTTTTAACGAGAATGCTCATCATTGTATTTCACCTTCTTCTCTCTCTCTCTTTTTACTGTTTCTTCTCAATCTTTTTCACAATTTATATATTTTTACCATATGCATCTTAAACGGCATAGATGAGAAGCCTAGCGAAGCTAAATTGCATAATTTCTTCATACGGTTTATCTATAAAGTTGGTTGCGCAATGAGGAAGCCCAACCGATCTCGTCTCTCCTGTCTATTTTTGTTAATCTTGAGATAACCACATCGAATGTTATTGTACAAAACATGTTTGGAGCAATCAACGGACAACCTCAAGATGCCCCCAAGTACCAAAGTTCCAAGTGGCATTTTCAATTTCCTATAATAGAAAAAAGGAGCACAAATATTTCTCTTTGCCCAATCCGATTGCATTGGACTCTTATCGAGAGCTTAACATGACATGTCTTATTTAGAGGTCGAACTCTACTCATTCAAGTCGATTAGTACACCAACAATCACGAAAGCAATCTTCTTGAACTTCGTTTTAAAATCGACGACGTTTGAATGATAATATGAAAATGTGATTTGAAATCAAAAAAAATTTATGAAGAGAAGATATTTCGATTTAGCACGATTATACGAGAAACAACATGTTTTTACTAATCTTTATTGAAAAAATTGTCGAGACGAATTTATACATTTTCCATCGATTTTTGATTGAAAATTGAATTTCATGATCGTATTGAAATATATCAATCATCATACGAATAATTCATACGGACATGACGGCGGGCCACCACATGGATGACGTCATAGGCACAAGATTCCTCAACGTCTCTGTCGCCTTTTCCCAAGCAACGGCAACAAAATTCCTCTCTCTCTCTCTACCACTCAGTTTGACTCCCCCATGGCCGCCGATCCGGAGAGCTCCGGCGCCCCTCCGCCCCTCCGCCCCTCCGCCGCCGCCCCCGCCGTGCGTCCTCCTCCTCCGGCACCCCCGCACTTCGCCCTCATGGACCGCCCCTCCCCGACGGCTTCCGGTTCCTCAAGCCGTGGGAGTCGTCGCTCCCCTTCGACGACTTCCTCGCCTCCGACGACGTCCGCTCCGCCGAGGCGATCCTTACCTCCCAGGGCGTCCCGGTCACCGCCGACATGCTCCGGCGGCTCCCGGCGGTCCGCCTCGTCGTCACCACCAGCGCGGGCCTCAACCACATCGACCTCGCCGAGTGCTGGCGGCGCGGGGTCGCGGTCGCCGGCGCCGGGGAGGTGTACTCGGAGGAGGTGGCGGATCTGGCGATCGGGCTGCTGATCGACGTGCTGAGGAAGGTGTCGGCGGGCGACCGGTTCGTGAGGCGGGGATCGTGGAGTAGCGAGGGCGAATTCGCTCTCGGTTCGAAGGTATGAACGCTCGTTCAATCTCTGTTCCTGTCTGACGAATTTTGTCGATGATAGTTGTTTGGATGAGTGTTCAGCAATCGAGAGAGGAGAATCGAGTGAAAGCGAGCTTTAATGGAACGTGCAAGAGCCGGCATTTCAGTAATCGGCAATTTGACAACTGAGTTTCGCCATCGATGATGATGATGTGCTTTCTGTTACATGGTGTCAAGAGCTTTGGCCTCTAGACTGTAGAGAGATTGTTGATTTTTTCTAGCTGAACACAATCATTTGAGAACACTGCGATGCGCTCTTTCTCGATCGGATTCTGGAGAAAGAATAGGTGAACAGGACGAGCATAGTTATCACTTGTTTCTTGAGGTAGTAGAAGTGTTTTGCAGATTGTTTCTGCTATTAATTGGCTGATCAGGTGGAGGATGTTTACACCGAGCCGTCGAGCCGGCCCCTGAGTCGAGACTTTTGCTCTTTGGGCTGGCTGAGCATGATCATTTGACAAGAAAAAGCTATGATCTGTACAAAGGGTCTATCTTCTTGTTATAATGGACCTCAGACATCTTGTAGGGGCTAAAACTAGTAATTTAAGGTATATAGACTATCTAGATGCATAGAAAGATTTTTCGTCATGAGGGCCAAAAAGACCTCTCTATTTAATAGATGATCTTGGGAAAGATTGGATTTCGTTATTTTCCTTCATTCAACTCTAACGCATTCAACTTCTTAAAGTTTTCAAATTTTTTACCGACAGTCAATATGATAGGTAAAATCTTCATTTAAGATAGATGATGTGGCCACAAGAATTATCTTTGATGGGATATGTCGTTCGATAGAGTTATTCGTCTTGAGCATCCCCTGGGTTGGCTTGGTAAATTCAATGGTGCAATTACTGATTTTGTTATCAAATGTTGTGACATGGGTCACTTCATGTTTTACAGCCATGGCATGCGGTATTCTATAGCAAGGCAATTGAAAATATGAATATTTTGTCTTCCTCTTGAAAATGTCAATGCTAATGGATTTGACTGGGAAGCACACCTGGACAATCCATTTAGGGTCAGTAACAGATGCGGCATAACATAAGTTCCTATGAACTGGTTGGCTTAACTCATGCTTGTGTGATTCTCTGTTATTAGTGAGGTGTAGATGTAGAATAGTATGTCCTCATTTATTTCAGTAGTTCAGGGAGAGAATTCCTTCTGTTTTATAGGACTTGATCTTATTTTCTCCAGTTATACATGAAGTGTAAATTATATCTTCTCTGCCTGTGGTGGCTATTCCACTCGCAGCTAGGGGGCAAGAGAGCCGGAGTCGTTGGATTGGGAAGGATTGGCCTAGAAGTTGCTAAAAGGCTTGAGGCCTTTGGATGCACCGTTTCATATAACTCAAGGAAGAAGCAGCCATACGTTTTGTACCCCTTCTACTCTGATGTCCACGAGCTTGCCACTAATTGTGATGTCCTCGTAATCTGTTGTGGCCTGAACGAGCAAACCCACCACATGATCAATAGGGAAGTGCTATTAGCTTTGGGGAAGGAAGGTGTGATTGTTAACATTGGGTGTGGATCAATTATCGATGAAAAGGAAATGGTGCAACTTCTAGTCCACGGAGAACTTGGAGGTGCTGGCTTAGATGTGTTTGAGAATGAGCCCAATGTTCCTGAAGAGCTCCTTGCTCTTGATAATGTCATATTGTCCCCGCATACAGCTGTTTTTACCACGGAATCCTTGTCGGAATTATGCGATCTTGTCGTTGGGAACTTGGAAGCTTTCTTTCAGATAAGCCCTTGCTTTCCCTGTGTTAGATGAGTGAACCAACAGCTGCACTGGTATATTTTGGCTCTTTTAACCACTACTAAACTAGATTCAGCTGGCTTTACCTGAAGCAGTCTTTCTACATTTGGTGAGTAACCAGCCATCTGTAGCCATGAGATGATAATAGTACAATAATCTTGAAAAGGAGCCGACTTGATTATTGACTATATTCTTCCTTCTGATATTTCCGTCCTATTGTCCCTTGCCAGAATTGGTGAAAGCCAACTCATTGTACGACAGTCTGTTGGTGCTATGAAGAAGCTGAGGAAGGAATGAAACGACGAATTATGAGACTGGGTAGGTCTCGTGAAATGTGGCATTTGTCGTTGGGTGCAAGACTTCAGAAATGGACATGCTGATTACCGAATGAAAATGAAGATAGGGCATTACATCCTGTGTTGTGTATTTTAGCTTTAAGCTATACTGTTGTGTTCCAGAACTTCATATTAAGTTTTGATAGTTCTCTTTTTGCTGGCAATGACTTGGATAGAGTGGTATTTAGATGCTTCTTGGTTCATGCTTTAAACCTTTACTCTATCTATCTGCTTCAACACCGTTTGCATCCCGTACTACGTAATTTCCATTCTGTGCATCACTAGCAGAGCCTTCACTCAACATTTGATGAACTGCGATGGAGTATAAGTAAAGATCTTCTCTATAAGTAAAGATCCTCTTTTCGCGACATTAGTCACTTGATCTCTCTCAGTCCGACCAACCGAGCTAGTCACAAGCTGCTGTACAAATCACCAGTTCTCAATGCAAACTATCAAGCCCGATTAAAGAGTGAACTGGAAATAGCCTCCCAATCTGCAATTTGGCTAATGAACACTCTGTGTAGAAATCATACCATTGATGTTGGCGAATTAAGCAAATCAGACTTCGAAGTAATTGTCTGTTATACGACTCTGATTGGTGATACGTGATCTCCCAATTCGAAAGATCGTTACCGGATAGAGACACCGAGTAGGAGAACCAAAAATGATCGCTGTCCATGGTCCATGAATTGGGCCATACGATGCTGCACCAACTTGTTCAAAACACGGGTAAGAAGCCCTTTACAATAGAAATTCCAATCAATACCAGATTTCCAGAAGGGACCAAGATCAACCTGAACGAAAAATAACCCACACAAGATGTTTTTCGAGGAACATTGTAGTCTTAAATTTTGTCTTTTCCACTCTCTCCTTCTCCCCCTTGATTCCATGTTTATCCACAAAACCAATGGCAACGTGAAGATGCCCATTAAAAATAAGAAACTAAATTTTCAAAGGATTCTACACAAGCCATATTGGAAACCCTAGATAGCGATTGGAGTGACTGAAAACGAATGTTTAGTTAATTAACCCCAAGAAAATATGAAAGAAAAAGAAAGAACAAAGCTGATGACGATGGCATTGTGAAAAGTGGGAAGTTTACGTTGCTGTAGTCCTTTGTTTTTTGTTTCTATTGTGTTCTTTACTTGTACGTACCTGCATGCATGAGCTGCATTTTAGCGACTTGATTAATCACGTAATTACGGATGATTGATACGACAAATCAAGACTTGAATCTGTAGTTAATCTCTGTTAAAAAGTGATCAATTTTTGGAAAGCCCTAGAACGCGCTAGACTACAGATGCTTAAGAATTAAGCATGCTTAATGGAGAAGGAACAAGTCGGCAGCAACAATTTGCTTCAAGTAAAAGTCACCAAAGTGGTAGTGAGTCGCAGAGAATATAAAAATGGAGAATAAGGGAGAAGCAACGGGAAGATCTGGAAGAAAGAAGAAAATGAAAGCAAAAACTTGGACTTTGACTAGCCGCAACAAGCAGGAGATAAAGAAGCAAGCTGAAATTTTATATTAATTTTTGTACTCAAAGTTGTTAGAGTAGGCAGTGACTCACGCCTATAAATAGGAGTTAGTGGATGTTTGTTCTACGTAGCAGAAAACTAGAAATGCTCATTCCTTTGTAATACCAACTATCATAATAAAGTTTTTTTTTTTTCCATATTCCTTTGCCGTAGCAATCCATTCATATCCACCCATATATCACACACACTTACACACACGCTTCCACAAAATCCAACAGTGGTATCAGAGCCACGTCTTTTGGTTGGTATTGGGCGTTTGTCCTAACCACCCGTTCCTGAAACTACCCATCCAAATTTCCAACAACTAAACTATGACCAACTCTACCTCATTCTCATTTCCTATTCCTATCTTTGATGGGAATAACTATGATTAGTGGAGCATCAAAATGACCACGTTCTTGATGGCCCAAGACTTATGGGACATCGTCAAAAGTGGTTATGAGGCTTCACAAGAAGGTGCAAGTGTTCCAAAGGATCAACTACAAAAGGATGCAAGGGCACTATACTTTATTTGGCAAGCACTCTCGGAAACAGTATTTCCGAGAATAATTGGAGTGAAAACTGCGAAGAAGGCTTGGGAGACATTACAAGAAGAATTTCAAGGCACTAAACAGGTACGAACTATTCAACTTCAGACTTTGAGAAGGGAATTCAAGAATTCTAAGATGAAAAATTATGAGACTGTTCAAGAATATTGTGGTAGTTTGAAACAATTAGTAAATCGGATGAGATCTTATGGAGATGATATCACTGATCAGAGGGTTGTTGAAAAAAATTAGTGACACTCACTAGAAAATACAATTCTATTGTCACTACTATAGAATCATCGAAGGATTTAAAAACCCTATCAGTGAGTGAGCTAATTGGCTCTTTAGAAGCATATGGAAAAAGATTGCAAGTACAGGAAAAAGATACAGTTGAAAGTGCTTTTCAGTAAAAAATGAACATTTGGTCTCATAATTCTAAAAGTAGTGGAAGAAGCTCATGGAAAAAAAGAAGAGGAGGAGAAACTACACAGAAGGAAAAATATCCAGTTTGTGGTATTTGCAAGAGAAATAATCATTTGGAAAAGATATAGCCACATATAAAAATTTTGTAGCTCTAAAATAGATTATAGAGTGAATTATGAGAAGACGGAAAAAGGAATATTCCTTGGCTATAGCGATCAATCAAAAGGTTATCGGGTTTATAACCTAAAAACTAAGAAGCTCATGATTAGTCGAGATGTCGAGTTCGATGAAAATGCCGATTGAAATTGGGATGAAGAGAATATTGAGAAGAAGTATGTCAACTTACCAGACATACCTCTTGCACGTGAGGAATCAACACCACAAGAAGAATGAAACATATTGACATAAAATATCACTTCATTCGTGAAGTGCAAAACAAAGGAGAGATCGAGCTAAAATATTGTAAAGACTAAAGACTAAGTTGCGGACATATTCACTAAAGCACTACCAATAACAAAATACGAGACATTAAGAAGCATGCTCAGAGTATCACAAAAATGGATCAAGGAGGAGTGTTAAAAAGTGATCCATTTTTGGAAAGCCCTAGAAGACACTAGACTACACATGCTTAAGAATTAAGTATGCTTAATGGAGAAGGAACAAGTCGATAGCAACAATTTGCTTCAAGTAAAAGTCAACAAAAGTGGTAGGGAATAGCAGAGAATATTAAAATGGAGAATAAGGGAGAAGCAACGAGAAGATCCGGAAGAAAGAAGAAAAGGAAAGCAAAGTCCAACTTGGACTTTGACTAGCCGCAACAAGCAGGAGACAAAGAAGCAAGCTGACATTTTATATTAATTTTTGTACTCAAAGTCGGTAGAGTAAGGCGGTGACTCACGCCTATAAATAGGAGTTAGTGGATGTTTGTTTTTTTTTTTTTGGTACCCAAGGAACCCCGTACAGCTGGCAGCCGGCGGGTAAACCCCGGAGCGATGTTAACGGAGGATCCACCACCCCGACGCCACGCTTAAGACACCAAATGTCTCCATTGGGTTTCAAACCCCTCACCTTGGAGGAAAGGAACAACGGAGCCTTATCCAGCGGAGCCACCATGGCCGGTGGTTTAGTGGATGTTTATTCTACGTATCAGAAAACTAGAAATGCTCTTTCCTTTGTAATACCAATTATCATAACAATTTTTTTTTCCCATATTCCTTTGCCATAGCAGTCCACTCATATCCACTCATATATAACACACACTTCCACACACACTTCTGCAAAATCCAACAATCTCTCATCAAACGACACACTCGGTTGAAAGCGGTTTCATGTCAACCTCGACTCATCCATATCTATTGACACCTAAATTTAGACTAATAATTTAGTAATTAATTGCATAAAAAAATTTAGGGATTAATCTTTAACCCCTAAAAAAAATAGTAAAATTGCATTTCATGTAGTCGCATTTGCATCGGTACCAAAGGACAACAAGAAGTAGGGGTTCGCGGTTGATAACATGCACAAAAGGATGGTCTCTCTTCGCTGGTCTGAACACGCGTAAGAGAGAGAGTCAAAAAATGAGGAAAGAAGAAGTTCTTGCACGTCCATTGTCTCTCCCTCATTAATGCATGCACAAATTCGACAGACATGAGGACTCAAGAGAAAGCCTCAAAGAAGCAAAAGGAGCTCGTAATATATTATAAAATATGCTCTATCAAGTGTGGGTTGTCAACTTTGGTGAAGCAACGAGAAATTTGCTGAAGAAAAAAGCAAGTAACAAGCAAGAAAAGTCAAAAGTTGCAGCAATTCTCTTTCACACAAAGGCAGTGGAATGCCTATAGAAGGGAGGGACAAGTAGCCGCATAAGAAGCCGCAAGCATGAAGAAAGAAGAAAGGAGAATCCATGAGCGTCCATTTTTTCTCTCCCTCATTAATGCATGCACATGCATGCACAAAATGGGGAGGATGTGAAAATTCTGGAGAAAGTCTGCAAGAAGATGGGCTCACAATTTTATAATATTTCATAGTGAGTTGTTGCAAGGAATTCTCTCCTTCCTGGAGAGCAAATCGGCTGGAGAAGAAAGTCAAAAGAAGGGGCACACATTATAATATATTATAGCAGCTAGTGGAGTCTTCAAGAAACAGGGAAGCAAGGTTCAACTTGCTAACTTGTACTTGGACACGAAGAAATGTTGCAACTGTTCTCAATTCACACTGAAGTCGGCAACGTGAGGCGGTGAATTCTGAGCCTATAAATAAGGCTTGGGAGTGCAAACGTAAAAGGAGGCCAGCCAGAGGGCGGAACGAAAAAATTCATTTGAGGAGGCCAGAAAAAAAAAAAAATCTATGAAAAAGGCCCGCAGGGAGGCCACATGAGTTGAGAAAAGAAGAGATTAAGAGAGATAGCGTCTCGTTAGAGAGAAACCGAGGGGTGAAGTGAGAAAAAAATCATTTGCAAAGCACATAGAGAGATATACACGTGAGGGAGAGAAAGATAGAGAAAGGGAGTGGGGGATCAGCTTCTTTAGTCACACACAACTGAATACCCCCCACTCTCGACGCCTTGGCTCGACACTTTTGCCGCCGACGACGAGGCTCGCTGCTACTGCGACTGAGCTACCCATGGCAAGTCACTGCTTTGCTTGCTGTCCCAACGATCGAAGCCCGACATAGGTTGTCTGCCGTAACCCACGCCCATAGACATTCCACAGGACCCAGCCTAACGCCACGAGCATTCCCAACGACGTTGCAACTCCGACCGCCGCATTTCCCCGACGTCGAGTTCCACCCTATTAAAAAGTGATCCATTTTTGGAAAACTCTAGACTACACCAGACTACACATGCTTAAGAATTAAGCATACTTAACGAAGAAGGAAAAAGTGGCGGCAACAATCTGTCCAAGTCAAAGAAGACTCTCATATGTTGGAGAACTTTCTGGTACTATGTGGGCAACAAGTGTATGTATGAAGGAAGAAAGTCAGCTGGAAGTTGGCTGAAAAGTCAAAAAGAGTGGCTCCTTGTACAATGTCAAAGTCGGTTGAAGCTTAGGCGGTGAAGAGTCAAATAAGCTGTCCAAGTAAGTCAAGAAGCTTTGGCTGAAAAGTCGAAAAGAGTGGCTCCTTGTACAATGTCAAAGTCGGTTGAAGCTTAGGCGGTAAAGAGTCAAATAAGCTGTCCAAGTCGGTCAAGAAGCTCTATAAAAGGAGGGCATGTTCGTTCATTTGGACAGACGACAACTAGAACAATGAGAGAGAACGTGAGCTGAGAGAACCAAAAACTAGAAACTAAGAGACAACCACTATTATCTTTTGTACCACAATAGTCCTTGAATAAAATTCAGTTTGTGCTTTCATTTATTTTTCACTCCATTTCTCACTCCCTTGCCATAGTTCACACACACTTGCACACACACACGCTTCCGCAAAAATCCAACAGTGGTATTAGAGCCACATCTTTGGTTGGTATCGGGCGTTTGTCCTAACCACCTGTTCACAAAATTATCCATCCAAATTTCCAACAACTAAATTATGGCCAATTCTACCTCATCCTCCTTTCCTATTCCTATCTTTGATGGAAATAACTATGATTACTGGAGCATCAAAATGACCATGTTCTTGATGGCCCAAGACTTATGGGACATCGTCAAAAGTGGTTATGAGGCTTCGCAAGAAGGTGCAAGTGTACCAAAGGATCAACTGTAAAAGGATGCAAAGGCTCTTTACTTTATTCAACAAGCACTCTCGGAAACAGTATTTCCGAGAATAATTGGAGTGAAGACTGCGACGAAGGCTTAGGAGACATTACAAGAAGAATTTCAAGGCACTAAACAAGTACAAACTATTCAACTTCAGACTTTGAGAAGGGAATTTGAGAATTCTAAGATGAAAAATTATGACTGTTCAAGAATATTGTGGTAAATTTAAACAATTAGTCAATCATATGAGATCTTATGGAGATGATATCACTGATCAAAGGGTTGTTGAAAAAATATTGGTGACACTCACTAGAAAATACAATTCTATTGTTACTACTATAGAATCATCAAAGGATTTAAAAACCCTATCAGTGAGTGAGCTAATTGGCTCTTTAGAAGCATATGAAAAAAGATTGCAAGTACAGGAAGAAGATACAGTTGAAAGTGCCTTTCAGTCAAAAATAAACATATGGTCTCATAATCCTAGAAGTAGTGGAAGAACCTCATGGAAAAATAGAAGAGGAGGAGAAACTACACGAAAGGAAAAATATCCAGTTTGTGGTATTTGCAAGAGAAATAATCATTTGGAGAGGGATTGCTGGTTTAAAAATAAACCACAATGCCGCTCTTGTAAAAGATATGGCCACATAGAAAAATTTTGTCGCTCTAAAATAGATTATAGAGCGAATTCTGTTGAAGAAGAAAAAAGAAAAGAAAAGGAAGAAGAAAATTTAGATAATTTATTCTATATAGGCCAAGTGGAAAAAGATGAGAAGAATGATCCATGGTATATTGATAGTGGATGTAGCAATCACATGACGGGAGATGAATTTATATTCACCAATATCGATACATCGGTAAAAACACAAGTGAGATTGGGTAATGGTAAATCGGTTGATGTGAAAGGAAAAGGGACTATAGCTGTTGCAACTAAGAAAGGCCCAAAATACATTCATGAAGTATATCTGGTTCCTAGTCTTGCACAAAATCTACTTAGTGTGGGACAAATGATTCAGAATGGTTATTTTTTATACTTTAAAGGAGATACCTGCACTATCTATGATAAATATAGGAATCATGTTACTGTGAAAATGGAGAACAAGAATTTTCCTATTCGATAGAAATATGTCAAAGATATAGCTATGAAAGCTCAACTTGATGATTCATGGCTATGGCATCGGAGATTTGGCCACCTCAACTTTTATGGGCAAAAAATTCTCCATCAAAAAATATGATGAGAAATTTTCCAGCCATTATAGAAATTTCAGATGTTTGTGAAGGCTGTCTTCTTGGAAAGCAGCAAAGGAAGTCCTTCCCGTCTGGAGGAACATGGAGAGCTAAGAAGCCATTGGAACTTGTCCATATGGATGTGTCTGGTCCGATGAGGACACCTACACTCAGTCAAAATAAATATTTCATCCTATTCATTGATGACTACACAAGAATGACGTGGGTCTACTTTCTTCGAGAAAGATCGGAAGATTTCTCTATTTTCAAGAAATTCAAGAGCCGTGTCGAGAATCAAAGTGGCCACAGAATCAAAGTCCTAAGAAGTGATAGAGGCACGGAATATAATTCAAGGGAGTTCAATAAATTCTGTGAAGATGAATGAGTCCATCATCAATTGATTGTTGGCTACGCTCCAGAGCAAAATGGAGTAGCGTAAAGGAAGAATAGAACCATCATGGAGATGGCAAGATCCATGCTAAAGGAGAAAGGCCTTCCTAACACTTTCCGGGCAGAAGCAGTCTATACTGCAGTATACCTGTTAAATAGGTGTCCAACTAAAGCTGTTCAAAATAAAACACCAGTCGAAGCATGGAGTGGACGGAAGCCTTCAGCAAAGCATCTCAAAGTGTTTGGCTGTATTTGCTACGTTCACATCCCTGATCAAAAAAGGAGCAAGCTAGATGAGAAGACAGAAAAAGGAATATTCATTGGCTATAGCGATCAATCAAAAGGCTATCGGGTTTACAACCTAAAAACTAAGAAGCTCATGATCAGTCGAAATGTCAAGTTCGACGAGAATGTTGCTTGGAATTGGGATAAGAGAAGATCGAGAAGAAGTATGTCAACTTACTAGACATACCTCCCGCACGTGAGAAATCAACACCACAAGAAGAAGGTGGAACATCGGATTCCTCCACTCAAGAAGTAACACCACCATCATCTCCAAACCAAGCACAAGAAGAATCTACTCTAGTCTCCTATACTATGGGTAAAGTCTCTAAGGAAAGTTTATGAAACATGTAATTTTATGTCCTTAGAACCAGAAAACTATGAAGACGCTTCCAAAGAAGAAGTTTGGATTAATGCCATGGAGGAAGAAATTAAAATGATCGAGAAAAATGAAACTTGGGAGCTCGTCGATTGTCCCAAAGACAAAGAAATCATAGGCATAAAGTGGGTCTACAAGACAAAGCTCAATGCGGATGGATCAATTCGAAGCATAAGGCAAGACTCGTAACGAAAGGATACTTGCAACAACTGGTATTGACTATACTGAAACTTTTGCTCCTGTTGCTCGCCTTGATACTATCCGGGCACTCATAACTCTAGCAGCACAAAAAGAATGGAAGATCCATCAACTAGATGTAAAGTCAGCATTCCTAAATGGATATCTTCAAGAAGAAATTTATGTAGCTCAACCAGAAGGCTTTAATGTCAAAGGCAATGAAGAAAAGGTCTTAAAGCTTAAGAAGACCCTATACGGGTTAAAACAAGCACCAAGAGCGTGGTATAGTAGAATTGATGAATATTTTACCAAGCAAGGATTCAGGAGGAGCATGAGTGAGCCAACGCTCTACATCAAGACCCAAGGTAATTCTGACACACTTATTGTCTCTCTATATGTGGATGATCTCATATATACAGGGAACAATGAGACAATGATTGGAGAATTTAAAGAAGAAATGATGAAGACATTTGAGATGACGGACTTGGGCTTGATGAACTATTTCCTCGGAATTGAAGTCAATCAAGATGAAGGAATTTTCATTTCACAAAAGAAATATGCAGAAAAGCTCCTTGAAAAATTCAAGATGAATAATTGCAAAACAGTGGCAACACCACTTGTGATGAATGAAAAACTATTGAAAGAAGATGGAGCAGAAAAAGCAGACGCTTCACTCTACAGGAGCCTAATTGGAAGTTTACGATATCTTACTGCTACACGGCCAGATATCATGTACGCGACAAGTTTACTATCACGGTTCATGCAGAGTCCAAGCCAAGTTCATTTTGGAGCAGCCAAGAGAATTCTAAGATACTTACAAGGAACCATTGATTATGGTATTTGGTACCGACCTAGTGCAACAGCTAAGTTGATTGGTTACACTAATAGCGACTAGGCAGGATCATCTGATGACAGGAGGAGCACCACTGGTTATGCATTCACATTAGGTTCTAGAATATTTTCATGGACATCTAAAAAACAAGACTCAGTGGCACAATCCACTGCAGAAGCAGAATATGTTACAGCTGCTACAACTACTAGTCATGCAATATGGCTTCGAAGAACGAAACATATTGATATAAAATATCACTTCATTCGTGAAGTGCAAAATAAAGGAGAAATCGAGCTGAAGTATTGTAAGACTGAAGACCAAATTACAGACATATTCACTAAAGCACTACCAACAACAAAATTCTTGACATTGAGAGGCATGCTCGGTGTATCACAAAAATGGATCAAGGAGGAGTGTTAAAAAGTGATTCATTTTTGGAAAACTCTAGACTACACCAGACTACACATGCTTAAGAATTAAGCATACTTAATAGAGAAGGAAAAAGTGGTGGCAATAATTTGTCCAAGTCAAAGAAGACTCTCATATGTTGGAGAACTTTTTGGTACTATGTGGGCAACAAGTGTACGTATGAAGGAAGAAAGCCAGCTAGAAGTTGGCTGAAAAGTCAAAAAGAGTGGCTCCTTGTACAATGTCAAAGTTGGTTGAAGTTTAGGCGGTGAAGAGTCAAATAAGCTGTCCAAGTCGGTCAAGAAGCTCTATAAAAGGAGGGTGTGTTCGTTCATTTGGACATACGACAACTAGAACAATGAGAGAGAACGTGAGCTGAGAGAACCAAAAACTAGAAACTAAGAGACAGCCACTATTAGCTTTTGTACCACAATAGTCCTTGAATAAAATTCAGTTTGTGCTTTCATTTATTTTTCACTCCATTTCTCACTCCCTTGCCATAGTTCACACACACTTGCACACACACACGCTTCCGCAGAAATCCAACACACCCCCACGAGCCATCTTCAGAGCCCTGGCGATTCCATTGCAGCTGTAACGTTCCTCCAATTCGAGCTGTCATTCCCCGACGTGAGCCACATCCATACGGCTTGTTAAGCCATCCGCGGAATCCCCAGCAATAACGGCGAGCTGCTGTCCAAGCTCGAGCCTGACCATTCCAAACTGAGAAGTTGCAGTACCGGCGAATCACCCTTCTTCTGAAGTCCACCAACGAAGAGAAAGAGGGGCACATAAAGAGCAAATAAAAAAAGGAATAAAAAGACCACTTTCTTTTTCTTTGCAGGACATTCACGTTGACTGGTGAAGGCCTGCAGCTAGGCTTTCAACGAGGACTTTCCTTCCTCGTAAATTTTGTGTTGCAGGTCATCCCTTGTCTTTTGGAGAAAGACGTTTCCAGCTCGAACCAAACACTTAAGCTTATCCCAAGCCACCCGTAGAACCCCTGGCGAGCAACTGAGTCGTAGGTCCCTGAGCTTCGTGGCTGTGTAACTACCGCCGTTTGTGAGCCCCTTGTCGCCGATCCCGTTTTCAAAACAAATCATCTAAACTAGGTAGCTTCCTTGAGCCAAATTTCATCTCGATATTTTGTTGAATAAATTGGATATCAGAATTCTAATATTGAGATGCTAGACATTACCCATTAGCATTGGTGACATTTAAAATCATTATAATTATTAATTTGATCCGTAAGACTTCGGATCATTTTTTTAATTATTCTAATTTTCCTGTGTATTGTAATGTTTCTGGTTAGAATAATTGTTAATTTAATCCGTGAGACGATGGATTATCTTTCAATTATTTTAACCCTTTATTTGAATTCTTGATAAATATCTTGAGTGGTTAAATATGATGCTTATATTTGATAAATACTTGTTTTGGAAAACATCAAAAAAATTAGATTGCGTGACAAATTAGGATATTTTCTTAAATAGGATAGGGTCACATGTTTAGAATTTATCTAGTTAGATTTTTTTAATATTAGATTGCATGTTACGGCTACTTAGTTAAGATGAGTTTCCGAATTAAAATGGAATTTAATCCAAATTACTTCCTAACTTGAGTAGGATAACTTGTCGGGTTTTGTAGTCAATTTTCAGTAATTATTTCGAATTTCAATAAAGAAAAATACCAAAAAAATATCATATGCATTTATCTAGGTAAGTTTTCATTTTAAAAAAGAGAAAACCAAAAAAAATATTTGCTTGCCTTATTGTGTTTAATTCCGCAATGTTTTTTCCCTTTGAATGTTATCTTTAATGTTTGTGCACTCGTATGATCACTTTAGTGGTTTAGGCTAAAATCAATTCAAGTTGCCTGCAAAATATTTTTTGAAATAAAAGAGAAAATGTACCAAAAGGGCGTTAGAAAAATCTAGCGTAATCAAGTCCCCGAACTCATTTAATCTCTGGTTCGTATAAGTGAAGTAATTCTCCCATTACTTTACTTGGGTTTCTAATCGACCCACCAAAAATAGATTAGTGGCGACTCCATGATAAAAATCATTTGCATATGAAGAACTTAAACCCTAAGTTGCAAATTGGTATGGGCTTGGGAGAGCTCGAGCTAAGTCTAGGCTTAGCAATCCATTAGCCGAACCCTTAGGTGGTCCAACTCGCTTCGGGGAGGTCGCGACAATAGCATCATGTTTTGCTATTGCTTTCCAAACTCTACAAAGCAATTAGAATTTGATTAGCTAGCTACTTAAGGCTTCCATGGTAACGTTTTTGTTTCCCAATTTCTGTTCTTTTGTTCCCCGGAATAAAAAAAAGAACGGAAATCCATTTGGTAAAACTTTTGTTCCTGGGAACAGATTTGGAATAGAAACAAGAAAAAAAAAAGTAGATTCTTGTTCCCAGGAACAATTTCTAGAAATAAGCCAATTTTTTCTTTTCTTTTTTTCTTTTGTTTTTCTTGCTTGCTGCGGCCTTGGGTGGCCGCTTGCCAACCGCCGGCCACCTTCGGCCTCCAATGACCGCCGTCGACCACTTGCCAACCATCGGCCACCCCGACCTCCGATGACCACCACCGACCACCACCGTAGCCACCGCCAACCGCCCATCGTGGCGCCGCCCTCGACCGCCATCAACGTCGCCACCAGCCGCCGCCATCGCCCGTTGCCGCCGCCAGCCTCCCGCCCACCCGCCGCCACGGACCGCCGCCGACCGCCGCATGATCGCGCCCATAGCCCAGCCCATCGGCCTCCCCGCCGCCCATCCACCTCCGGCCGCCCGTCCGCCGGTGGGTTGTGGGCGGCAATCATGCGGTGGCGGTGGCGGGCGGTCTGGTGGCAAGGCGAGTGGCGGCAACGAGTGATGGGCGGGCGGTGGTCGCCGATCTGTGAGCAAGAATAAAAACAAATAAATACAAAAATAAAAAAATCGTATCGAACGCATTTATATTCTTTTTCTATTTCAAGAATAGAAATTTTATATAGTTACCAAACACCTTATTTTACTCATAAATTGTTTCCCGGAGTAGAAATAGAAAAGAACTATTTATGAAAAGAAACTGTTCTCCGACCAAAAGTGTTACCATGCGCACCCCTAGACTCGGATGAAACAATGGAAAATTCGGTTCGACCGATAAAAAGAATGGTTATAAGACTCCAGCCCGTAGCTATCATTGATAATTAGAAAAAAAATAAGTGGGGTAATTAATTTTTAGAATATCAATAATGATAAAGTTCATTTGCTGTGCTACAGCTTTTTCCTTCGATACCAAAATTCTCATAAGTTCTATATAAATGATGCAGATTATGATTTTGGGGATTGCGTTAGCCAAAGAGATTTTCGGTTAACTTTATTTGAACTTAGAGAAATGAAACGAACTTGTGAATATCTAGTAGTATTATACATTATATTCGAGTGTTTCAATTCGTTGAGTCGAAAAGTAATATAAATAGGATACGTTGTAGCGTATTTCAAATACAGATTCACTACAATTTCTGCTTTTGACTATGAGGAATATTCATGTTCCTTCAAAGTTACAATAAGATTATCATTAATTTGAACATGAGATATGTATAAAAAAAAATTAAACATTATAACTCAGTTTAGAACACTTCGTTTTTGAATTCGAATTATTACTAAGAAGATCAATTAAATCTCACTTAATTTAACATTAAGAACTTGCACAATATGTCGGTAAGGACAAAGTTCAGGAGCTTTAGTTTATTATGCAATAACCCTTTTCATTTTATTCAACAATTCAACATGTCTGATGCATTAATTTAACTAAGTAAACACTAAAGATGGAAGCATTTAGTATATACGTAAATTCAGCTTCTGGTTTGTAAAGGTCAAAATAAAAGACAGAACTTGAGCTAAATTATCTGTGGAAAATGCTTTTTTTTTTTTTTTTTGGAATATTACAGATAATGTACAAATCAAAACATCGCCAGTGGTGGATACTGTGATGGAGCGCCTTTCAAGTTTCAAAACCCACACGTATTCGCATAACCATCCTGTCTATTCAATTTTCACCATTCTTTTGCACATTTGCTGTTGCAAGAATTGCGTGAGCTTTCATCTACCAGAGAAAGCGACATCAACGTGAAAAAGAAAGATAAGGCAATCCCCTTAAGTTTATCGTCCCGCATCTCCCATCCCATTGAGCCACGGGCACGTTGTGTCTCGAAGCGACCGTTGCGCATGTTGGGAGAACGGAATTTAGTGCGTCTTAGATTATTCAGTCTGATGAGATGTGTTTGCTCTCGTTGAGACACAGAAATTGTTGTATATTTCCATTAAGCTTAGGTGGATATTTATACACTCAAGAGTATACTTTGGAAGATTTACTTGCAAGAAAAGAAACACAAAATAGAAAATTTTCTAACTTCTAAAAATAGATTTCAAAACCTCAAAATCTGATAGCCCTATATTTGATTGATACACCCCTTCAAGTGGAAGAGTTGAGATGATGAATCTTCAACTTATCTCATAAAAATGCAAAACATGCTTTAGAAAGAGTTTTGGTGAGAGCATTAACTAGTTGGTCAGTTGTAGAGATAAACTACAAATTAAGCTTTCATTGGGCGGCACGATCACGAACAAAGTGGAAGTCAATTTCAACATGTCTGGTACGCACATGGAAAACCGGATTTGCAAACAAATAAGTGGTACCAATATTATGACACCAAAGGAAGGGAGAACCTTGAAGAGGGAACCCAAGCTCTTGAAAGAGTGATTCGAGCCAAATTAGTTCAGCCGTAGCATCAATAAGGGCTTTACATGCTCAGATTATATTAAAAAACGTGCTATGGTTTGTTGTTTTCTAGAGCTCCAACAGATCAAGTTAGGATCAAGGAAAATAGCATACCCTCAAGTTGACTTCCTATCGCTAGAGCTACTACCCTAATTCGCATCGAAAAAGGCTTGCAAGGGAGTATCATTCGATCGAGAAAGAAGAAAAAGCAAATTACCTTGTATGTTTGAGATAGTGCAAGATGTGTTACACCATTTGCCAGTGGTTTTCAGCCAGCGCATGCATGAATTGACAAGCTTTATTAACAGCAAAGGAGAGATTTGGTCTTGTTGATGTCATGATTGCAGGGAAAGAACTATAGACCTATATAGAGTAGGATCATATCAAAGCACCCCCTGTCTTAGATGTTATTATAGTCATGGCCATAGGAGTTTGGATAGGCTTGCACTCAAACATCCTAGCCTGGTGAAGAAGATCATCAAAATAATGTCCTTGAGAGAGAAGTAACCCATTAGAGTGAGAGACAACCTCTATCCCAAGGAAGAAGTGGAGCGAGCCGAAATCCTTAATTGAGAACTTTGTAGATAATTTTTGTAAGATTGCATTGATAGCAAAAGATGCAATACCTATAACCAAAATGTTATCAACATAAATAAATAAAAAAGAATGACATTGGTGCCTCTTTGATGGATAAATAATGAAGGATCTATGTGACACCGAGAATCCCAATGAAGCAAAAACTATGAAAGTCGGTGAAACAAGCTCTCAAAGCTTTCTTGAGACCATATAGAGAACGATACAACTTGCAAGCATAGTCAAGAAGAGTTGAGTCCTCAAAACTTAGGGAATGCTCCATGTACATCTCTTCAGATAGAACCCTATGTAAGAAAGCATCGTGCATATCTAGTTGTCATACTTGCCACCCTTGAGATATAGCAAGCGATAATAAAATGCAAATGGTGGTAATTTTCACAATTGAACCGAAGGTTTCCGTATAATCCAAACTTTGTTGTTAATGAAAACCCTTACCAACCAGGCAAGCGTTATAGCGCTCAAGATTATCATCCACTTTGCGCTTAACTCGTGAACCCACTTATACTCGATGAGGTTCTTGGGTGAAGTGCAAGGCACCAAAGACCATGCGCCATTTTTTAACAAGGCATTAAATTCATCGGTCATAGCTGCACGCCACCTAAGGTTTCTGTTGGCTTGGGTGAATGATGTTGGTTCGGTGATGGGGGTTGTTGCTGTATTAATTTGAGGAGGATGAGAGCGAAGTTGCATGGTGTGGGTGTGTGTTAGCCTAGGTGGGGGTGGGGGGGCGGCAACGGCGATGGATAGGATGATGAGGAGGGGAATGATAAAGGTCATGGAGGGACTTGGTTCTTGGGGTAGGGGGAGATGGATGAATCGATATTAGACGACATTGGGGGAGCTGGTGTAGGATTTTGTGATCTAACTATATTGATACGCAGAGGAATACTAATAGGAGCCGAAGCCCATGGTACAGAGATGTCGTAGAAAGTGCTGAATGAGTTGATGGACTGATAATGGAAGAAGTTGCGAGTGAAAACACATCTCATTGAAACAAACATGTCAAGCAACATATAAATGATTGGTGATAGATCAGGCAATAGTACCCTATATGAAAGGGACTATATCCCAATAAAATACAAAATGAAGCGAAAATCCATCTTATGGGCGTTATAAGGACGTAGATATGGGAAACAACAACATCCAAAGATTTTTAAGAAGGAATAATGCGTAGGATGATTATAAACTATTTGAAAGGGGGAGACACTATTATTGACCTCGGACAACATTCGGTTGATGAGGTAGATCGTCGTTTTGAATTCATATTGCCAATATTGGTGAGGGATAGAGCCATGAGCTAATAATGTTAAACCGGTTTCAACTATATGCCTATAACGACACTCAACCACCGCTTGTTGTTAATTGGTATGAGGAGCAAAGATACAGTGAGCAACACTAATTTTGAGAAAAATAAAGGGAGTGCATGAAATTCTCCACCTTACTCCGTTTGAATGGATTTTATTTTTGTGAGAAGTGACATCCGACAAGAGTTAAAGTAAGAAAAAACAGAGTAAATATTTGACTTTGCTTTAAGAGGATAAAACCAAATAAATTTAGTGCAATCATCAACAAAAATAACGAAATAACGGTGACCATTAGTTGAAACAAAATGAAAAGGACCCCAAACATCATTATAAATTAAATCCAATGGAAACAAACTAAGAGTTGGAGATAATCCTAAGAACTGATGACTAGCCTTGTTCAATTGACAAGCTATACATAATTGACTCAGCGGTGTTGACTAACACGACAAATTATTCTCTTTGACCATAACCCGTAAGAGACGCTCATGGGGATGGCCAAGACGTTGATGCTAGCAATCTAGGGAAATCCGTTCCGCAATACTGGCAATAGGCATTGAAGGTTGTTGCAGTATGGCATAAAGACTATCACTACTCGGGCCAGAAAAAAGAACCACCTTGGTCACTAGATCCTTAACAAGAAAGTGGGTAGGATTGAATTCGAAGAAGACATTATTGTAAGATGCAAATTTTTGAACTGAAAGTTAATGTTGAGATTAGGGACATGAAGATCATCATTAAAATGTAAAGAAAGATATGAAATAGAGAAGGGAATAGAAGAAGTATCAATAATAGTGATTTTGAAACCCTCACCATTTCTGACGTGCAGTTGATCCGATTCATTATAAATTTTGTAGGAAAAGAGAGATTGTGTATTAGACATGACATGGTGGGAGGGGTTTTGGTAGGTGTAGGTAAAAGAGGGGGGAAGGGCATGGATAAGGTTGGCATTGGGAGAGTAAGAGGGTTGATAAGATGAAGTAGAAGAAGAGGTATACGTAAGGGGTAGGTAATAAGGCACACCTAAAGGGCAATAGAAGTATGTAGCAACAATATGATTTGTATGTTGATAAATGGAACACCATAATTGACTTTATTGAGCACCATGGGCACCACGGCCATGGCCAAAGCGCCCCCACGACCTCTAGATTGACCACACTTAGAGAAAGAGAAATCAAGAGGGGTGGAGACATTTCGTTGAGTAGAGTTGGTAGTAGTAGAGTTAGCTTGGGCAAAAGGCTTGAAAATCTACAACTCTTGAAAGGCTTTAATACTCTCATGACTACGGAGAAGACCTTGAAGATCCGTAAACAAAATTGAGCAAAACAACCAAGTAATGTAGGAACAATGTCTTGGAGATCCGTAAACAAAATTGATCAAAACAACCAAGTAATGTCAGAACAATGTCTTGGAGAACAGATTGGAGACCACAAAAGATATGAACATTGAAATCCTCCGATTCAAGATGCTTGTGACACGGTCCGTGAATCCTCCCATACCCGTGTACCCTTGGGGATGAAGCTTGGGGTTATCGAGTGAAGAGTGAGGATGCAGAGATAATGAACACAACCGGTCCGTGGGAGTGGCGTCAAGACGGTTGGTGCTAGGAGTTCTAGGATAGAAGGAGTATATTACTTAGGAGCTCTGAAGGTAGGGTTGGCCTCCCGTGCACAAACTGGTCGGGAGTTGATGCCGCTCTCCTGATGAGGCCAGGGCAGGCCGAAACTAGTTGTTGAGCCTAACGAGGGCTGTTGTCTCGCTCGATGGACTAGACACCCGAGCAAAGCCGTGCGTGGTATGATTTCGTAAAAAAGGGCTATTCGCCGTATTGTTCATTGGAACAACTACAGAAGGAAGGCTGGCCTAACGAGTTCCGCTCGCTAGGCGCCGCACGGGTTGATCCACGGCCAAGGAAATTACCGACCTGTGACAATTTGGTATTAGAGCGGGGATCCCTTTAGTAGGTGCGTGATTCTGGGAAAGCCTGTGGTCTTTCCGGTCCTATGAGGGCGAAGAGTGATCGCCGAGGCCAGGGGTCTTGGACAACATGCAGCTCTCGTCTAGCTTCTGGGATGGCAATGGGGGCATAGGAAGGAACCGAAATGCTCGCTGAATGGGGATAACGTTCTTGGATAAATAGGCGAATCTTAAGAAGGGATCTACGATCACGTTTCCACCAAGGGGACCCTCGTTGGCTTGCGAGATCGGGAGGAGCTTACTAGGGAAAGAAGGTGCTGCCACGGGGTGCGGTTGGCCGGGGGTGCCACACTTGTCGGGAAGCACAAGTGATTGGAGATTCATGAACATCTTTGACCGGGGGAAGCAAACAATAGAGTGGTGAGACATTACATTGGGCGAGCGTTGCCATCTATGTAAGTCCCGGGGAGTGGCCTTGATGGTTAGGGAAACGCAAAGAAGCGACGAGATGAGTGGGGGAGTTTGACACGGTCCGTGAATCCTCCCGTACCCGTGTACCCTTGGGAGTGAAGCTTGGGGTTATCGAGTGAAGAGTGAGGATGTAGAGAGGATGAACACAACTGGTCCGTGGGAGTGGCATCAGGACGATTGGTGCTTAGAGTTCTAGGATAGAAGGAGTATATTACTTAGGAGCTCGAAGGCGGGGTTGGCCTCCCGTGCACAAAGGCGGTTGGGAGCCGATGCCGCTCTCCGATGAGGCCGGGCGGCCGAAACCAGTTGTTGAGCCTAACGAGGGCTGTTGTCTCGCTCGATGGACTAGACACCCAAGCAAAGCTGGGCGTGATACGATTTCATATAAAATGGCTATTCGCCGTATTGTTCACTGGAACAACTATAGAAGGAAGGCTGGCCTAGCGAGTTCCGCTCACCAGGCGCCACACGGGTTGATCCATGGCCAAGGAAACTACCGACCCATGACACTTGCCTGCAACACCTGTCTCATCAGCGATGGATTTAGCATGTTGGAGGAAATAAATAATTGATTCGTCCTATTTTTATTGTAGACGTCAAAGACTAAGATGAAGAGAGAGCATACATGTAAGCTAAGCCAAAGACACATTGATGGTATCTCACACAGCTTTACCATCAAAGGTTAAATCGATCCTGAGAAGGATGCAATTAGAGGACTCATGATGAAAGCGTCATGTTGTCACTAGAAAGCTACTTGGGCTGCATCAAATGTCACGCCCCGAACCCCGAGAGCGTGCTCATCCCTCTCTAGTTGATAATATCTTGCGACTTCCCAGGACGAGTCGCCGACCCTTTTTGTTTTATTGCACATGCGGAAGCAGAAATATAATCCCCCGACAAAGAATCATCTCGGGATAGAAAAGGGGACAATAGATTCAAAACATGTTTATATTCACATAGAGTCATATACAAGTCTATGGCCAAAAAGACTACAAAAGTCTAGCCTTCCAAAAAAAGCGGTCCTGGGCGACCCACACTTCCGATCACCTCCTTTCGCTCGCTCGGGTCCTCCACTTGATGACCCTGAAAATGATTATTCAATAACCAGTGAGACAATGTCTTAGCAAGTTCACCCACTAAACCCCGATTAGGAGGGAAATATGCCTAGAGGCTCCCTAGCCACACAATCATACAATTGGCATTGAGAACTTACCTCGCCTTAGATCCACCCTGCAGGTCAGCACAGTTCATATCTCAAATCAGAGTAGCACTCAAGCTCAATCAATTAGAACGCAATACTCAATTCTCAAATAAGCACAGGGGTCCCGATTATAGGGCTAAATTGTTATGACACGTTCCATACCATGTCACACAATTTTGTTCCATAATCCCAGCGCATCTATTTCACTCAACATGCGTTCCATTGATAACTTCGCCCACTCGAGGGTACGGCCTACTCGAAGTTCGGCGGTCTATTGGCGTAGCCAGGCATCGTCTCACCCCATTGAGCACGATTACGTCTCTCAGATGACTTTCCCGAAGAAGCATAGGTCCAGAATCTACTGCGACCCGCTACCCTAATGCATGGATAACCCGAAAGTGGGATTTAGTAACGTCCGATGTAAACGCTATGACGGTTTCGGTTAATAAACACACGACCAATCAATCTCGGCCTAGACATTTGTGCATTGCACTCAAATGCCTCAATTGAAATAGTGATCCCCGCTTATTTTCTTCGTATTAAAAACACCATTAGGTGAAAATAGTCGTGCTTGGGTACACGATCAAATTGGTCCCAGGAAAATTCATAACATTCTTTTCAAAATCCCACTAGTTTATATAGTATATAAAAACCATTTTCGGTATTTAAACCCGACACTCGGGATTTTTCGAATAAATATTGAATTTTATAAATTTTTGGAATAAATGTCAAAAAAATCCAATCAAGCACTCAATTTGCATAATTTAAGCACTCGATTGCAGAAATTAACCACACCATTGCAATCAGCACGAAATTCCAATCACCACTATCCCGCCTAATTTCCGGAAAAATAATTAATAATTAAATAATTACTGAAATTAATTAAATAAATACATTAAATACTAAAAATGCTAACTTATGCTAAATAAATTTAATCTAACCACCTATTAAGCTAAATAAATTATCCTAACCATTCTAACTAAATAACAATACACTAATTTAATTAAATATAAGTCTCTAACCACCGATTTCTTAATCTAACTATCCCAATTTAACTAACTAAAATAATAATTAAACTAATTACACTTAAATAAATCTAAACACCCCTTACACGTCATTAGCCTACTAAGAAGAGTTTAGTGAATAAACTCACCGGTTAATTGCGGAAACCGGTTCACCGCGACGACGACCCGACGGCAGCCGAAATCCGAATTTTCAGCGGCGTTGGCGGACACTCGGGCCGGGCCTAAACTTGGCCCAAAAAATCTCAGCCCAAGCTGAGACTTGTTGCTGAATTGGACTGGGCCTGAAGCGGGCCTACTTCTTGGGCTTCAAGTGGACTTCAAAACCGTGGGCTTTATGGACTGAACTGGGCTTGCTGAATTCGGGCTGCTGAGGTGAATTCGTGTGGGCTGAGATTGCTGGAGGTTTAGGGCCGAAGACTGGCCGAACTCACGGCTTCAAAAGGCTGGCCTGTTGGGCTTATGTGGGCTGATGGGCCTTCGGTGGAGACCGAAATTTCGGTCGTTGATGGGAGAAACCGAAGCAGCGAAGGAGTCGTTGAATTTGGCGGTTGACTGGGACGGCAGCTCGTGGACGGTGCTGCTTCGCTTGGTGCTGTTGGCGACAAGAAGACCTGAAGATCGGAGGACTTGGACGCGCGGCGCACGAGGACACGGCAGGGGCGGCTTCGGTCAACAGGGCATGAAGTCAGCCTCGGTGGAAGGCTTCGTGCGGATGAAATGGAGCAGGCGGCAGAAACTGAAGCACTCGTGGGGTTTGCTGGCCGAAGATGGAGCAACTTCGGTGGTCAACTGGCTTCGTTGGACGCTGAAGCTTGACCGAGGATAATGGACTGCTCGGTGGAAGAATCGTGGCTTTGTTTCGGTGGCGATGGCTGCAAGGGACAAAAGATGGTGGACGCTGCAGCGTGAGATGGCAGGAGGGGGCACGAAGACGGAGCAGCTTCGGACGGGTGGCTTCTGCTTCGGTCAACAATCTAGCTGGGGAAATTTCTTTAGTTGACCAAGCTTGGAGACGTGGCCTGCAGAGGAGAATCGATGGTGGAGATGGGCGTGTGTGAGTGGGGGAGGCACGAGCTGCAGGTGAGGAATTGCGAACTGAGATGGGTGGAAGAAGATGACCGAACAGCAGGAAAAAAAAAATGAAAAGGAGCTGCGAAGGGGGAGGTCGGCGATCTTGGCGTGTAGGAGAAACAGCTGGTGGAGGGCCCCAAAGTCAATCAACCCAATCTCTCAAATTGATTGCATGTCCCCTAAAAACCCCCATGTATATCTCAATTGATCCCCCATTACTTTCTTGTAGATAATCCACCAAATAATCCATTTTTGAAGCCCAAAAATTACTGCCCTCTTCTAGTTCCGAATTTCACTCCTTTTTCGGTCTTCAATTTCTTCGACAAAATCCTCAAGTTGATGTCAAATTTTGATGTTGAAAAAACCCACATAATTTCTACAAGTCCCCTTTGCCATATAGCTCAATTTGCAAGTCCAAATTTCCTTCAATTTGGCTCATCCAAATTTCCCATTATTTTTCCGCAAGCATCCAATTTGATTTTCCGTAAAAATCTCGGAATCTCCGAAAATTTTCGGAGGATGAGTCAACGGTCCTAAAATAGATCGTGACATCACGTAACTTTCAATTTCGAAATCGGGTTCAAATTTACGGTTAATTTCAATCCGATGCAATTTTAGCGTGACCTAGTCTACCGGGTAGTTTTAGGAATTTTTAGTGCAATTGACCCGTGATCGATTTATCTCGATTCACATAGTGCATCTTCGATACATTGGCGACTCGATTGTCGTGAAAATCTCGAGATTTCAATTACGGGCACCGGGTACCAAAATAATAGAAAAATCGGTCTAATGCCGATTGATGAGTATTTTGCAATCAGGTGGAATCACCCACATTGTGATCACATATCTCAGTCGAATCGACCTATCTCCGGTCTCTGATCGATTTTTTGACAGTGCCATAATGACCCTTGCAGATCGACACGGTCGAGTAGTCGCTTCCGGTCAAATTCTCAAGTCCATTGAATTTAGATTCATTAATTGCTTCTGAGATAGACCAGGTTATCTCGTGAGTGATCGAGCTCGAGAGAAAGACTATTGGCGTGTCGACGAAACGCTCGATTTATTTAATCGAAAATGAAATATGAAAATTCGATGCACATCAAAGGGCCGTTTTGGTTCCATAAACATGGCCATGGAGGTTTTGTCCCTTGAAACTTGGGCTGCATCGAAGGGACACGCTTTGGTTCCATCAACATGTCATAGAGGTTTTGTCCCTTGAAAAACAGGATAACCCGTGCTTTCTATAGCAAGAAATTGGATGTTGTGAGACGTTGGGAAAGGAAGTGGTGAGTAGATTCGAAATGAGGAAGTGTGGATGAGGAGTTTGTAATGGCAGCTATGGTGGTGGCGGCGGGATTCTCTAAGGCCATATTGACCACCTTTGTAGAGGAAGAAAGCTAGGGTTGAAAGGGGCGTCAGACCTAGATGCCTCTTTATACCATATTGAGATAGAAATTCTTATATATTTTTATTAAGTGTTGATGGGTATTTATATACTCAAGAGTACATTTTAGAAGATTTATTTGCATGAAAAATATATATAAAATGGAAAACCTTCTAATTTCTACGGATAAGATTTCAAAACTTTCAAATTTAATAGCCCAATATTTGATTGATATATATATGGCTGATAGTTCTTCATATGAGACCCATCAACTACAGTGCTTCTAATGTACTCACACTGCATGCATGGGATGCATTCAGACGATGAACGCATGGAAAACGGTGCAAGTACCATCCTCGATGATAGAGCCCCATTTCCTACGTCTCTGGGAGAAGACGCTTGTATGTCCTATCCTCGCGACGACGAGTCAAGAAACTGGTAAGTGGATCTCTTCTGTTCTATCTTTCTGGCAGGTGATTCTTAACTCTGCCCCCACTGGCTCTTGTCTCTACCGGACGGCCAATGAAACGCTGAAACGTAGTGTTTAAACAGAGGGTTGGTGCTGACTTAGAAGAGTTGATGGCGGGACCCCTCTTTGATTTTGAGTTGAGGTGGCCCTGTTAGGCTGTTCCTACAAAGTTGATGGGCCCTGCTCATGTGATCTTTCTTGGAGGGTCTCCGAGGAAAAACCCTGCTTTGATTGTGGAGTGAGTAGTCCATAATCATGTTCCTAACTCGGGGAGTACTTTCTTTTGGAGTGAAGATGGAGTTGAATTGAATGATTTTGTAGTCCAAATCGAATTAGTTCCTGGTTTTGCTTTCACTCTTCGGAGGCGGATTCGAAGCTTTGTCGAAAACCACACCCCTTTTGAAAATAAAAGTAGTCTCTCAAAAGTATTCTCAATACATTTACGGTACAAAGACAAAAGGTTCAATGGATGGAATCTTCTTATATTGTGTATCGATTCATGATTCTTGTAAAGAACAATAGACGGATATTGCCGTATCATTTAAGATTAATTGTGAAGTCGAAATAAGCGTATGCCGCGCATGCGATACAAAATGGAAGCACACCCATCATGTTGTGCAACATTACGGTATGTTATCATAACCGAGTGAGTATACACTACCTATTTTCGCAATCAAGTTTGGAAAATATCACGAAAGGAAATGGTCCTACGTATACGACCGTTGTGCCCGCATGGACCACTTCGAGCTTTGTCGCGGTGACAGTTCATCCAAAATAGGAACCTCCCTCCAAACCCACTAACGCCAAACACCCAAAAAGTGCCTCCGACCAAGTTTCAAGTCATGCTTTTATCTTACGAAGGGAAAAGGCAAAGCCCTCGCACCATTTGGCTAGGCTTCAAGATCAACTTCCATGTCGTGCTTTTCGGTTGCTTCCACTCTCGACCCCCAGTGGTCGGTTTCTATCTCTTTTTCAGTTTCCTTTTTTATCTCCTCGGATAACCATTGTCGGCCCCCACGACATCTCTTATCGATTTTGCTCGGGATGCCATTTCCTCGCGCCCCCCATTTTAGTGCGTTGGTACGGCAACGTCGACCGCCCAGAAGCGATACGCGTACGTATATAACAGTGAGAAGCACTTCCGAGATAATATAGTGCCACATTCCCCGTCAATATAATACATAGAAAAAAAGGCGATTTGCTGCAACTTGGTTAACAGCACATGAAGAAAGTTCAACGCTTATCGCAACTTAATCTAGAAATGATCTTATCATGAATTTACCTCGATTGTATCTTAATGGGAAAAAAACTCGGTTGCTAGAATAGGACCGGTTAAATAGGAAGACTTCTAGAAATATAATTATGTAATAGTTGAATACTACCACCGCTTTGAGTTAGCTAACGAGAATTCAAAAGAAAGTTATGTTTATTTTTGTGAATACAATATGATTTAACATGTTAATGATAAATCTACTCGTAAAATGACATGGAAAATAAGTTAAAAATTGAAAAATTTTAATTCGAGTATGATAAGATATGTATTCATACGTGTATAAACTATTTGGCTTTATAAAAAGTGAGCATTTTTTCTTAGAGTTGAGCAAAAGTGCAAGGAATGGAAGCTTTATGCGAAATACTCATGCATGTATTTGTATCATAGGTAGAAGGAGTATTTTACTAACAGACTCTCAATTTACTTTAGGTTATAATGGGGGTGTATTGCTCTCTTCAGTGGACGTAGATACTGAATTGTGCAAATTCTTGCATCCTTGGTTTGTGAGAGCACGTAGATTCAATTCGTTCTTCGACATTTTTAGTCTTCTGTGGCTGTGGCGTTTTCTCCTAATAGATACTAGAGAATACAATGTGAGAGGTTTAGTGGATATGGATCTTCTTCTTCGCCTTTAAGATCATGAGATGTGCCATTAAATGAATGGCGCAATCATTCACCTAGAAGACTATTTTCATAGTAAGCCATTGAAAGTACTTTACACGCCGCATCCCAAGGCATAATTTTCTTGCAAAATATAAGTACTGTACATCATATATTGTATCTATACTTGGAAGGTACTCCCAAATAGCTCAACGAAAAGAGAGAAATGAAGAGAAATGGGCTGCTTATATTGGAAAACAGTTTGGTTTTGTGCCTCCATTAATTGCTTCTTTCTCGAAGCGAATCAGAAAAGGCATCAAGGGTTTTGTGTCAGCCCTGTAGTGCTTCTGAGTGAATTCTAGGAAAGTTGGCCATGTAAAGTCTGGGTATATTCTTCTTGAGTCCTGTCTATCGACCAATTGACTCGGTGTAGTCACCACCTTGTCCTTTCTTGGGCACAGAAAGAAAGCCAGAGACTTCCTCACTGCTTGATCATTCACCACCGCCCTGTGCAAGCAACTCTTGTAGATCCCATTTGATAGAGCCTGGACAAGCACAAGGCCACACAAAACTTCTCTTAGGCACATCAAGAACCTTTCGCTCAGTACACGTTTAAGTTGGTGGGGTTAAATTACGTACCACGAAAGTGTCGCCAATGTTGACAACAAAGGTGTCAGGGTTTGGGCTGACTGAGTACCACTTCCCATCGACAAACACCTGGAGGCCGCTCACTTCGTCCTGGTGGAGAATGGTTAGAGAGGTGGGATCGCAATGGGGGCCAGTTCCTAGAGTTTGGTTGGGCTTCTGACAAGGTGGGTAGTAGTTTAGTCTCATTATCGAGTCGTTCCCTTCGAAGAATTCCCTGAAGTGTGACCGCCCGACTCCTAGGCTTGTTCCTAGGAGCTCCATGATTCCTAGGGAGAGGTTGCTTATCGCTTCACAATATTCCTGGCATGTTTCCCTGAACGATACCAAGAAAAGAAGAAGATGATTTCTTATCTAGAGTAAAGAGAAGATGGGAATGCCACTCTCTTACCATTTGCTCCATTATATTTGATGACTTAGTACTGCTTGTTACACGGCTAAAATGAGTTTGTTTGTGAAAGAATTGACACGTGCTTCCAAAGTGCATCAAGAATGAGTTAGATGAAACTAAAGAATGGAAGAACGCAAAGTTTTTCTTACCCGAACTCTCGAAAATCCTCTCCCATGACATTCAAGAAGTACTTCTGGACGCTTTCCGATGATTGGCCATCCGCAAAATAGCGGAACGAAAGCGTTTCCTTCCAAGGAAGTTTGGAGGAGAACCTGCCAGTGAAGCTACTAGCATAGCCCCAGTGCTCACCGGGCTTCCGCTGAGCTCTTTGCTTCGTTGAGAGTTGCATCCTAAAGAAGAAATCCACATTCTCATGAACTTTCTTTATAAGCCTTGGATCCACCCCGTGATTTACGACCAGGAAAAATCCATGTTTCCTGCATGCATCATTTACTCGCCAAGCCGCTTCTGACACAGCGGTCGGATCTCCAGAGAGGAAGCCCCCTAAATCTACCAGGGGGACTAGGAGTTCGGGCGCCTTGGTCAAGGACGGCTTTTCATCGTCAAGCCAAATGAATTGGGAGGGTATGTTGGTTTGGTGTTGAAGAATGGAAGCATCAAAAACTGGGCAATGTTCGCTTTCATTTGTCATCAAGTCCCCCGTTGGTAATGAAGGTTGAAGAGGAGGCATTGGGATGCAACACTTTGACATTTTTGTGATATTGCAACTAGTGAGGGCTTTCAAAACTAGTGTTTTTACTCTTTTGAGAGAGAGAGATGGATGGCTAGTTGATTGAGGAAGAGAATGGAACGAGCTGGTGAGTTTAATAAGGAAGGTAGAGAGAGAGAGAGAGAGAGAGACAGAGACAGAGACAGAGACAGAGACAGAGAGAGGAGGGAAAAGCCAAGGCCGTTCATTGGGGAGGTCGTGAACAAATGTTGGAATCTTATTGTTTTAACTGTTGCGTCATTCCTTTTACTCTCTCTCTCTCCCTCTCTCCCTCCATCCAAATCATACCCCCAATTGAAAAACCCCTTTGATTTTTCAGTCACTTGGTGGAGAGGGGGGGGGGGTGGTTTAGTCCTATATTTTGTCGCTTCCAGTGCAATGGATGCAACAAGACTAGAGGCTTGACATTGACCCACTAGTAACCAAAACCAGCATTTAAAGTACTCTACTTGGACTCAAGACAGTAGCCAGAAAGCTGGCATGAAACACTTGTTCACACTCTTTAGCCCATATATAGTACGAATATAAAATCAAAGCAAGGCCTATCAAGAAGAAGGTTCTCCTCCTCGGATGCCAAAACCCCCCAACTAGTTAATGTGTTTCGGTGCCTTTGAACCTCCTGTTCAATTGTTCATTTGTTTATTCCTTACTGGATTCATGTGATCAGCTGTTTGAACTCATCCGACCCACTTCCCTCTTTTACATGAACTCTTGGTATGTAAACAGGGATTGTTATATATACAACTAGAGCCATGTTCTGTGTGAAATGAGCAAATGCATACTTAAGAGCTAGGAGAATGCAGAGAAAGGAGTCTCCAAGTCGCATTGGTTTTTCTCTGCGAAATATGCATCAAGTGAAGCCTTCTTTGACCATCTCCTACAGGCAAAAGACTGAGGACCTAATTAACAATGCCTGACTTGATTAAAAAAGAATTAGGACGGATTTAGCGAATACTTCCCCTATAGATTAGAGTTCCACACGCATTAAATGAGTTGCAAATCGAAATCTCCTGATGAATTGACTACGAAAGAGTTTCTGTACTTGACTGCATAAACCTCCTTTTTGAAACAACAGTTTACCTTCTGCATTTGCGGGGTAAACCCTTGTAACATCTCTGAGTTTTGAGAGAATCACAGTAACAATAGAGCAAGTTAAAATATGGAAACAATGCTGGCCACGAAAACAAAACCTGTAACAACAAAAACAGGTGATGACTTGATGCCTTTTGAGTTGATATCTACTTCTCACAGATGTCACCACCAAAACAAGTGAAACTGTGTTTTCTTCTAATCATTGGAGGAGGAAAAAACCTGTGGCCAAAAGAAATTTCTAAGCTACGACAAGACACTTCCACAAGGATACACAACCTAGCAGGAAGACAATATTTTCAAGTCTGTTCTGTTTGACAATTCTTAGGGAGACAGCCAGATTCATGGCTAGGAATATTGGGTCATTTGCCACTTGCTTTGAAACAACGAACGCGTTTTTCCTTTCCTTCGGGAAAAGAGGATGTCACGGTAATTTGTCTATAAACAAAAGCCTTTTCTTCTCTTTTTTTCTTTTTTTCATGACACCACCTCATCGAAATAGCCAATTCGAGCCCACATTCTCCATGTGATCAATCACCGCATAGACACAAATCGTGGCTTTATCAATAAAATCTGCCCCCAGCAATATAAAGCCCACCCAGAAAAGAGAGCCCAAGAACAGGATACCACGTATTCATAATTTAGATGGAGAATTTAATATGAACTCCCCAGCATTGTTCTCTCGTGAACACAGATGAGTGGGCATCTTGCATTTCCCAACAAGGCAACAACAAGTAATGGACTAAAGCTGAAGGCTGTTGGAGAATCGATCCAGCGTTGCATGCACAGGAACCACCACAGTAATACCAATATATCCTTAACCCTTCTGAAATCCCAAATCTCAACGCACTTACTTGCGGTCACCATCCACTTTGGAGGCGATCCTATGTCTGATCGCGTATGTGTGAGTCCACATGTTTGTGCCTCTTTCGGTGTTGAATAGAGAGAAGACAAGCTCATGTAAGTTGGCCATATCACTCCCCTCTTATCCGCAGCACGATTCAACCAAAGTTCTGTCGTTGCTCTTGATGTGATCACCAAGTGCGAAAATGGAGAAAATACGTCTTATCACTCGCTACATGACTTCGTACTAACGATGAATGCAAAAAGAATTGCTTGAGAGGTGGCCAGATCGGAACCCCAGGACAAGTGCAGTGCGGATCCATCGCACATTACTGAAAACGAAGTACCGGGACTTTCTGGCCCGAAAGAAGAAAAAAAAAGATCCCAAGACTTTGCACACAAGAAAATGATGCTTCTCCTAATATGGCTTTGCAGAAAAGCGAACTACAAAAGGATCTGATCTATAAATTACTAATTCTTGACTAGCCAACAGCTGCCATGTCCCAAGAGTAGCACCTCACAAAGTGATGGTTTGTCACGGCATCATGCTGATAAAAAGTAGGGCCACGAACTCCATAAAAAGAAAGCTAAGACGGATTCGATAAGCCATTTGCAGTATATCATTTAAAATTCTTGTGGTCAGACAAGAAGATTCTGATCGTGAAGATGACTTACAGCTTCCCTCCAGAAACTATTTAAGTTCAAAGCATTACCCCTTTTCCACAACGGGGCGATCCGTACGCATTGTTCTTTCGGACTCGGTGATGAAATGCGGGCAGGTGTAATGAAAGCTTCGATGATGGGAAGCAAAGAGATCTCGAATTTCTTATCAGGTTCGGACTATCTACGGGAAAAGAGAAGGATAATGCGAAGTGGGCTAATTAAGAGCTTGTCTTGTGCAGCAAAGATAGAGAATAAGAATAAGAGGGGCCAAGAGAAACGAAGAAAAAAAAATCAGAATCACATCACTTCGATGGATGGGCGAAGAGTCTGCGAGAGATCACCTTTGGTAAAAATTCCTAAAGTTGGTCGAAGATCACTAGCACTCCAATGAGTTGAAGATTCGAAGGTTAGGTACAGGAAGAGATCAATTACATTGCAAGATGAGGAGCATTTGTTTCACTAAAAACTTGGCGATAAAAGAAGATATTTTTCATGAAAATCATTTTCAAGGAAAAAAATGCTTACTTTTTTATTTGTTCAATAGTTTGAAGAAAATGAATCATTCTTATCAGAATGGGATGTTATCTTCCCCCAACCTAAGCTCGTTCTTTTCAGCCAATTAAAATTGATTTCCATAAATCAATTAGCTTTCCATGATCCAAAACAATGGAAAGTTGGGAAAACAATTTTCCGGGAAACAATTTTCCTTCAAACAAGCGGACCTCAAATCTCTACTAATGTTCTTTAGATTCCTGTGTAGGTCAACTAGAGTGTCACGCTTGATTGGTGGAACGTTTTCTCACCTCAAGGGTCAGGCGCCTGCACTGTGCTGGACAAGTCGATCCTCAACTTGTTGTACTCTCCAGGAAATTCTCGATTCTATTTGAAGTCATCCGAGCGTCAACTTGTTTCTGCCGGTTGGACAACACATTTCTTGCAATCACTTGCAGGTTTTCCAGAGCTAATTTGAATGATAAAGGCACCGACCACATTGCGACTTAGAATCTAGTTCGGCAATGTGGACAAGGACTTTCGTTCAACTTGCTGCAGCAGGAGAGGATTCAAGATAGAAGTGATAGGGAAAAGACTAACCCCCCTCATGCTGAGCTCCTATTACTTCATTTTCGATGCCGCTTTTCCCATTAACCAGACAAGACGTTAGGTGATTCTTGAGTTTTCATGTATGTGATTATCTCAATAGATGAAGTTTAGTTTAACAAACTCAAGCAATTTATACTGGTTGTTAGGGTTTGCAATTCTTGTTAATGTTTTAACGAATTCCTAAATATTTAAGTAAAGTTTAATGATCTCGTGGATCCTCCTATAATTGTGTGAAAGACCTAAAGCTTATACAAGTGCAATTCAGACCAAAAGCTTTTAAATATGTTGGAAATTGTGATCCATTCTCTAAAACTATCTAGAAACTACTAACTTAATCATGAAGGTGAGAACCTTCGTGGCAGCATCCATATTGAAGAATTGTCTAGAATTGTTGAGAATGGAGGTTGCTAGTTGAATCTAGAAGATTCACATGGCAATGCAAGCAAGCAAAAGCCAAGCATCAAAGAAAATCCTAGAACAAGCTAGAGAAGTCTAGAATCCTCTAAGGCGGTAACTTACGCCTATAAATAGGTTTGTAGTTCATTCATTTGAGTGTGAGAGGTAAACCCTCCACCTTGTGTGAGGTGAACCCTTTTGAGGTGAATCCTCCACCTTATGTGAGGTTTATACCTCCACCGGTGTGGAGGAGTAGAGCTAAGATAGTTTCTATATCATGAAATATTCCTCCATTACCAAAACATCTTGTACTATCCATTTCCATCAACTAGATAAATTATATCCCATGTTCTTTATCCTTTAATTATCATATCTTGTCCCTTGTCCATCCTCTACAAACTATACCATACACTTGCACACATCACCAACCAAAAACTATAACTAATACCAAAACCATGCTTCCGCACGCACACATCTAAAATTTTTTAACAAAATATATGCTATTAAGTTTAAAACTTCGAAGCAAAGCATGGCTGCCACTGAGTTCAGTATTTTTGGTGAGCGAAAAATTTTAGTCCTCAACAAATTATTCTCCATCGTGGTTGGTTCGCATAAAACTAAGGCTGCCTTCACCTAAACCGCGTCATTAGCAACAAAAGTTTCTTTGATGCACAAACGCCAGGTTCATGTTCGGGTCTCCTGCTCGATGACCTCCACGGACAACCATATCGGAAGCTCACGCCGAAGATGATTCTGCTCCTTGGTCGGTCTTAGCTTGTAGTGGACCACCGTTGCCTCTGGCTCTCCAACTCCATCGAGGATAGAACAATGTTTCCTTCTCTAATACTAAAGCGAGCATGAGCATGAGTTGAAAGATGTGTCTTACAGCTTACAGAGAAAAATTCGGGATTAACAAATAGAAAACATATCCAAAAAGAAATGAAATGTCCACTTACAGAAAGATTCCAGAAGTTCAATACATCAATTCTCTCTACAATTTGAATAAGAGGAACAAAAACCCTAAGTTCTGAAAAGTTTCATCCGTCGGATGACAATTTAAACCATGAAATTTTAGATTCTAAGTCATCCGAGTGTCATTCACTTTACCCCTGATTTTCACTTTCCAGATATAGAACTGCACTATTCCTTTTATGTTGTTCCAAGAAGATAAAAGAATGATGGCTGATGCATCAATAATACAATTGACAAATCATAACAGCTTGCCAGAGGAAAATTATATACGAGACAGAACATTCGTGATCATGCTACAACCACCAGTCACCAAATCACACATATATGAACAACCATGAACCATCACAATATCATGCCGTCCAAAGACAAGTGAATGATTTTACACTGGTAACTCGTAAGAAAGACTAACAAAAGTAGCACCACAGACGCTACAGAGCTCTACTTAGACGATGAATACAAGGAAAGCCAATAACAGGAAACAAAACAAGTTTTAACGATATACATGATTCTTCAGAACTAACAAATGTCCAAAGAATAAAGCTAGTTTTCCAATTCAATCACAAGAACTATGAGATACTTGTTCATTACACCCCATGTTAGACATTGAGCTGGAGTGGACTATATCAGTGAAGTTTTACAGGTCAAGTGTGATGTTCAACGTAAACTACCTTCAATGGGTAAGGGGCGGTAAGAATGAATTCAACGAATTGTGAAGCAATTTAAACAATGTGGAAAAGAAGAACCCCAGCATCAACAGAATCTTAATCCCTTCTCAGGCATAGGAAATGGTAGTAATCCTTTTACCCTGAAAGACAGAGAGCATTCAACTGTACCTTGGATTTCTTCGCCATGTTTCAGTCGCTCAACTTGCAGGTCCGCAGATAGGGATGATCATATTTGATATACTTGGTCCAATACGGTCGATACTTTGTCATGGCTAACTCGAGCCATGGTTTCATATTTCCGTTGTAATGTACAACGGCTGCATTATCAATCTCTGAACGATCAATACTTGGGTTGTAACCTAGACCAAGCACATGCCATGACTTATCAAGAGGATGCGTCAACCTAAAAATGTGATCAACCCTGGAGGCAGTGTTCCAAGCTTCCAAAGAACCCTATCTTCATTCTGTAACCAAAAGAAAAGGAGTAAGTTTTTTTTATTTTATTTTATTTTATTTTTTGGTGGGGAGGGGAAGAACAATGTAAACAACCTTAAAACTAGTCACTTTACTTTTACTAAAAAAACTTGCATTGTAATGAAGTAGCCCGTAATTGAGCCAATGTATTCAACCAACTAAAATTCAAACTGTAGATGTTTATGTGACAAGTCAGGTCCTGATCTATGGTCCAAAAGTCTAAAATATAAGCCAAAGGGTAAATACCCCAATTTTAATAACATAAATTGTGAGGTTACTGCTTCATCTCATTTGCCCACAATGAAAAAAAAAAAACAATGGAAAAAAGAAACAGACAGAATGGTTGTTGACTCACCATATTTTGCCACTTGTGATATATCCCAGTGATATCCCTCTTTTTCCACTCCTTAAGATCAAACATGTTCATGCCATATGCCCATCCACATGCATTTGGATCAAAGTTTCTTGCAATGTGAGGATTTGAAAAGTTCAGGTACTTGTCAAAACGATGAAAGCTCTCACCACAGGTTTCCACAGCACCATTTACTTTCCCATGCAGATTAACTGACCATAATCCAGTCAAGTCCTTCTGGACAACAATATTATCATCAAGAAGAAGAATTTTATCCAATTTAGGGTAGACCTGTGGAAGATAGAACCGTAAATGGTTAAGCATTGAGAGATATTTCGGGTTCCGATACTTGAGATTGGAAGACCCTGATGAAAGTGTGGTCGGATGATCTGCTTTAAAATAATACTCTTACATTGCAGCTGACTCCAGTTGACGCAAAGTTTGTCGATAGTGTGTTAACTAAGGAGTAGATGACCAATTTAGAGGATTGAATCTAAGGCTCAGCCACGTCTAAATCCATTAAGGAGATCATGGAGAATAGTTAAGTAAAAATGAAGACTGAAGTTGCTATTTTGAAGGGAATTGACAACATGGGAAATGAACAACTCCTTGGAGATAAGGCTGTTATTTTGAACGAAGTTGACAACGTGGGAATGTGGGACTATTATTTTCGGAAGCGTCGAACTACAATTCAACCACGAAGAAATTGCTCTTATATGGTTATGATAGAAGGTCTATAAATGCCGAGTTCTCATCAATTGGAAGGTGTTCCTCGACAATCAAAATGTAATCTTTTATTATTTTTACTTTCTTGCACTTTATTTTTCCTTAGCTATAGCTTTCCGATTTGCGCCGTGGATTAAATTCTAATGCGTATTTTTATCTTGATGGTTCGTCGTTGATTAAATTTCAGCTTACATTTCTATCATGGGTGTCACGTCATCGATTTAATTTCGGCGTTACATCTTTGTATGTTCTCGAGCTTTGTCTTCGATTAAATTCCGACAAAGTTCGTGCACGTGTATTATTGTGGAAGTAGTTATATTTTCAAGTTTTGTTGTTGATTGAATTTCGGTACAGTTTGTATGTGCAATTTGGTCTGAAGTTCAAAATAAAAGTTTGCAGTTATTTCTTGTCCTCCTAGATATTCATGTCCAGAGTTACCACAGCCCGTCTCCTCTTATCAAAAGCCAAAGAACGACTTTTGGAAAAAATGTTTCGCCATAGATTAAATTCTGGCGAAACAAATGACACACATGGTGGGACCATTGGGGTTGATCTGAGGAGATACGACGATGAGAACAAGGAATCAACTTGATCTTGATGATGGTGGTGGTGACAATTCACAACCCGGTAGTAATGACAAGACGGGACACTTTGAGTTATCAACTGCATTACCAATGGTGGAGCAAGAATGGGGCGGGATGTCGATATCCCAAAACAACACACCGATGAGCAAAGAAGACAATTAGAGCCAACTCCTATAATGTTGGTCGCCATGCGACGGTCATTCGAGGAGCACAAGAATGACTTGACGAATCACGTGATAAAATATCTCATCGACGTGATCAAGCCAATTATTGTCAATACCTCCCATGAAATTATGAACGAGCCAAGAACATTGAGTCATCCAATTGAAGTGCAGGTGAATCCTAATAATCCCCAACGAGGCCGGTGATATCAATTATGGCAATTTGCCAATGACAAGGGGGCATGTGATGACTCTTGGGTTTCTTAATGTAAAAAATCGAATGATTCGTTAATCATTCGATTCTTTTAAAGGGGGCATGTGCTGACACTACAAGTGTTCAATCTTTAGTTATTATTAATATGCAATGATCTTTTGAAAGCAACAACAGTGGACTCAATAACCTCATATGTAACTATTAAAAGTAGTGAAGAAAAGGGAAAAGAGTGGAGAATATACTATCCGGGTGTGTTTGGTCATCCGTGGACGAAACTAATTGAATGGATTGAAGATTGGTCGATATTATATGCAATTGATGACTTGGATGAAAGTGTTAGCACATGTCAACTAGTGGCAAATGATGGCAAATTATTTTACCAAAGTTGTCGATAGTGTGTTAATTAAGGAGCATATGATTGATTCAAAGGATTGCATCTAAGGCTCAGGCACGTGTAAATCTATTAAGAAGATCGTTGAGAATGGTTAGATGAAAATGGAGACTGAGGTTGCTATTTTAAAGGGAATTGGCAACATCGGAAATGAACAACCCCTTGGAGATAAGGCTACTATTTTGAAGGGAGTTGACAATGTGAGAATATGAGACTATTATTTTTGGAAGCGTCGAACTACAATTCAATCATGAAGAAACTGCTCCCAGACGGTAATGATAGAAGGTCTATAAATGCCAAGTTTTCATCAATTGAAAGGGGCCTCCTCAACAATTAAAATGTAATCTTTTATTATCTTTACTTTATTGTACTTTATTTTTCCTTAGTTATAGCTTTTCGATTTGCGTCATGGATTAATTTCGGATGCATTTCTTTATCTTGATGCTTCGTCGTTGCTCCAATTCCGACGTATATCTCTATCATGAGTATTGCGCCATCGATTAAATTTCAACCTTACATTTCTGCACATTCTCGAGCTTTGTCGTCGATTAAATTCAGATACAATTTGTGCACGTGTATTGCTGTGGAAGTGGTTGTTTTTTTAAGTCTTGTTGTTGATTGAATTCTGGCACGGTTTGCATTTGCACGTTCTCGAGCTTTGTCGTCGATTAAATTCCGACATAGTTCGTGCATATGTATTGCTGTGGAAATTGTTGCATTTTCAAATCTTGTTGTTGATTGAATTCTGACACGATTTATATCTACAATTTGCTTCGAAGTTCAAAATAAATGTTTGCAATTATTGGTCCACCTAGATATTTCCTGTCCAGAATTGCCACAGAACTCGTCTCCTCTCATGAAAAGCAAATACTGACTTTCGAAAAAGATGTTTTGTTGTAGATTAAATTCCAGTGAAGCAAAATGAAATTATTCTTTTATCAAATATGATTAATCAATATCTTGAAAGTATTTGCTAACCACACTTTTAACGAGAATGCTCATCATTGTATTTCACCTTCTTCTCTCTCTCTCTCTCTTTTTTTTTTTTTTTTTTTACTGTTTCTTCTCAATTTTTTTTCACAATTTATATATTTTTACCATTCGCATCTTAAACGACATAGATGAGAAGCCTAGCGAAGCTAAATTGCATAATTTCTTCGTACGGTTTATCTATAAAGTTGGTTGCGCAACGAAGAAGCCCAACCGATCTCGTCTCTCCTGTCCATTTTTGTTAATCTTGACATAACCACATCGAAAGTTATTGTACAAAACATGTTTGGAGCAATCAACGGACAACCTCGAGATGCCCCCAAGTACCAAAGTTCCAAGTGGCATTTTCAATTTCTATAATAGAAAAAAGGAGTACAAATATTTCTCTTTGCCCAATCCGATTGCATTGGACTCTTACCGAGAGCTTAACATGACATGTCTTATTTAGAGGTCGAACTCTACTCATTCAAGTCGATTAGTACACCAACAATCACGAAAGCTATCTTCTTGAACTTCGTTTTAAAATCGACGACGCTTGAATGATGATATGAAAATGTTATTTGAAATCGAAAAAAATTTATGAAGAGAAGATATTTCCATTTAGCACGATTATACGAGAAACAACATGTTTTTACTAATCTTTATTGAAAAATTGTCGAGACGAATTTATACATTTTCCATCGATTTTGATTGAAAATTGAATTTCATGATCGTATTGAAATATATTAATCATCATACGAATAATTCATACGGACATGACGGCGGGCCACCACATGGATGACGTCATAGGCACAAGATTCCTCAACGTCTCTGTCGCCTTTTCCCAAGCAACGGCAACAAAATTCTCTCTCTCTCTCTCTCTCTACCACTCAGTTTGACTCCCCATGGCCGCCGATCCGGAGAGCTCCGGTGCTCCTCCGCCCCTCCGCCCCTCCGCCGCCGCCCCCGTCGTGCGTCCTCCTCCTCCGGCACCCCCGCACTTCGCCCTCATGGACCGCCCCTCCCCGACGGCTTCCGCTTCCTCAAGCCGTGGGAGTCGCCGCTCCCCTTCGACGACTTCCTCGCCTCCGACGGCGTCCGCTCCGCCGAGGCGATCCTTACCTCCCAGGGCGTCCCGGTCACCGCCGACATGCTCCGGCGGCTCCCGGCGGTCCGCCTCGTCGTCACCACCAGCACGGGCCTCAACCACATCGACCTCGTCGAGTGCTGGCGGCGCGGGGTCGCGGTCGCCGGCGCCGGGGAGGTGTACTCGGAGGAGGTGGCGGATCTGGCGATCGGGCTGCTGATTGACGTGCTGAGTAAGGTGTCGGCGGGCGACCGGTTCGTGAGGCGGGGATCGTGGAGTAGCGAGGGCAAATTCGCTCTCGGTTCGAAGGTATGAACGCTCGCTCAATCTCTGTTCCTGTCTGACGAATTTTGTCGATGATAGTTGTTTGGATGAGTGTTCAGCAATCGAGAGAGGAGAATCGAGTGAAAGCGAGCTTTAATGGAACGTGCAAGAGCCGGCATTTCAGTAATCGGCAATTTGACAACTGAGTTTCGTCATCGATGATGATGATGTGCTTTCTGTTACATGGTGTCAAGAGCTTTGGCCTCTAGACTGTAGAGAGATTGCTGATTTTTTCTAGCTAAACACAATCATTTGACAACACTGCGATGCGCTCTTTCTCGATCGGATTCTGGAGAAAGAATAGGTGAACAGGACAAGCATAGTTATCACTTGTTTCTTGAGGTAGTAGAAGTGTTTTGCAGATTGTTTCTGCTATTAATTGGCTGATCAGGTGGAGGATGTTTACACCGAGCCGTCGAGCCGGCCCCTGGGTCGAGACTTTTCGCTCTTTGGGCTGGCTGAGCATGATCGTTTGACAAGAAAAAGCTATGATCTGTACAAAGGGTCTATCTTCTTGTTATAATGGACCTCAGACATCTTGTAGGGGCTAAAACTAGTAATTTAAGGTACATAGACTATCTAGATGCATAGAAAGATTTTTCGTCATGAGTGCCAAAAAGACCTCTCTATTTAATAGATGATCTTGGGAAAGATTGGATTTCGTTATTTTCCTTCATTCAACTCTAACGCATTCAACTTCTTAAAGTTTTCAATTTTTTACCAACAGTCAATATGATAGGTAAAATCTTCATTTAAGATAGATGATGTGGCCACAAGAATTATCTTTGATGGGATATGTTGTTCGATAGAGTTATTCGTCTTGAGCATCCCCTGGGTTGGCTTGGTTAATTCAATGGTGCAATTACTGATTTTGTTATCAAATGTTGTAACATGGGTCACTTCATGTTTTACAGCCATGGCCTGCGGTATTCTATAGCAAGGCAATTGAAAATATGAATATTTTGTCTTCCTCTTGAAAATGTCAATGCTAATGGATTTGACTGGGAAGCACACTTGGACAATCCATTTAGGGTCAGTAACAGATGCGGCATAACATAAGTTCCTATGAACTGGTTGGCTTAACTCATGTTTGTGTGATTCTCTGTTATTAGTGAGGTGTAGATGTAGAATAGTATGTCCTCATTTATTTCAGTAATTCAGGGAGAGAATTCCTTCTGTTTTATAGGACTTGATCTTATTTTCTCCAGTTATACATGAAGTGTAAATTATATCTTCTCTGCCTGTGGTGGCTATTCCACTCGCAGCTAGGAGGCAAGAGAGCTGGAGTCGTTGGATTGGGAAGGATTGGCCTAGAAGTTGCTAAAAGGCTTGAGGCCTTTGGATGCACCGTTTCATATAACTCAAGGAAGAAGAAGCCATACGTTTTGTACCCCTTCTACTCTGATGTCCACGAGCTTGCCACTAATTGTGATGTCCTCGTAATCTGTTGTGGCCTGAACGAGCAAACCCACCACATGATCAATAGGGAAGTGCTATTAGCTTTGGGGAAGGAAGGTGTGATTGTTAACATTGGGCGTGGACCAATTATCGATGAAAAGGAAATGGTGCAACTTCTAGTCCAGGGAGAACTTGGAGGCGCTGGCTTAGATGTGTTTGAGTATGAGCCCAATGTTCCTGAAGAGCTCCTTGCTCTTGATAATGTCATATTGTCCCCGCATACAGCTGTTTTTACCACGGAATCCTTATCGGAATTATGCGATCTCGTCGTTGGGAACTTGGAAGCTTTCTTTTCAGATAAGCCCTTGCTTTCCCCTGTGTTAGATGAGTGAACCAACAGCTGCACTGGTATATTTTGGCTTTTTTACCACTGCTAAACTAGATTCAGCTGGCTTTACCTGAAGCAGTCTTTCTACATTTGGTGAGTAACCAGCCATCTGTAGCCATGAGATGATAATAGTACAATAATCTGGAAAAGGAGCCGACTTGATTATTGACTATATTCTTCCTTTTGATATTTCCGTCCTATTGTCCCTTGCCAGAATTGGCGAAAGCCAACTCATTGTACGACAGTCTGTTGGTGCTATGAAGAAGCTGAGGAAGGAATGAAACGACGAATTATGAGACTGGGTAGGCCTCGTGAAATGTGGCATTTGTCGTTGGGTGCAAGACTTCAGAAATGGACATGCTGATTACCGATGAAAATGAAGATAGGGCATTACATCCTGTGTTGTGTATTTTAGCTTTAAGCTCTACTGTTGTGTTCCAGAACTTCATATTAAGTTTTGATAGTTCTCTTTTTGCTGGCAATGACTTGGATAGAGTGGTATTTAGATGCTTCTTGGTTCATGCTTTAAACCTTTACTCTGTCTATCTGCTTCAACACCGTTTGCATCCCGTACTACGTAATTTCCATTCTGTGCATCACTAGCAGAGCCTTCACTCAACATTTGATGAACTACGATGGAGTATAAGTAAAGATCTTCTCTATAAGTAAAGATCCTCTTTTCGCGACATTAGTCGCTTGATCTCTCTCAGTCCGACCAACCGAACTAGTCACAAGCTGCTGTACAAATCACCAGTTCTCAATGCAAACTATCAAGCCCGATTAAAGAGTGAACTGGAAATAGCCTCCCAATCTGCAATTTGACTAATGAACACTCTGTGTAGAAATCATACCATTGATGTTGGCGAATTAAGCAAATCAGACTTCGAAGTAATTGTCTGTTATACGACTCTAATTGGTGATACGTGATCTCCCAATTCGAAAGATCGTTACCGGATAGAGACACCGAGTAGGAGAACCAAAAATGATCGCTGTCCATGGTCCATGAATTGGGCCATACGATGCTGCACCAACTTGTTCAAAACACGGGTAAGAAGCCCTTTACAATAGAAATTCCAATCAATACCAGATTTCCAGAAGGGACCAAGATCAACCTGAACGAAAAATAACCCACACAAGATGTTTTTCGAGGAACATTGTAGTCTGAAACTTTGTCTTTTCCACTGTCTCCTTCGCCCCCTTGATTCCATGTTTATCCACAAAACCAATGGCAACGTGAAGATGCCCATTAAAAATAAGAAACTAAATTTTCAAAGGATTCTACACAAGCCATCTTGGAAACCCTGGATAGCGATTGGAGTGACTGAAAACGAATGTTTAGTTAATTAACCCCAAGAAAATAAGAAAGAAAAAGAAAGAACAAAGCTGATGACGATGGCGTTGTGAAAAGTGGGAAGTTTACGTTGCTGTAGTCCTTTGTTTGTTGTTTCTATTGTGTTCTTTACTTGTACGTACCTGCATGCATGAGCTGCATTTTAGCGACTTGATTAATCACGTAATTACGGATGATTGATACGACAAATCAGGACTTGAATCTGTAGTTAATCTCTGTTAAAAAGTGATCAATTTTTGAAAGCCCTAGAACGCACTAGACTACACATGCTTAAGAAATAAGTATGCCTAATGGAGAAGGAACAAGTCGGCAGCAACAATTTTCTTCAAGTAAAAGTCACCAAAGTGGTAGTGAGCCGCAGAGAATATAAAAATGGAGAATAAGGGAGAAGCAACGGGAAGATCTGGAAGAAAGAAGAAAAGGAAAGCAAAAACTTGGACTTTGACTAGCCGCAACAAGCAGGAGATAAAGAAGTAAGCTGAAATTTTATATTAATTTTTGTACTCAAAGTTGGTAGAGTAAGGCGGTGACTCACGCCTATAAATAAGAGTTAGTGGATGTTTGTTCTACGTAGCAGAAAACTAGAAATGCTCATTCCTTTGTAATACCAACTATCATAATAAAGTTTTTTTTTTTTTTCCATATTCCTTTGCCGTAGCAGTCCATTCATATCCACCCATATATCACACACACTTACACACACGCTTCCGCAAATTCCAACAACGGTATCAGAGCCACGTTTTTTGGTTGGTATTGGGCGTTTGTCCTAACCACCCGTTCCTGAAACTACCCATCCAAATTTCCAACAACTAAACTATGGCCAACTCTACCTCATTCTCATTTCCCATTCCTATATTTGATGGGAATAACTATGATTTGGAGCATCAAAATGACCATGTTCTTGATGGCCCAAGACTTATGGGACATCGTCGAAAGTGGTTATGAGGCTTCGCAAGAAGGTGCAAGTGTTCCAAAGGATCAACTACAAAAGGATGCAAGGGCACTATACTTTATTCAGCAAGCACTCTCGAAAACAGTATTTTCGAGAATAATTGGAGTGAAAACTGCGAAGAAGGCTTGGGAGACTTTACAAGAAGAATTTCAAGGCACTAAACAGGTACGAACTATTCAACTTCAGACTTTGAGAAGGGAATTCAAGAATTCTAAGATGAAAAATTATGAGACTGTTCAAGAATATTGTGGTAGATTGAAACAATTAGTAAATTGGATGAGATCTTATGGAGATGATATCACTAATCAGAGGGTTGTTGAAAAAATATTGGTGACACTCACTAGAAAATACAATTCTATTGTCACTACTATAGAATCATTGAAGGATTTAAAAACCCTATCAGTGAGTGAGCTAATTGGCTCTTTAGAAGCATATGAAAAGATTGCAAGTACAGGAAGAAGATACAGTTGAAAGTGCTTTTAGTCAAAAATGAATGTTTGGTCTCATAATTCTAAAAGTAGTGGAAGAAGCTCATGGAAAAAAAAGAAGAGGAGGAGAAACTACACGGAAGGAAAAATATCCAGTTTGTGGTATTTGCAAGAGAAATAATCATTTGGAAAAGGATTGCTGGTTTAAAAATAAACCACAATGCCGCTCTTGTAAAAGATATAGCCACATAGAAAAATTTTGTCACTCTAAAATAGATTATAGAGCGAATTATGAGAAGACAGAAAAAGGAATATTCCTTGGCTATAGCGATCAATCAAAAGGTTATCGGGTTTATAACCTAAAAACTAAGAAGCTCATGATTAGTCGAGATGTCGAGTTCGATGAAAATGCCGCTTGAAATTGGGATGAAGAGAATATTGAGAAGAAGTATGTCAACTTACCAGACATACCTTGCACGTGAGGAATCAACACCACAAGAAGAATGAAACATATTGACATAAAATATCACTTCATTCGTGAAGTGCAAAACAAAGGAGAGATCGAGCTAAAATATTGTAAGACTGAAGACTAAATTGCGGACATATTTACTAAAGCACTACCAATAACAAAATTCGAGACATTGAGAAGTATGCTCGAAGTATCACAAAAATGGATCAAGGAGGAGTGTTAAAAAGTGATCCATTTTTGGAAAGCCCTAGAACACACTAGACTAGACATGCTTAAGAATTAAGTATGCTTAATGGAGAAGGAACAAGTCGGCAGCAACAATTTGCTTCAAGTAAAAGTCAACAAAAGTGGTAGGGAGCCGCAGAGAATATTAAAATGGAGAATAAGGAGAAGCAACGAGAAGATGCGAAAGAAAGAAGAAAAGGAAAGCAAAGTCCAACTTGGACTTTGACTAGCCGCAACAAGCAGGTGACAAAGAAGCAAGCTGAAATTTTATATTAATTTTTGTACTCAAAGTCGGTAGAGTAAGGCGGTGACTCACGCCTATAAATAGGAGTTAGTGGATGTTTGTTCTACATATCAGAAAACTAGAAATGCTCCTTCCTTTGTAATACCAATTATCATAACAAATTTTTTTTTCCATATTCCTTGGCCATAGCAGTCCACTCATATCCACTCATATATACCACACACTTACACACGCTTCCACAAAATCCAACAATCTCTCATCAGACGACACACTCGGTTGAAAGCGGTTTCATGTCAACCTCGACTCATCCATAGCTGTTGACACCTAAATTTATACTAATCATTTAGTAATTAATTGCATAAAAAATTTAGGGATTAATCTTTAACCCCTAAAAAAATAGTAAAATTGCATTTCATGTAGTCGCATTTGCATCGGTACCAAAGGACAACAAGGAGTAGGGGTTCGCGGTTGATAACATGCACAAAAGAATGGTCTCTCTTCGCTGGTCTGAACACGCATAGAGAGAGTCAAAAAATGAGGAAAGAAGAAGTTCTTGCACGTCCATTGTCTCTCCCTCATTAATGCATGCACATGCATGCACAAATTCGGCAAACGTGAGGACTCAAGAGAAAGCCTCAAAGAAGCAAAAGGAGCTCGTAATATATTATAAAATATGCTCTATCAAGTGTGGGTTGTCAACTATGGCGAAGCAATGAGAAATTTGCTGAAGAAAGAAGCAAGTAACAAGCAAGAAAAGTCAAAAGTTGCAGCAATTCTCTTTCACACTAAGGCGGTGGAACGCCTATAGAAGGGAGGGACAAGTAGCTGCATAAGAAGCCGCAAGCATAAAGAAAGAATAAAGGAGAATCCTTGAGCATCCATTTTTTCTCTCCCTCATTAATGCATGCACATGCATGCACAAAATGGGAAGGACGTGAAAATTCTGGAGAAAGTCTGCAAGAAGATGGGCTCACAATTTTATAATATTTCATAGTGAGTTGTTGCAAGGAATTCTCTCCTTCCTGGAGAGCAAATCGGCTGGAGAAGAAAGTCAAAAGAAGGGGTACACATTATAATATATTATAGCAGCTAGTGGAGTCTTCAAGAAACAGGGAAGCAAGGTTCAACTTGCTAACTTGTACTTGGACGTGAAGAAAAGTTGCGGCTGTTCTCAATTCACACTGAAGTCGGCAACGTGAGGCGGTGAATTATGAGCCTATAAATAAGGCTTGGGAGTGCAAACGTAAAAGGAGGCCAGCCAGAGGGCGGAACGAAAAAAATCATTTGAGGAGGCCAGAGAATACCAAAAAAAAATCTATGAAAAAAGCCCGCAGGGAGGCTACACGAGTTGAGAAAAGAAGAGATTAAGAGAGATAGAGTCTTGTTAGAGAGAAACCAAGGGGTGAAGTGAGAGAAAAAAAAAAAATCATTTGCAAAGCACATAGAGAGATATACACGTGAGGGAGAGAAAGAGAAAGGGAGTGGGGGGGTCAGCTTCTTCAGTCACCCACAACTGAATACCCCCCACTCTCGACGCCTTGGCTCGACACTTTTGCCACCGACGACGAGGCTCGCTGCCGCTGCGACTGAGCTACCCACGGCGAGTCGCTGCTTTGCTTGCTGTCCCAACGATCGGAGCCCGACATAGGCTGTCTGCCGTCACCCACGCCCATAGACGTTCCACGGGAACCCAGCCTAACGCCACGAGCAGCCCCAATGACATTGCAACTCCGACCGCCGCGTTTCCCCGACGCCGAGTTCCACCCCACGAGCCATCTTCAGAGCCCTGGCGATCCTATTGCAGCTGTAACGTTCCTCCAAGTCGAGCTGTCATTCCCCGACGTGAGCCACATCCATACGGCTTGTTAAGCCATCTGCGGAATCCCCAGCAATAACGGCGAGCTGCTGTCCAAGCTCGAGCCTGACCATTCCAAACTGAGAAGTTGCAGTACCGGCGAATCACCCTTCTTCGAAACTGAATTTAATGAGTAAAAATGAAAAGAAATAAAGTAAAATAAGCCTGACCATTCAAACTTTATTTTTGAGGTTAAGTTGCAGTACCGGCGAATTTCCGCTTGGGACGCATTTTATTTGGCAGTTTCTGGATGTTAAATACCACCATTGGCATTGGAAACACATCACATTATGGAGGGTAAGTTTCACAGTTTAATGAATCTTCCCACTTATTTGATGCTTGAACATGAAAGATGTACTTTTACATGAACCACTACGGGCACATAAAGAGCAAATAAAAAAGGAATAAAAAGACCACTTTCTTTTTCTTTGCAGGACATTCACGTTGACTGGTGAAGGCCTGCAGGACATTACGTTGCTTTCAACGAGGACTTTCCTTCCTCGTAAATTTTGTGTTGCAGGTCATCCCTTGTCTTTTGGAGAAAGACGTTTCCAGCTCGAACCAAACACTGCAGCTTATCCCAAGCCACCCGTAGAACCCCTGGCGAGCAACTGAGTCGTAGGTCCCTGAGCTTCGTGGCTGTATAACTACCGCCGTTTGTGAGCCCCTTGTCGCCGATCCCGTTTTCAAAACAAATCATCTAAACTAGGTAGTTTCCTTGAGCCAAATTTCATCTCGATATTTTGTTGAATAAATTGGATATCAGAATTCTAATATTGAGATGCTAGACATTACCCATTAGCATTGGTGACGTTTAAAATCATTATAATTATTAATTTGATCCGTAAGACTTCGGATTATTTTTTAATTATTCTAATTTTCCTGTGTATTGTAATGTTTCGGGTTAGAATAATTGTTAATTTAATCCGTGAGACGATGGATTATCTTTCAATTATTTTAACCCTTTATTTGAATTATTGATAAATATCTTGAGTGGTTAAATATGATGCTTATATTTGATAAATACTTGTTTTGGAAAACATCAAAAAAATTAGATTGCGTGACAAATTAGGATATTTTCTTAAATAGGATAGGGTCACATGTTTAGAATTTATCTAGTTAGATTTTTTTAATATTAGATTGCATGTTACGGCTACTTAATTAAGATGAGTTTCCGAATTAAAATGGAATTTAATCCAAATTACTTCCTAACTTGAGTAGGATAACTTGTCGGGTTTTGTAGTCAATTTTCAGTAATTATTTCGAATTTCAATAAAGAAAAATACCCAAAAAAAATATCATATGCATTTAGCTAGGTAAGTTTTCATTTTAAAACAAGAGAAAACCCAAAAATAATATTTGCTTGCCTTATTGTGTTTAATTCCGCAATGTTTTTCCCATTGAATGTTATCTTTAATGTTTGTGCGCCCGTATGATCACTTTAGTGGTTTAGGCTAAAATCAATTTAAACTACATGTAAAATATTTTTGAAAAAAAAAAGAAAGAAAATGTACCAAAAGAGCGTTAGATTAGTCTAGCGTAATCAAGTTCCTGAACTCATTTAATCTACGGTTCGTAGAAGTGAAGTAATTCTCCAATTACTTTACTTGGGTTTCTAATCGACCCACCAAAAATAGATTAGTGGTGACTCCATGATAAAAATCATTTGCATATTAAGAACTTAAACCCTAAGTTGCAAATTGGTATGGGTTTGGAAGAGCTCGAGCTAAGTCTAGGCTTAGCAATCCATTAGCCGAACCCTTAGGTGGTCCAACTCGCTTCGGGGAGGTCGCGACAATAGCATCATGTTTTGTTGTTGCTTTCCAAACTCTGACAATTAGAATTTGATTAGCTAGCTACTTAAGGCCCGCATGGTAATGTTTCTGTTTCTTCAAATTTCTGTTCTTTTGTTCCCGGAATAAAAAAAACGGAAATCCGTTTGGTAAAACTTTTGTTCGGGGAGAGATTTGGAACAAAAACAAAAAAAAAAAAGTAGCTTCTTGTTCCCAGGAACAATTTCTACAAATAAGCCAATTTTTCTTTTCTTTTTTTCTTTTGTTTTTCTTGCTTGCTACGGCCTTGGGTGGCCACTTGCCAACCGCCGGCCACCTCCGGCCTCCGATGACCGCCGTCGATCGCTTGCCAACCATCGGCCACCCCGACCTCCGATGACCGCCACCGACCGACACCGCAAGACCGCCGGCCGCCCATCGTGGCGCCCCTCGACCGCCATCGCTGCCGCCACCGGCCGTCGCCCATTGCCGCCTCCCGTCGCCACCGCCGCCACGGGCCGCCGCCGCCACGGACGCCGCCCATAGCCCACCTATCGTGGCGCGCCGCCGATCGGCGGCGGCCGGTGGGCTGTGGGCGCGATCATGCTGTGGCGGTTGGCGGCCAGCGGTCTTGCAGCGGCGGGTGGCGGCGACGAGCGACGGCGGCGGCGGGCGGCGGTCGACGATCGTGAACAAGAATAAAAAAAAAAATAAATACAAAAAATAAAAAAATCGTACCAAACGCATTTAAATTCTTTTTCTATTTCAAGAATAGAAATTTTGTATAGTTACCAAACACCTTATTTTACTCATAAATTGTTTCCCGGAGTAAAAATAGAAAAGAACTATTTATGAAAAGAAACTGTTCCTAGGCCAAAAATCATTACCATGCGCACCCCTAGACTCGGATGAAACAATGGAAAATTCGGTTCGACCGATAAAAAGAATGGTTATAAGACTCCAGCCCGTAGCTATCATTAATAATTAGAAAAAAAAAATAAGTGGGGTAATTAATTTTTAGAATATCAACAATGATAAAGTTCATTTGCTGTGCTACAGCTTTTTCCTTCGATACCAAAATTCTCATAAGTTCTATATAAATGATGCAGATTATGATTTTGGGGATTGCGTTAGCCAAAGAGATTTTCGGTTAACTTTATTTGAACTTAGAGAAATGAAACGAACTTGTGAATATCTAGTAGTATTATATATTATATTCGAGTGTTTCAATTCGTTAAGTCGAAAAGTAATATAAATAGGATACGTTGTAGCGTATTTCAAATACAGATTCACTACAATTTCTGCTTTTGACTATGAGGAATATTCATGTTCCTTCAAAGTTACAATAAGATTATCATTAATTTGAACATGCGATATGTATAAAAAAAAAAAAATTAAACATTATAACTCAGTTTAGAACACTTCGTTTTTGAATTCGAATTATTACTAAGAAGATCAATTAAATCTCACTTAATTTAACATTAAGAACTTGCACAATATGTCGGTAAGGACAAAGTTCACGAGCTTTAGTTTATTATGCAATAACCCTTTTCATTTTATTCAACAATTCAACATGTCTGATGCATTAATTTAACTAAGTAAACACTAAAGATGGAAGCATTTAGTATATACGTAAATTCAGCTTCTGGTTTGTAAAGGTCAAAATAAAAGACAGAACTTGAGCTAAATTATCTGTGGAAAATGCTTTTTTTTTTTTTTGGAATATTACAGATAATGTACAAATCAAAACATCACCAGTGGTGGATACTGTGATAGAGCGCCTTTCAAGTTTCAAAACCCACACGTATTCGCATAACCATCCTGTCTATTCAATTTTCACCATTCTTTTGTGTGAAGATGAAGAACCAAATGAAAAATATGAAGATGAACAAATGCAGATGGAGATGAAGAATAGAATCTAAGATAGAGTAACTGATTCGAAAGTGCTTCGTATTTCATTGTATCAAAGTATCATTGTAGTACAAAGTATCTGAAACAACAGCAATGAATATAGATGCTCTATTCTTCCTCTTCTGCTCTATCTTACTTGTATATCTTGAATTGAAACCTTCAGCAACTGATCATTCCTTCGAGGCTTTCATTTGATATTATGATGCGAGCATCCATGGAGGATATCTCTCTCTTCCTCTCGTTATATCTCTCTCTCTCTATTTCTTCTCACTCTCTTTTTCTTATTATATAATCCCTTCTTTTATCGAGGAAGAAGGAAAACATAATACAACTAACAGATTACACCTACAGCACACGTGTCAGTTTTTGGATTTATATAACTTGATGATCCATGTCATTCTCCATTTCAGGCGTCTCCTTCATTGATGTCGATCCAAGTTGGTCTTCATCATGAGTTCTTCACCGTTGATCATCATCTCTTTGTAGTTTGCTGCATCGCCAAGTCCTCTCGCTTTCTTTTGTTTCTTGTTTTTCAACACGTGTTGTTCTTCTCCTTCAACTCAGTTCCTTTATATTTAACATCCCCCCTCAAATTGGGAAGGGTGAAGGATCCCATTCCCAATTTGGTGCGAAGAGACATATGAGCTGATCGGGAGAGGGATTTAGTGAAAATGTCGCTAACCGAAGATGATCGGGAACGTGTTGGACCCGAATGGAACCAGGAAGACACCTTTTCACGAACGAAGTGAAAATCAACTTCGATGTGCTTGGTGCGAGCATGCAATATTGGATTTGCTGTGAGGGAAATAGCTGATCTGTTGTCACAAAATAAAGTGGTAGCTGCTGCAAGAGGAATACCAATATCACGTAATACAAAGCTGATCCAAGTTAGTTCAGCTGTTGTAGAAGCTAGTGCCCGATACTCTGCTTCTGTGGAGGATCTTGAAACAGTGGATTGTTTCTTGGCTGACCAAGAAATCAAATTAGAGCCAAGAAAAGTCAGAAACACAGTAGATCGTCGAGTGGTAGGACATCCTGCCTAGTCGGCATCTCGAAAAGCCGTAGAGACTTGTTGAACTCCCGGAGTGGAGATAGAATCCAAGGTGGACAGTCCCTTTGACATATCGAAGGACTCTTTTAATTGATGAAAGTCGCCTTTGTTGGATGTTGCATCTTTTGACAGAGAAGATTTGTTGCAAAAGCTAGATGCGGACGAGTTATTGTTAAGTATTGAAGACCACCTACCAAGCTTCTGTATTCAACAGGATCTGTTAGCTGAGTTTCAGCATTGGCCATGAGAACTGATCGAAGTGGTAAGGGTGTTGAGATTGGTTTGCAATCTGCCATATGAGCTCGTTTAAGTAAGTCAATAGCATATTTTGTTTGGCATAGAAATAAATTCTGTGAGGTACGTTTGGCTTCAATGCCTAAGAAGTAGTGAAGATATCCAAGGTCCTTCATATGGAACTAAAGACCGAGATTTCGAATCAATGTGGTTAAGAGTTGAGGTGAGCTACCGTCAAGATGATGTCATCGACATATAGATAACAATACCGTATGTGACTCGGTATGAAGAACAAATAATGAGGGATCGGGTTTGTGCTACAGTAAAAACCAATTTCAAGAAGAAAGTTGCTGAACTTATCGAACCAGGCTCTTGGAGCTTGTCGAAGGCCATATAAGGACTTGTGAAGTAGACTGACATAACTCGATTTTTGAGGATGTATGAAGCCAGGAGGCTGTTCCATATGGACAGTTTCATTCAAGTCTCCATGAAGAAAGGCATTTTTCACATCAAGTTGGTGTATTGGCCATTGTTTCATTAGAGCTATGGACAGTACTATGCGAATTGTTGCATGTTTCACAACAGGGCTGAAAGTCTTAGTAAAGTCAATTCCTGCTTCTTGATGAAAGCCTTTGGTTACTAGTCGAGCCTTTAGCCTGTCAAGACTACCATCAGGTGCCAGTTTGGTCTTAAAGACCCACTTACAGCCTACGACATTCATCTGGTTTGTTCTTGGAACCAGTGTCCAGGTGTGATTGTCATACGAGCACTCATTTCTTCTTGCATTGCATTACCCGTACCTGTGCTTTATCAGCCAATGCCGACTTAATGGATCTTGGTTCCATGGGAACTCGATACTCACCAAACAAGCATATTTTGGATTGGGCTTGATAATACCGATTTTTCGCCGAGTCCGCATATGATGAACAACGGGATTACTTTGAGAAGAGGATGGGCCAGATTGTGTTGTTACAGTTCGGGGCTAATATTAGTAGGTAGTGCATTTTGAGAAGATGAAGAACTGGAATTATGATGCTCATGATCGGTAGAGATATTTGGAACCACAACACCCGGAGAGGTAGATACCGGTTGTGTTTCTGTGATGAAGTCATTCTGCATTGGTGCTGATGAAGTAGCTTGTGGCATTTGTTCACTATATAGATGATCATTGTAATAACCAGCCATAATAGGATGATATTGACTTGTGCTTGCTGACTGATGAAGAGGGCTATTGTTTGTTGTGTCAGTACTTGGAGGTTCGAGCAATTGAACTTCTCCAATCCATTGTTTATATAAAGGTGTATACTTGTCCATACTCGTTGATCACCCTCTTTGTGAAAGGAAAAAGTGTTTCATCAAAGACCACATGCCTACTGATATATATGCGATTATCAGTAGGTACAAGACATCGATACCCTTTATGCAGTTCACTGTATCCCAGAAATACACAGGTAAGGGATCGAGGATCAAATTTATGTTTTGTGTATGGTCTTAAGCATGGATAACATGCACAACCAAACACCCTCAAATGATCATACTGTGGCTAACTATCATGAATCTTGTTATAGGGTGTATCCATCTTTAGTTTTGGTGTAGGAAGTATATTTACAATGTAATTTGCTGTGACAAAGGCATCCACCCAAAATTTCAATGGAACCTTAGAGTGATATAACATGGCTAATCCCAGTTCTACAATGTGTCTATGTTTTCTCTACGAAACCCCATTACGTGCAGGTGTGTGGACAGGATAGTTGTTGTTTTATGCCACAAGTGCGAGATGACATTGGAATTGCATTTAAACTTACAAACTCTCCTCCTCCATCACTTTGGAAGATTTTGATTTGATGATTGTATTGTTTTTCAACTAATTTCTGAAATTGAACAAAGATATCATAGAACTCATACTTCAACTTCATGGGATATAGCCAGCTATATCGTGAGAAATGTCAACAAAAATCACATAGTATCTCGAATTTCTGAAATGAATTTGGTGAGGGTCCCCAAATGTCACAAGTGAATCTTTTCTAATGGCAAATTCGATGTAGAATCTCGATAATGAAAAGGAGAGAGCTGTACTTTTTGCTATTTGACATTCTGCCGAGACATTCAAAGAAGTTGAATTAAAGTGAATCAACTTCTGATGTTGCAGATGTTTCACTATCTGAGAATTTGTATGAGCCAGCCTCTGGTACCATATGTCGTCATCCACAGTTTTCTGCCTTTGAGTAAAAAAAGCTGCTGTAGTCTGTGTATCAACTTGATAGAGGCCTCTAGTCTTCCTTCCGAGCTTGATCTGCTACTTTGGTATTGTTGTCCTTTACATAAACACCAATTTTGTCAAAGATAAATGAGCAAGGATAGTCATCTGTGAGCTTAGAAACTGAAAGAAGATTCTTCTTTATTTCTGGTACTATTAGAACATCATTGAGAGGTAATGTATTACCTTCTGTATTTAGACAGGTGTTACCAATATGTGTAACAGGTAAACACGATCCATTTCCTACCATCACAGTATCAGGTCCTTGGTATTTAAGAAAGGTGTGAAGAATACCAGGATTAGCACTGACGTGGGTAGCACCGCATCGTCGGTACCATTCACTTCCTTTTGGATCTTCAATATGTATTGCTGTCAGTGCTGCTGGAATATCTTCTACTTGATAAGAGTTGTCAAAGCGATACCAGCAACGGAGAGCATCATGCCCAGGTCGTTTACATATTTGGCATTCCAATCTAGCAATGCCTGTGTCTTTCTCATCCTCCAGATTTTTACTTGAGTTTAATGAGAAAGAAGGATAAGATTTGGTATTCTGGGTACCTTTGAGAGTAAGTGGCATAGGGTTGAAATCCCTGATTAGCTGCAGAGAAGGTATTTCTTTGTCTGAAATGCTGATCTCCTTGCCCTTGAATTGGGACATCTCCTCTATAATTCTGATTTCTTTCAGCATAACTAAATCCTCAACCTCTATTATTAGCAGCCCTGCCACGACCATAACTACGGCCACCCCTGTAACTTCCTCTTTGAGCTATAAATCCAGAGGTTTGAGAAATATATTCTCCATCGGTATTCTCTTTAGGCTGCAAATGAGATTGTCTCTACCCAAAATAGGCCAAATTGGGATTGAACCGACTTCCGGAATAAGTCTTCATCCTTGACTCAAACCTTTCTAGCTGAGCAATAACCTCATCATAATCAGGTTGAGGCTTTAAACAATATATGGTGGTTCGAAGATTTTCATATTCAGGGCCTAAACCTTCCAGCACACCAAAGATTTTGGTTATTTCATCCACAGGTTTGCCTATTGCATTCAACTGATCACATATAGATTTGTATTCTCGAGATAAACGAGAGAGTTTGATCAAGCTTCCGGCAAGATTGTAGTTTCCCTCTAAGTTCGAATTCCCTAGCAATTGATTTGTGTAAATCGCTTTAGAAGTGTCTCGCCATACTTCAAAAGATGTCTCTAAACCAATTATTAGGCTCAAAATACTCTCAGTGACAGCTCCACTGATCCAAGATGATACCAACTGATCTGTTCTTGTCCAGTCAGCATAGTTAGGATTAACAAGTTCAAATTCACAGCCTTCAACATCATTTTGCAGCATTCGAGGAGGTGAAAGAATATCACCATTAATGAAACCAAAGAGCTCTTGACTTTTCAGAAATCTTTGGACCTGAGCTTGCCACAACAGAAAGTTATCTTTGGCAAGTTTGATTGTGACAAAATTCGAGATGTTCACATGTATTGGAAAAGGATACTTTGGTGTTCTTATTGCCATTGTCACAAACTTTCAGCTTAAGAGAGAAGATATCAAGAATACCGATGAATTCTTATATGTTTCTTGTAAGACTTGAAGTTGTTGTTGCTTCGCATTCTCCATTTTGACACGAATAGCAACTTCTTGAATGAAACTTTCCATCGATACGCAAATCAACCGCAGCTACGATACCATGTGAAGATGAAGAACCGAGATGAAAAATATGAAGATGAACAAATGCAGATGGAGATGAAGAATAGAATCTAAGATAGAGTAACCGATTGAAAGTGCTTCGTATTTCATTGTATCAAAGTATCATTGTAGTACAAAGTATCGAAACAACAACAATGAATATAGATCCTCTATTCTTCCTCTTCTGCTCTATCTTACTTGTATATCTTGAATTGAAACCTTCAGCAAATCGATCATTCCTTCGAGGCTTTCATTTGATACTATGATGCAGAGCATCCATGGAGGATATCTCTCTCTTCCTCTCGTCATTTATATCTCTCTCTCTCTCTATTTCTTCTCACTCTCTTTTTCTTATTATATAATCCCTTCTTTTATCGAGGAAGAAGGAAAACATAATACAACTAACAGATTACACCTACAGCACACGTGTCAGTTTTGGATTTATATAACTTGATGATCCATGTCATTCTCCATTTCAGGCGTCTCCTTCATTGATGTCGATCCAAGCTGGTCTTCATCATGAGTTCTTCACCGTTGATCATCATCTCTTTGTAGTTTGCTGCATCGCCAAGTCCTCTGCTTTCTTTTGTTTCTTGTTTTTCAACACGTGCTGTTCTTCTCCTTCAACTCAGTTCCTTTATATTTAACATTTTGCACATTTGTTGTTGCAAGAATTGCGTGAGCTTTCATCTACCAGAGAAAGCGACATCAACGTGAAAAAGAAAGATAAAGCAATCCCCTTAAGGTTATCGTCCCGCATCTCCCATCCCATTGAGCCACGGGCACGTTGTGTCTCGAAGCGACCGTTGCGCTTGTTGGGAGAACGGAATTTAGTGCGTCTTAGATTATTCAGTCTGATGAGATGTGTTTGCTCTCGTTGAGACACAGAAATTGTTGTATATTTCCATTAAGCTTAGGTGGATATTTATACACTCAAGAGTATACTTTGGAAGATTTACTTGCAAGAAAAGAAACACATAAAATAGAAAATTTTCTAACTTCTAAAAATAGATTCCAAAACCTCAAAATCTGATAGCCCTATATTTGATTGATACACCCCTTCAAGTGGAAGAGTTGAGATGACGAATCTTCAACTTATCTCGTAAAAATGCAAAACATGCTTTAGGAAGAGTTTTGGTGAGAGCATTAACTAGTTGGTCAGTTGTAGAGATAAACTACAAATTAAGCTGTCATTGGGCGGCACGATCACGAACAAAGTGGAAGTCAATTTCAACATGTCTCGTACGCGCATGGAAAACCGGATTTGCAAACAAATAAGTGGTACCAATATTATGACACCAAAGGAAGGGAGAACCTTGAAGAGGGAACCCAAGCTCTTGAAAGAGTGATTCGAGCCAAATTAGTTCAGTCGTAGCATCAATAAGGGCTTTACACACTAAGATTATATTAAAAAACGTGCTATTGTTTGTTGTTTTCTATAGCTCCAACAGATCAAGTTCGGATCAAGGAAAATAGCATACCCTCAAGTTGACTTCCTATCGCTAGAGCTAATAGCCTAATTCGCATCAAAAAAGGCTTGCAAGGGAGTATCATTCGATCGAGAAAGAAGAAAAACCAAATAACCTTGTATGTTTGAGATAGTGCAAGATGCGTTACACCATTTGCCAGTGGTTTTCAGCCAGTGCATGCATGAATTGACAAGCTTTATTAACAGCAAAGGAGAGATTTTGTGTCACGACCCGAACTCCGAGAGCATGCACATCCCTCCATGGTCGATATAAAATTTTTGCAACATCCCAGAACCCATTGCCGACCCATTTATTTATCACGCATGCGGAAGCGAAATCATATTCTCCTAACAACACAGATATGAGATAGCAAACATAGGATTATATTTTTTTGCAAACCAAACACGTATTACAAACTGCACTTACTCTTACTATAGCATTTAAATACAGAAGAGTCTAACTAAACATGGAGTGCTTCAAAATGAAGAGCTCCTAGGCTAACTATGCTCTGAGCTCTTCGTCCATGGGGTTAGGTCTCTATGTACAACCCTACTAGACTCTTCAATAGACTAGGGTGAGTGGTCACCCATTATCCAGATCTGACGGTAGACCCGTCACTATCTGGCAGAAGCTACCGAGGTATCCGTACTCCACCGCCCCGTATACCTCTATCTCTTGCTTCGTCCATCTTCCAACTAGGGACCTGAAAATGTTAGCCCTGGGGTGAGATCACATCTCAGCAAGTCAATCCCCTAAATCCCATTAGGAGAAGGGTACACTTAACATGCAATCTAATCACCCTTCTCACACTTTCTTAATACTGTAAGTTCCCCGCATGTTAGCATCAATCAAATCATACATAAGATATTGAGATCACATATCATCGAATACTTTAACATGTACATATGTAAGGACACAAATGCCAACATAAATACACGGGCCCCAATTACCTGACTAAACTATTATGGCACGTCACATACCACACCACATAGTTCCGTCTCCTAATTAGGTCCCTTGCTTTCACCCATTCATGTGTCACAAATGAATGCACAGATACAGTCGTCCGGCATAACCGGCATCGCCCGCACCGTCAAGCGCGGCAACGTCTACATCTGGGACGGCATTCCGATTAGGAGCATCGGTCCAGTGTCCACTGCGACCGGCATCCGTTGACTTGGGGCATTCCCGAAGGAGCATCGCCTGGCCCCAAAAGCTTACGGCGGAATCTCATGTCATGAATGCATGTAATCAATGTTACACTTCAATAATCACTTACACATAGCATTCACAGCATCAATTGGGCAATTTTACAGCAAGAATACTTCAAAACAAGCATACACTCTTACTAACCCAAATTGACAGAAAACTGTCCAATTACGCTCTCCCGAATTCGAAATCAGAAATCCGCTCATATGAGCTCGAAAAATTCTCAAATTTGGACACGTGTTAGACATCACATAAACAAACATTTTTCATGAAGACATCAAGATCCAGATCCCCTGGATTCGGCCCAGAAATTCTCTCTATCCAGCACAAAAATCGGGTCCAGTTCCAGAGAGCCTAACTCATTGAAATCAGTTCGTTTTTGGGTCGAAATCTGGTCCATTTGATTTTAAATTCGAGTATGTTAAACTATAAGTTTTAAAGAACAACTTTCGTGAAGAAACCGATTGGAAATTCGACCTCTAAAGGTCAGTAACAGCCCTCGGAATCATAACAGGTCACAGTTTACAGAACTGTCCGAATTACTGTTTCAAGGATGACGTCATGAAAATCGTCATCTTTTTAAATTCTAAAAATTCTGAGAAAAATATATGTTATTATTTAGTATGTCTAAAACATTTATTCAGAAGGAAATTTCTTCAAAATCGCAACACACAGTCATCTAAAAATTAATAAAACACGCACATCCAGGAAACTGTTTGAAGAACCAGCTTCTGTTCTTGGTCGAATATTCATCCATGGTGGTTGTCTTGCCTTCTAAACCACAACCAAGCTTTTCTATGGCTAACTTAACATCTCTAACCAACATCCATCTATGAATAACATCATCTACCTCTATCATATCCGTAGGAACTCCTAAATAAGGTACTCAGCCCCTAATCCAGTTTTAGAAGACAACTTACATGTTTGGAACTAACGGCGGTCCTCACTTGTGGCGGGACAGCAGCACAAGGACAAACCTCGAGCCCTTTGATGGTGAGTTGAAGCCGGAACAGCAGCTGGAGATGTCGTTAGGCGACTACCACAGCAGCACAGAGAGTCACGGATTTTTTTGTGGAGGAGGAACACGTGAAGCTTGGCTGGTCGGTTCAGCCGAGAAAACCAGAAGAAAGAGAGTGAAACAGGGGTTTGAATGGGTGAAGACAGCGACAACCTAAGCTGGACATTTGAAGAAAGGTGGAAAGAAAAAAAAATAAAGAATAAAGTAAGAAAGAAAGAAAAGTTGGATGGAAGCAGCCAACGTGAGCTGCATTCGGTGGACTCCACGTGCGGAAAAGAATAGGAAGGAGAGAGGAAAATGCTTGGAAACTGCCACTGCAATTTCCATCTGCTTTTTGGCCTAATTTTCCATGGAATTTTGGCTCACCCATCACTATCATATACCCCACAACTTTTCCTATCTTTATCTCCACCAAAATGAAATGAAGATTGAAGTGAAATTCATGGGGGCATGCCTTCTTACGAATTTTCCTTTCTTGTTGAGACTTTTCCTCTTTTCCTATTTACCAAATTAACACTTAAGTTAATAGGGTCAAGTCCCCTAGTAGTCACTTATAAATCCTTTCTAATTGTTCCACATTGAAGGTCCTAAAATCTATTTGATAAGTGGCATTTCCTTGTTCTTTTAAATTTGCTGCTCTTGTATTTTTCTTAAATAGTTCCCATCGTCAACAATTCTTGGAAGGATGTAACAACATTCCTAAAATTAATTGTGACACCTTAAAGTTCTCAATTTCTGAAATCGGCATCATTTCCTCGGTTAACTTCGGTCAAACGTGACTTTAACGCAACCTAAACCATTGGGTAGTTTTGGGAATTTTCGGTGCAATGGACTCGTGGTCGATTATTATCGAACCACAACATGCATCTTCGACTCATTGGTTGCTCTCGATTGTCGTGAAAATCTCTAGGTTTCAATTACAAGCACAGGGTACCAAAACAACACAAAAATCGGTTTAGTGCAGATCGATGAGAATTTTGTAATTAGATGGAATCACCCATGCTTAATCATATATTTCTATCGATTCGACCTATTTCCGTCTCGATAGATTTTTCGTGCCGAAATGATCCTTGAGACTAACACGGTCGAAGCCGATTCGGTCGAATTCTCAAGCCTGTTGCATTAAAATTCCTTAATGACTTCCCCAACTAGTCTAGTTATCTCATGAGTGATCAGCTCAGAGAATAGCATTATAGGCACATCGATGAAAAGCCCGATTTATTCAATTGAAAACAGAAGTAGAAAATCAGACTGTCACATTTGGTCTTGTTGATGTCATGATTGCAGGGAAACAACTATAGACCGATATAGAGTAGGATCATATCATAGCACCCCCTGTCTTAGATGTTATTATAGTCATGGCCACAGGAGTTTGGATAGGCTTGCACTCAAACATCCTAGCCTAGTGAAGAAGATCATCAAAATAATGTCCTTGAGAGAGAAGTAACCCATTAGAGTGAGAGACAACCTCTATCCCAAGGAAGAAGTGGAGCGAGCCGAAATCCGCCGAAATCCTTAATTGAGAACTTTGTAGATAATTTCTGTAAGATTGCATTGATAGCGAAAGATGCAATACCTATAACCAAAATGTTATCAACATAAATAAATAAAAAAGAATGACATTGGTGCCTCTTTGATGGATAAATAATGAAGGATCTATGTGACAGAGAATCCCAATGAAGCAAAAACGTGAAAGTCGGTGAAACAGGCTCTCAAAGCTTTCTTGAGACCATATAGAGAACGATACAACTTGCAAGCATAGTCAAGAAGAGTTGAGTCCTCAAACTTAGGGAATGCTCCATGTACATCTCTTCAGATAGAAACCTATGTAAGAAAGCATCATGCATATCTAGTTGTCATACTTGCCACCCTTGAGATATAGCAAAAGCGATAATAAAATGCGAATGGTGGTAATTTTCACAATTGAACCGAAGGTTTCCGTATAATCAAACTTTGTTGTTAATGAAAACCCTTAGCAACCAAGCAAGCGTTATAGCGCTCAAGATTATCATCCACTTTGCGCTTAACTCTGTGAACCCACTTATACTCGATGAGGTTCCTGGGTGAAGTGCAAGGGACCAAAGACCATGCGCCATTTTTTAACAAGGCATTAAATTCATCGGTCATAACTGCACGCCACTTAGGGTTTTTGTTGGCTTGGGTGAATGATGTTGGTTCGATGAGGGGGTTGTTCTTTGTATTAATTTGAGGAGGACGAGAGCGAAGTTGCATGGTGTGGGTGTGTGTTAGCCTAGGTGGGGGCGGGCAGCGGCAACGGCGATGGATAGGATGATGAGGAGGGAACGATAAAGGTCATGGAGGGACCTGGTTCTTGGGGTAGGGAGATGGATGAATCGATATTAGATGACATTGGGGGAGCCGATGTAGGATTCGTGATCTAACTATATTGATACGCGGAGGAATGCTAATAGGAGCCGAAGCCCATGGTACGTAGATGTCGTAGAAAGTGCTGAATGAGTTGATGGGTGATAATGGAAGAAGTTGCGAGGGAAAACACATCTCATTGAAACAAACATGTCAAGCAACATATAAATGATTGGTGATAGATCAGGCAATAGTACCCTATATGAAAGGGACTATATCCCAATAAAATACAAAAGGAAGCGAAAATCCATCTTATGGGCGTTACAAGGACGTAGATATGGGAAACAACAACATCCAAAGATTTTTAAGAAGGAATAATGCGTAGGATGATTATAAACTATTTGAAAGGGGAGACACTATTATTGACCTCGGACAACATTCGATTGATGAGGTAGACCGTCGTTTTGAATTCGTATTGCCAATATTGGTGAGGGATAGAGCCATGAGCTAATAATGTTAAACCAGTTTCAACTATATGCCTATAACGACACTCAACCACCGCTTGTTGTTCATTGGTATGAGGAGCAAAGATATAGTGAGCAACACCAATTTTTGAGAAAAAGAAAGGAGTGCACGAAATTCTCCACCTTACTCCATTTGAATGGATTTTATTTTTGAGAAGTGACATCCGACAAGAGTTAAAGTAAGAAAAACAGAGTAGATATTTGACTTTGCTTTAAGAGGATAAAACCAAATAAATTTAGTGCAATCATCAACAAAAATAACGAAATAACGGTGACCATCGGTTGAAACAAAATGAAAAGAACCCCAAACATCATTATAAATTAAATCCAATGGAAACAAACTAAGAGTTGGAGATAATCCTAAGAACTGACGACTAGCCTTGTTCAATTGACAAGCTATACATAATTGACTCAGCGGTGTTGACTAACACGACAAATTATTCTCTTTGACCATAACCCGTAAGAGACGCTCATGGGGATGGCCAAGACGTTGATGCTAGCAATCTAGGGAAATCCGTTCCGCAATACTAGCAATGGCATATGGCATTGAAGGTTGTTGTAGTATGGCATAAAGACTATCACTACTCGGGCCAGAAAAAGAACCCCTTGGTCACTAGATCCTTAACAAGAAAGTGGATAGGATAGAATTCGAAGAAGACATTATTGTCAGATGCAAATTTTTGAACTGAAAGTTAATGTTGAGATCGGGGACATGAAGATCATCATTAAAATGTAAAGAAAGATATGAAATAGAGAAGGGAATAGAAGAAGTATCAATAATAGTGATTTTGAAACCCTTACCATTTCTGACGTGCAGTTGATCCGATTCATTATAAGCTTTGTAGGAAAAGAGGGATTGTGTATTAGACATGACATGGTGGGAGGGGTTTTGGTAGGTGTAGGTAAAAGGGGGAAGGGCATGGATAAGGTTGGCATTGGGAGAGTAAGAGGGTTGATAAGATGAAGTAGAAGAAGAGGTATATGTAAGGGGTAGGTAATAAGGCATACCTAAAGGGCAATAGAAGCATGTAGCAACAATATGATTTCTATGTTGATAAATGGAACACCATAATTGACCTTATTGAGCACCATGGGCACCACGGCCATGGCCAAAGCGCCCCACGACTTCTAGATTGACCACACTTAGAGAAAGAGAAATCAAGAGGGGTGGAGACATTTCGTTGAGCAGAGTTGGTAGTAGGAGAGTTAGCTTGAGCAAAAGGCTTGAAAATCTACAACTCTTGAAAGGCCTTAATACTATCGTGACTACGGAGAAGACCTTGAAGATCTGTAAACAAAATTGAGCAAAACAACCAAGTAATGTAGGAATAATGTCTTGGAGATCCAGTAAACAAAATTGATCAAAACAACCAAGTAATGTAGGAACAATGTCTTGGAGAACAGATTGGAGACCACAAAAGATATGAACATTGAAATCCTCCGATTCAAGATGCTTGTGACACGGTCCGTGAATCCTCCGCACCCAGTGTACCCTCGGGGGGTGAAGCTTGGGGTTATCGAGTGAAGAGTGAGGATGTAGAGATAATGAACACAACCGGTCCGTGGGAGTGGCGTCAAGACGGTTGGTGCTAGGAGTTCTAGGATAGAAGGAGTATATTACTTAGAGCTCAAGGAAGGTAGGGTTGGCCTCCCGTGCACAAACTAGTCGGGAGCGATGCCGCTCTCTTGATGAGGCCGGGCGAGGTCGAAACTAGTTGTTGAGCCCAACGAGGGCTAATGTCTCGCTCGATGGACTAGACGCCCGAGCAAAGCTGGGCGTGGTACGATTTCGTATAAAAGGGCTATTCGCCGTATTGTTCATTGGAACAACTACAGAAGGAAGGCTGGCCTAGCGAGTTCCCCTCGCTAGGCGCCGCACGGGTTGATCCACGGCCAAGGAAACTACCGACCCGTGACAATTTCAGACGAGCGAGGATCCCTTTAGTAGGTGGGTGATTCGGGGAAAGCATGTGGTCTTTCCGGTCCTATGAGGGCGAAGAGTGATCGCCGAGGCCGGGGGGCTCGGACAACGTGCGGCTCTCGCCTAGCTTCGGGATGGCAATGGGGGCATAGAAAGGAACCGAAATGCTCGCCGAATGGGGATAACGTTCTTGGATCAATAGGCGAATCTTAAGAAGGGATCTACGATCACGTTTCCACCAAGGGGACCTCTCCGCCGGCTTGCCGAGATCAAGAGGAGCTTACTAGGGAAAGAAGGTGCTGCCACGGGGATGCGGTTGGCCGGGGTGCCACACTTGTCGGGAAGCACAAGTGATTGGAGATTCGTGAACAGCTTTGATCGGGGAAGCAAACAATAGAGTGGTGAGACTGTCGCGTTGGGCGAGCATTGCCATCTATGTAAGTCCCAAGGAGTAGCCTTGATGGTTAGGGAAATGCAAAGAAGCGACGGATGAGTGGGGAGTTTGACACGGTCCGTGAATCCTCCCGTACCCGTGTACACTTGGGAGTGAAGCTTGGGGTTATCGAGTGAAGAGTGAGGATGCGAGAGAGGATGAACACAGGCGGTCCGTGGGAGTGGCGTCGGGGCCGGTTGGTGCTTAGAGTTCTAGGATAGAAGGAGTATATTACTTAGGAGCTCGAAGGCGGGGTTGGCCTCCCGTGCACAACCGGTCGAGCCGTGCCGCTCTCCCGATGAGGCCAAGGCGGGCCGAAACCGGTTGTTGAGCCTAACGAGGGCTCTTGTCTCGCTCGATGGACTAGACACCCAAACAAAAAGGCGTGGTACGATTTCGTATAAAAGGGCTATTCGCCGTATTGTTCACTTGGGAACAACTATAGAAGGATCGCCCGGCCTAGCGAGTTCCGCTCACCGGGCGCCACACGGGTTGATCCATGGCCAAGGAAACTACCGACCCATGACACTTGCCTACAACACCTGTCTCATCAACGATGGATTTAGCATGTTGGAGGAAATAAATAATTGATTCGTCCTATTTTTATTATAGACGTCAAAGACTAAGATGAAGAGAGCATACATGTAAGCTAAGCCAAAGACACATTGATGGTATCTCACACAGCTTTACCATCAAAGGTTAAATCGATCCTGAGAAGGATGCAATTAGAGGACTCATGATGAAAGCGTCATGTTGTCACCGAGGAAGCTACTTAGGCTACATCAAATGTCACGCCCGAACCCCGAGCGTGCCCATCCCTCTCTCGGTCGATAATATCTTGCGACTTCCCAGACGAGTCACCGACCCTTTTTGTTTTATTGCATGCGGAAGCATAAATATAATCCCCCGACAAGAATCATCTCGGGATAGAAAAGCGGGACAATAGATTCAAAACAAACATGCTTTTATATTCACATAGAGTCATGTACATGTACAAGTCTATGGCCAAAAGACTACAAAAAGTCTAGCCTTCCAAAAAAAGCGATCCTACCGACCCACACTTCCTATCACCTCCTCTCTACTCCAGTCCTCCACTCGATGACCCTAAAATGATTATCCAATAACCGGTGAGACAATGCCCCAAAGCCAAGTTCACCCACTAAACCCGACAGGAGGAAATACGCCTAGAGGCGCCCTAGCCACACAATCATACAATTGGCATTGAGAACTTACCTCGCCTCAGATCCACCCTGCAGGTCAGCACAGTTCATATCTCAAATCAGAGTAGCACTCAAGCTCAATCAATTAGAACGCAATACTCAATTCTCAAATAAGCGGGGGTCCGATTATAGGCCAAATTGTTATGACACGTCCCATACCATGTCACACAATTTTGTCCCATAATCCAAAGACATCTATTTCACTCAACATGCATTCCAATTGATAACTTCGCCCACTCGAGGGTACGGCTACTCGAAGTTCGACGGTCTCGGGCGTAGCCGAGCATCGTCTCACCCCATTGAGCACGGTTACGTCTCTCAGACGACTTTCCCGAAGGAGCATGGAGTCAGAATCTACCGTGACCCGCTACCCTAATGCATGGGTAACCCGTGGGATTTAGTAACGTCCGCGTAAATGCTAGGGCCGGTTTCAATTAATAAACACACGACCAATCAATCTCAGCCCGGGACATCGTGCATTGCACTCAAATGCATCAAGTGAAATAGTGATCTGGCCTATTTTCTTCGTATTAAAAACACACGGTGAAAATAGTCGTGCGTGGGTGCACGGTCAAGTGGACCGGAAAATTCATAACATTCTTTTCAAAAATCCCACTGGTTTATATAGTATATAAAAACCATTTTCGGTGTTTAAACCGACACGGGATTTTCTGAATAAATATTGAATTTTATAAATTTTTGAAATAAATGTCAAAAAAAATCCAATCGGCACTCAATTTGCATAATTTAACACTCGATTGCAGAAATTAACCACACCATTGCAATCAGTACAAAATTCTGATCACCGGCTATCCCGGCCTAATTTCCGGAAAAATAATTAATAATTAAATAATTACTGAAATTAATTAAATAAATACATTAAATACTAAAAATGCTAACTTAGGCTAAATAAATTTAATCTAACCACCTATTGAGCTAAATAAATTATCCTAACCATTCTAACTAAATAACAGTACACTAATTTAATTAAATATAAGTCTTTAACCACCGATTTCTTAATCTAACTATCCTAATTTAACTAACTAAAATAATAATTAAACTAATTACACTTAAATAAATCTAAACACCCTTACACGTCGTTAGCCTACTTAAGAAGAGTTTAGTGAATAAACTCACCGGTTAATTGCGGAAACCAGGTTCACTGCGACACTGACCGGCGGCGAAATCCGAATTTTCGGCGGTGTTGGTGGACACTCGGGCCAAGCTAAACTTGGCCCCAGCAAATCAGGCCAAGCTGAGACACATTGCTGAATTGGACTGGGCCTGAAGCAGGCCTACTTCTTGGGCTTCAAGTGGACTTCAAAACCGCGGGCTTTATGGACTGAACTGGGCTTGCTGAATTCGGGCTGCTGAGGTGAATTCGTGTGGGCTGAGATTGCTGGAGGTTTAGGGCCGAAGACTGGCCGAACTCACGGCTTCAAAAGGCTGGGCTGTTGGGCTTACGTGGGCTGATGGGCCTTCGGTGGAGACCGAAATTTCGGTCATTGATGGGAGAAACCGAAGCAGCGAAGGAGTCGTTGAAGTTGGCGGTTGACTGGGACGGCAGCTCGTGGACGGTGCTGCTTCGCTTGGTGCTGTTGGCGACAAGAAGACCTGAAGATCGGAGGACTTGGACGCGCGGCGCACGAGGACACGGCAGGGGCGGCTTCGGTCAACAGGGCATGAAGTCAGCCTCGGTGGAAGGCTTCGTGCGGATGAAATGGAGCAGGCGGCAGAAACTGAAGCACTCGTGGGGTTTGCTGGCCGAAGATGGAGCAACTTCGGTGGTCAACTGGCTTCGTTGGACGCTGAAGCTTGACCGAAGATACTGGACTGCTCGGTGGAAGAATCGTGGCTTTTGTTTCGGTGGCGATGGCTGCAAGGACAAAAGATGGTGGACGCTGCAGCGTGAGATGGCAGGAGGGGGCACGAAGACGGAGCAGCTTCGGACGGGTGGCTTCTGCTTCGGTCAACAATCTAGCTGGGAAATTTCTTTAGTTGACCAAGCTTGGAGACGTGGCCTGCAGAGGAGAATCAATCGATGGTGGAGATGGGCGTGTGTGAGTGGGGAGGCACGAGCTGCAGGTGAGGAATTGCGAACTGAGATGGGTGGAAGAAGATGACCGAACAGCTGGAAAAAAATGAAAAGGAGCTGCGAAGGGGAGAGGTCGGCGATCTTGGCGTGTAGAAGAAACAGCTGGTGGAGGGCCCCAAAGTCAATCAACCCAATTGCATGTCCCCTAAAAACCCCGTGTGTATCTCAATTGATCCCCCATTACTTTCTTGTAGATAATCCACCAAATAATATTTTGAAGCCCAAAAAATTCCTGCCCTCTTCTAGTTCCGAATTTCACTCCTTTTTCGGTCTTCAATTTCTTCGACAAAATCCTCAAGTTGATGTCAAATTTTGATGTTGAAAAAGCCCACATAATTTCTACAAGTCCCCTTTGCCATATAGCTTAATTTGCAAGTCCAAATTTCCTTCAATTTGGCCCATCCGAATTTCGCTATTTTTCCGCGGTATCCGATTCGATTTTCCGTAAAAATCTCGGAATCTCCGAAAATTTTCGAAGGATAAGTCAACGGTCCTAAAATAGATCGTGACATCACGGAACTTTTAATTTATGAAATCGGGTTCAAATTTACGGTTAATTTCAATCCGATGCACGATTTTAAGCGTGACCTAGTGGTCTAGGGTAGTTTTAGGAATTTTAGTCTGATTGACCAGGTGATCGATTTATCTCGATTTACATGGTGCATCTTCAACATGGCGACTCTCGATTGTAGTGAAAATCTCAAGGTTTCAATTACGGGGCACTAGGGTACCAAAACGATAAAAAATCGGTCTAATCCGATGATGAGTATTTTGCAATCGGTGGAATCACCCACATTACGATCACATCTCTCGGTCGAATCGACCTATCTCCGGTCTCGATCGATTTGATAAAGTGCCGTGCGTGCCATAATGACCCTTGCGGATCGACACGGTCGAGTAAAAGGTCGCTTCCTGGTCAAATTCTCGAGTTCATTGCATTTAGATTCCTTAATTCTTTCCCGGATAGACCCGGTTATCTCGTGGTGATCGGCCCGTAGAGAATAGCACTATCGGCGCGTCAACGAAATGTCCGATTTATTTAATCGAAATGAAATATGAAAATTCAGTCTGTCACATCAAAGGGGCCCGTTTTGGTTCCATAAACATGGCCATAGAGGTTTTGTCCCTTGAAACTTGGGCTGCATCGAAGGGACACGCTTTGGTTCCATCAACATGTCATGGAGGTTTTGTCCGAAAAGCAAGGATAACCCGTGCTTTCTATAGCAAGAAATTGGATGTTGTGAGACGTTGGGAAGGAAGTGGTGAGTAGATTCGAAATGAGAAGTGTGGATGAGGAGTTTGTAATGGCAGCTATGGTGGTGGCAGCGGGATTCTCTAAGGCCATATTGACCACCTTTATAGAGGAAGAAAGCTGAGGGTTGAAAGGGGCGTCAGACCTAGATGCCTCTTTATACCATATTGAGATAGAAATTCTTATATATTTTCATTAAGTGTAGATGGGTATTTATATACTCAAGAATACATTTTAGAAGATTTATTTGCATGAAAAAAAAAAATATATATAATGGAAAACCTTCTAATTTCTACGGATAAGATCTCAAAACTTTCAAATTTAATAGCTCAATATTTGATTGATATATGTATGGCTGATAGCTCTTCATATGAGAACCATCAACTACAGTGCTTCTAATGTACTCACACTGCATGCATGGGATGCATTCAGACGATGAACGCATGGAAAACGGTGCAAGTCATTGGGAGAAGACGCTTGTATGTCCTATCCTCAGCGACGACGAGTCAAGAAACTGGTAAGTGGATCTCTTATGTTCTATCTTTCTGGCAGGTGATTCTTAACTCTGCGCCCCACTGGCTCTTGTCTCTACTAGACGGCCAATGAAACGCTGAAACGTAGTGTTTAAACAGTGGGTTGGTGCTGACTTAGAAGAGTTGATGGCGGAACCCCTCTTTGATTTTTAGTTGAGGTGGCCCTGTTAGGCTGTTCCTACAGAGTTGATGGGCCCTGCTCGTGTGATCTTTCTTGGAGGGTCTCTGAGGAAAAGCCCTGCTTTGATTGTGGAGTGAGTAGTCCATAATCATGTTCCTAAGTCAACACCAACTTTCTTTTGGAGTGAAGATGGAGTTGAATTGAATGATTGTTGTAGTCCAAATCGAATTAGTTCCTGGTTTTGCTTTCACTCTTCGGAGGCGGATTCACTTTTTGCCAGAAAGATACACCCCCTTTTGAAAAATAAAAGAGCCTCCAAGTATTACCAAATACGGTTTCTTGACTCGTCGTCGATGGATGGAATAGGACATATTGCGTCTTCTCTTATATGACTTGCACGTTTCCATGCGTTCATCGTCTGAATGGATATTCATGCAGTGTCGTTTAAGATTAATTGTGAAGTCAAATGAAGCGTATCAGCGCAGGCAAGTACAAAATGGAAGCACACCCATCATGTTGAGCAACATTACAATTTTGAAAGATCATAACCGAGTGAGTATACACTACCTATTTTCGCAATCAAGTTTGGAAAAGTATCACGAAAGGAAATGGTCCTACGTATACGTCCCGTTGTGCCCGCATGGACCACTTCAAGCTTTGTCTGATGGACAGTTCATCCAAAATAGGAACCGCCGTCCAAGCCCCACTGAACGCCAAACACCCAAAAAGTGCCTCCGACCAAGGTTTCAAGTCATGCTTTTATCTTACGAAGGGAAAAGGCAAAGCCCTCGCACTGTTTGGCCAGGCTTCAAGATCAATTTCCATGTCGTGCTTTTGGTTGCTTTTACTCTCGACCCCCAGTGGTCGGTTTCTATCTCTTTTCCAGTTTCCATTTTTATCTCCTCGGACTGGGGGCAAGCGTGACCATCGTGTGCTGCAAGGGACATTTCCTCTGTAACCTGTTTATGGTGCCGCCAGGCAACATGACATGCCGGCCAGTTTCGTATTTCATAGTCAGCACATCGAGACATTTCGTGCAACATCGCCGATAGTACCTTCTAGTGATCACTCGCGGCATACATGCGAAACAGCAAAAGTCAGCTGTGAGCGAATCGCTGGCCGAATCGGCTGGCAGCGATGTTGGCTGCAGCGATATCGTCGTCGGATCTTGATGACCGACCGGCGAGATGTATCGAGGTAATAGAATTATGTTGACTAGAAACTACTGATTTAATTATTAAATGTTTTCCACTGCTAATTTTATTTGCTCTGCATAAGTGTGGCAATTTTCATTCGATAGAGAGTTATGTTTATTTTTGTGTATATAAATGATTTAAATGATCATGATAATTAGCAAAATGCAAAAAATGCGGTAAACTGGAAGTCAGCGTAAATGCATCGAAGTGAAAATATTGGACTTGATTTCATAAATTAAAGTTACACAAACAATGATCACTTAGGCTTTATAAAGGGCGGATTGGCTTTCATCTTGAAAAATTTTCGGAAGTGTTTTACGGAAATGATAGATCAATTATGAGGCGGATGAAGGAGAATGTGTAACTAAGACTTCAAATTACTTGCTATGGCAAGGAACTGTAGAGTATTGGGCTTCTTCCAACATCAGAAATTTAGCATCACTGAGGAGTTTTGTCGAAATTGAACCGAAGAAGTGAGAATTCGGGAGCAGAGGGCATTTTTAACCAAGTGAATTATTTGGTGTATTATCTGAAAGTAATGAACTACGAATACATGTGCAGAAGTAGAGTTGTTTCACGGACAACTTCTTCGCACCAGATCATGAGATGTCCAGCTGCGGCGCAATCACCACCTGATCGACTATTTTCACCCAGCTCACTTCGCAAGTACTCACCTACAGCTGCTGCATCCCAAGGCATACGCCCCTCCACCATGGACCCGATTCTCCTCTGCGAGCCACGTCTCTTCAACTGATCGGCAAAAATTTCCCCAGCTAGCTGACCCAGGCCGAAGCAAGCCGCCGTAAGCTGCTAAGTCGTGCCCTAATCTCGCCTGTGGCATCCTTCTTTGTCCTTGCGGCCATCGCCAAGGAAACAAAGCTGCATTCTTTCAGCCCGATCGGTTCTGGAGGTCAGCTTGGCGTCCAACAGCCTGGTTATATGGTAGGAGTCACTCGGCAAGCAAGCCCACAGTATCGTTTCTGCCGCCTGCCCATTCTGCCATCCACGAAGCCTGACCGGGCGACTTCATGCCTGACCGACCGACCGCCTGCCATGTTCAAGCGCTCCTTCTCGATGGAGACCTTTTCGCCAGCAGCCCTGGCAGCCCGGCACCGTCCGAAGAAGTCAAGAACCTTTCAACTCAGTACCTTCTGCTGGTTTCTCCATTAATGACGAGTGTTGCATGTTACACAGCAAATGGATGATTCAGCCGGTGTGACCTAACTCCAGTAGCTTGCCAGGAATTCACATCAGCAGCTTGAAGCGGACTAATCCATAAAGCCACGGTTTTCTTACCGAGCACAAGAGTAGGCCGCTTCAGGCCCAGACATTCAGCAAGTCTCAGCTTGAGATGGCCATCAGCAGTTTAGCTGGAAGTGATCACCAGCAAGTGAAGCAGTTTCGGCTGAAGTAGAGGAAGTGTTTCATGCCGTGAGTTTATTCTTTGCTGTCGTTAATGATTCAAGAGATGTTGTTTAAGTATCAATGTGAACATTATTATTTTAGTTAGTTAAATTAGGATAGTTAGATAGAGAAGCTCCAGTTGTCATGCATCATTTAATGCCAGGCCACTTCTTTGACATTGAACCCAGAATGATTTGAGACCAGCCCCCAGCTCAATAGTGGTTCGGGAGACTATTTAACTAAGTTTTAGTATTTATGAATTTATTTAATTAATTTCGTAATTATTGGCATTATTATTTTCGAGTAGGATAGCATTGATCAAATTTAGTCTTGTTAATGCTGGTTATTTACCACGGTCAGTGTTAAATAACCAGAATTGAATATTTACAGACGACATTATTCAAATTTTAAAGTGAATATTTGTCGAATGAGAGTGTCATGAAGAGAGAATACCGAAAATAATTTTTATATATAAACTTGATGGAAGTTTAAAAAAGGTAGATTTTCAGGAATGTCAACTTGGGACCAAGCCTTTCTTAGGGTGAGGTCGTGAAGAAATGTTGGATCCTTATTGTCAATTGATGCATTTGTCTGTCCGTGAAATACTGGCTGTTGTGTGTTATAGTGGCTTGAATCACAGCCTTCACAGCCAGATCTAAATCAGCTGCCGGGGTACCCAGGCGGGGGGAGCGGAGTCACGGCTGGAGCCCAGACCTAGTGCTCGAGGCGTGGGAGGCAACAGATAGCCAGCTTGTGATGCGTGCTAGGCTCACGCCAGTCAGGCAGATGGGAGCTCCAGTCAGGCGTCAGAGAGTGGCTGAGAGGTCATCGAACCCAGTGTGTTGGTGAAATAGTTCTTCAGATATGGGGTACAGAGCCAATGTGTGAAATGGAGGATGACATGTTTGGCCTCTTCGGTTCCTATCTTATTTGAATTGTATTGCGTTCTATTGTTCAGCTTGAATATTTTCCCAATTTGAGCCATGGCATCGGCATTTTCGGTGAGTCACGAAAACCAAAAATGATACTGAAATTTGGCTCTCTCTGTTGAAAGAAAGAATGCAAGTATTCCCTCTCGAGGTTTGGCATGGGTTTTTGGCTGGAAAACCATCTCACGGGCCAGTGAATAATCATTACAGAAAAGTCAGAGGGGCTGAGTAAAGGGTGAGTAAAAATGAATGAGTGACAGGATCGACTTTCTTTGGAAAATGGTACTATCTCTTTGACATGATTTGTGCCTGTCTTTGTGAATATAAAAGCATGTTTATTTTGAATCTATTGTTTCTTTTTTCTACAGAATGATGCTGTCGAAGATATATTGCTCTTTCGATGTGAACCATGCAAAGAGCCGATGACAAATCTAAAATATAACAATGCTCGACGAAATGAGATGAGCATTCTTTGACAAGCGTCTGACTTGATAGCCAACCCCTGAGCAACTGCAGTGACAACATGGAAGCTTTCATCATGAAGTCTTCCCATGCTTCTGAGATCGACAGCCTTTGATTATGTGTGTGAATTACCATCAATGTGTGAACCAGCAGGTATACGATATAACTCAATAGCAGTCTTTTGACATTTCTAACTAAAAACATGGCGAGGAGTATTTAATTTCCAACATCTTTAAACAACATCGTTTTTGAGCAGTGTTGCCAGGAAGATGTCATGTAATTTGTCTATCAACAAAAGTAACAGGTGGCGAGCCGCTTGGCGAACTCCTTCCCTCAGATTCTTCGATGAGCAGTAACTGGCCGATAGCCCTTTTATACGAAATAAACCCTGCGCCAAACTGTTTGGTGTCCCTGAGTGATCCCATCGGCGAGGATAACCTCGTCAAACTCAACAACGGTTTCACGGCACTGCCTTATTTTCATCGGAGGGAAGACATCGGCTCTCGCCGGTTGTGCACGGGCAACCCGCCTTCATGCGACCAAGCTGTGCCACTCGCTCTATCTAAAACTCCTAACGCCAATGCTGACGCTACTCCCACGGGCCTTGTGGGAACCATCTCTCTACCAATATCTTCTTTCTCGCTTCACTTCCCAGGCATTTTCCAGTGCCTTAGATTCACGGTTCCCCACTTTCATCTGGCCACTATCTTCCATTTCCCAACCATCAGGCTTACTGCTGGGACTGCACAGGTGGCAATGCTCGCTTAGCGAGCGATCTCACTGCCTACCATTGTTTTCCCCGTCATAACAGGCGAAAATCTCAATCACTTGTCTTCCCCGTGAGTGTGGCATCCCCAGCCTTTACCATCACCTTGAAGCTTAAATCGTTCCCCTAATGCTTCCTCTTGATCTCGGCCAGTGTGAAAATCCCCTTTGATATGTGGGCTCTTTCTTGCGAGCAAGCCTTGATCCCAGGACGTCATCACACCAATGATCTTCGGCTTCCTGAAATCCCAAATCTCAGAGCGAGCTGGTGTCGGCCCCACATTCCTCTGCTTAGCCCTCATATGTGCGGAGTCCACATGCTGAGAATCACCACTTTCGGTGATCAAAGCTACGAGCATCTGGCTGTGCCAGTTGGTATTTCCTTGGCAGTGGATCCAACAAGATTTCAAGCGAGGAACTGGGCGTTGCTCCTTATGTGTTCCAAGTGCGCAATGCGGCAGACCATACGTCTTAATCACTGCCACATGACTTTGTATTGATCTGAATCAAGCTCGGTGGTTCCAGCAAAATTGCCTAAGAGGTAGCCCGGACCCGACACGTGGAGTCGGCTCCCATCGGCTCACGAATAGTTTGTGCGAGGCGACCAAAGATGAAGAATCCCAAGACTGTCTGACACGAAAAATGCGCCTCTCCATAACATGGCTTGCAAGGAGCGAGTACGAAAGTCTGATCTATAAATCTACAATTCTTGACTAGACCAACAGGCTGTCACTATGAGAGTCACGAAAGTGAGGTTTGAAGGATCTGATAAAAAGCATTGTTTATTTCCATAAAAAGAAAGCTGTTCTGGTGTCTCCAAGACATTATTCCTACATTTGTTGGTTGTTTTGGTCCAATTTGATCTGGTCTTACAGATTCCCCATGGTAACTATTTAATTCGACAAACCCCTTTTCAGGACAGCCGTAGATTTTCAAGACTCTGATGAAATGCGGGCTGTAATGACAAGCTTCGATGATGCAGAGATTCTGGAATTTCTCTTGTTTCGGACTTTCTACCCAGGGAGAAGGATAATGCTAGTGGAATAGAGCTTGAGGCAGCAATGAGGAGAATCAGTACAGGGTGTTCCAAGATGAAGCATAGAAAATCAGTGACCTCACACTTATTATGCCCCAAGAAGTCTGCGGGAATCCTAATTCATCTTATCAACCTGGCACTCTCCAAATGACAAGTTATCCCTTAGGTATACAAGAGACCAATTACATTGCGAGATGTCATGTCCTACAATCTTGTTGATACAAAGACTTATAATGAATCGGATCAATCGCCTTTGTTTTCATTTGTAAGGGTTTCAAAATGATTCATTGTGTCTTCTTCTATTCCCTTCTCCTATTTCATATCTTTCTTTTACATTTTAATATTGATCTTCATGTCGATCTCAAAACAATCGGTTAAAGCACATTTTCGATATGTCTTCTTCGGGACCTCAAATCTCTACTACTGTTCTTTAGATTCCTGTGTAGTGATGTCTTTATGCTTGATCTTGCAACAACCTTCAATGCCATATGCCTGCACTGTATTGCGAGCGATATCCACACTTGAGAGCACAGCCATCCCCGTAACGTCTCTTTGAAGTATTCCAAAAAGTATTGCCGTGTTAGTCAACACCTTCATTCCATAGCTTGTCGAACAATTTGTCATCGGTGCCAAGTTAGTTTAGTTTCCATTAGTTGTTACAATGATGTTTGAGGTTGGCTTTGCGATGGAGAGGATTTAAGATAGAAGTGATGGGGAAATCTAAACCACAAGGTCAATCCTGTCTCCTGCGTTTTCCCACTTTCTCGAGATGTCACTCTCACAAACAAAATCCATTCAAATGCCGCTTTTCCCATCCCAAACAGTGTTCCTAGTTTTCATGTTTGCAAATCTGCAATAGTATGAAGTTTAGTTTAATTATAAGCAGTTATACTGGCTGTTAGGGTTTGCAATTCTTGTTAATATTCAAGAATTCTACCTCATCAATTAAATGAAATTTGTCACTGTAGTGGTCCCCTATCAATAGTGTAAAATCAAAGCTTGCAGGTATTCGGACCAAAATCTTTAAATTGAAATTTCCTCGATCTATGGCAACCAAATGGATTTTCGCTTTAAGCTTTGTATTTGAGGGTTAGTCCCTTTTTCCCCGCTGGGATTGCGGCCCGCGATGCATCTGTCATTTTATGTTGCTTGACCATGTTTGTTTCAGTGGTCCTTCTTCCATTATCGATCCATCCCAGCTCATTCAGCACCTGCGTTGTCTCGCTGCCATGACCTTCGGATGCCTATAGGCATTCCGCCGCGTGTCAATGCTGGTTAGATGCAGACATCCATGGAAACTCACCAAATGTCATCTAATACTCATCTTCCCACCCAGAACTCCATGACCCATGGATTTCCCTCCTCATCGTATCGAGTTGACCCGAAAACATACCACACCATGCAGCTTACTTTCGTCCTCTCCAAAGTATCACGACATCAACCTCATCGAAAACATCATCACCCAACCAACAAAAAATGTCCAAGTGGCGATGCGTGCTGACCGTGAATTAATGCCTTGTTAAAAATGGTCATTAAACCCCTTGCACTTACCCGGGAACCTCATCGGAATAATCGAGGTTCAAGAGTTAAACGCAAGTGGGTGATGTCATGAGCGCATAACACTTTGCTTGGTACATAGGTTTCCAGATAACAAAGTTGGATATACGAAACATTGATTCCAATGATAAACCCTGCCATTCGCCTTTATTATAAAGACATATCATCTCCAAATGGTGGCTCTGTTTTAGTGGAATGATGAAAGACTTACAGAACTGTACGAGATGTGCATGGGCATTCCCTAAGTTTGAGGACTCAATAATATGAAACCAAGTTATATACTATATGATCTTAAAGAAAAGCTTTGGCTTTGTTTCGACTTTCCTGGACTCATTCATTCAGGGCACCAATGCATTCTTTTATTAATTTATGTTGACTCTTGGCTGATTATAGTAGGCATCTTTATATCTCATCAAAATGTTCTCAATTAAGGATTTCGGCCGGTTCACAGGACAGAAGATTCATCTAATAAGGAATTCTCTTTTCAGAACGTGGCACGATGATCTTCTTCATTAGGCAGGATGTTAGAATCCAGCTTCTCTGTGGCCATATTTCTAATAAGTTTTAAGGCTGAGGGTGTTCAACTGTGATCTCTACAATCAACTCGCATAGTGTTTCCCTGCAATCATGAGCATCAAGAGAAAATATGACGACCATTTCTATACATTTTCAGTAATAAATGGGCACGCTCGATATGCTTTTATGTCTTGACGCGGTGATTTTCAACGACAATCGTAAGCACAATGCCAACGACGAGAACCGACCGAGAACTCTGATCATTCCGATTATGTTAGGCCGACACGTCATCGCACAGGAAATAAACCGAATCGATAAATGATTCGCATGGTATTGTCATTACAAGGCCACCGTCGATGGCCCAAATCACATTTTTGTCAGGCCCCTGACAACTGCTGGTGAGAGCACAGAGATTTTCAACCACAATCTCATCCAATGGTGGAGTGCATGTTGTCGGGGCCGTAATGGCGACCACGGGTTCGGCTGCATTAAAGCCCAAGCTGCCCAGTGGTTTAGGCTAAATCACGTTTGGCTGAAGTGTGAGAAATGAAAGATTTGTGCTAGTGTCTGAATTAATTTTAGGAATGTTGTTAATCACTTCCAGAGGCGATGGTATTTAAGAAAATACATGTTCATGCAAACTAAAGGGCAAGGAAATGCTGCAATCAGGCTGGGACTGCAGGACTTCAGCGTGGAACAGTAGAAAAGGACGTTATTATTTCGGTAAATGAAAGAGGAAAATGCTCAACAGAAAGGAGAGAATAAACAGAAGGCATCTATGTTTATTCAATCTTTCTGACGGTGATATAAGCATAGTAAATTGTGGGGCCATGACATATTGATGGAGTGTGCAGAAACCCGTGGAAGAACCCAGATGCTTGCGAGTAGGCACGTGTCTGCTTTCAATCATTTCTCTGCCGCTCTGACTCGTTGAGAGATGCGGCAATATGATCCGACAGGTCCCATCAACTTTCTTTCTTTCTTTACTTTTATTCTTTATTTTTCGTTCACCTTTCTTCAAATGTCCCAGCACCAGTTGTGTCACTGAAGCCTCTGGGCTAGCTCTCTTCTTCTGGTTTTCTGCATTTGAACAGACAAACAACTTCAGTGTTCTGTGTGGTTTAAGCCTGCGTATCTCCAGCTGCTGTTCGTTTGGCTCTGAATCAAGAGGCTTCTCGAGAGTTGTCACTAAACAATAAAGCGCCCTGGGTGAATACATGGATCAGTTCCAAACATATGTTGTTGATATTCAAAACTTCTGATTTGATGAGGTACATGATATTCGCCAGATGATAGAAGGTTTATCTTAACTTGGTTGAGTTTTGAAGGCTTGACAAAACCAGCAGATATTCGTCCAGAAACAGCTACAACAAGCAGTTTCCCTGGATGTGGGTGTTTTGTACCAATTTTTAGGCGAAATTTCCTTCTGCAAGGCAGTTTTGGATTCATACTAAATAATAACAAAACCTGTCTCAAATTTTAGAATTTGTTGCAGCCACTATGACTCACCTTTGAAGGCTTTGGCAGTTCTAAAACTGCTGAGCCAATTATATTTGAGCTATTACTGACCATAGAGTCGAATCATTTCTTCACAAGTATTCTTAAAACTTATGGTTGATCATACTCGAGGCCAAAAATCAAATGGACACTCATTCAACAAAAAACAGGACCTAGACTGGGTGAGTCTCAGATTCAGACCAGCTGAATGAAGTGGAATTTGCAGACGAATCCAGGGATCTGGATCTTACAGATGGCTCATGGTGTTTTCCAGTGACTGTCCCCAACACATGTCAAGTGAGGAATTTCGATCTCCATGGCACTTTGTTTCAAGTCGGAAGCTGAACGGTTTCTTCAGTTTGGCTTGTAAGTGTATCTGTTTGAAGTATTCTTTGTCTGCAAAATAGCAGTGTGCTGTGAGTACTATGACCTTCGTATTGGTGATGCAGGTGTTCCATCCCCATGACATGGTTTCGTTGTCTTTGGGGCCGTTCCCGCGAGGTTCAAGTCAGCTGTCTTCGCCGAGTGCCCCGGGCGACCGCCTGAGCCTCCTTGCCATCTGCATGCAGGCAATGCTGGCGGCTGGCGGTAGCATCCAGTGCCCAGCTCATATGTGCGAAATCCAATGACACATGGTGGTGAGCAGGGCTGTGGAAGTCGGAAATCTGGTGTGTGTGGCTACGTTCCAATGAATGATAGCCCTCATCTATGTTGGCATTTGAGTGTCACTGCTCAACTCATCTTAAATTTGCAGTGTGATATCAATAAATAATGACGATCTTCAACATACGAAATAACGTGACAAAAGTGTGAGATGATTGTTAAGATGAAAATTCTCCTAATACAGATTTAGAAAGTTATTTCTTGAATGATCTCACCCAATTTGGCCTGGGTGCGAGGCCCGGAAGATGGGCAGGGCAGACTGGAGGCTAAAGCAAGTAAATCAATGAATCTGGGTGCTTTTGCCAAAGGTGACAGTCTACCCGTCGAAATACGAATGGCTGGTCACCTACCTGAGCTGTGGCAGGTGGCAAGACCTAACCCGTGGACGAAACTTCAGTATAGTGCTTACAGAATTCTTCATTTGAAGCACTCATTTGGTTAGACTCTTACATCCAAATAGCTATAGTAAATAAGTGCGGTTCCAATACGTAGTTTGGTTGCAAAAATGTAATCTATGTTTCTTATCTCAATACTGTTACAAGTATGAGCACTAAAAGGATGACTCAACTCAGTTTCTATTTCAGCTAGAAGGCTTAAGATTGCAAAATGTATATGGAAGCCATGAATTGTGCTACTTCTAAGAGTTAGACAGTGACACAAATCTCTCCTTTCTTGAGGCAAAGCTTGTCAATTCATGCATGCCTCATGTTAACACCATCTTACCTTCAGAACCTACAAGGCCATTTGGTTTTCCATCTCTCTAGGCTCGTATTTTCCTTGGAAACACTTTTGATGCATTAAACTGACCATGGCGACTCTTGGGCTTAGCCGGGTATGCTATTTCCTTGATGAGTAATCTGACCCAGGCTTTATAAGCAACAAACAGTAAACGTTTCAATATAATGCTGTGATAATAAGCTTATTGATAATCGGCTTGAACTGAGCAACTCCGAATCACTCTTTCAAGAAGCTGAGTTCCACCTTAAGGTTCTCCTTTCAGCTAATGTCTGTATTGGTACCACTTATTTCTTTGCAAAAATCGGTGCTGTCTAAAGTTTATGTTGAGAGGCAGCTTCAACTTTGGTGATCGTGCCGCCCAACTGAGAATTAATTAGCAGTTTATCTCTACAGCTGACCGGAATGCTGCCAAACTCAGCTGTTTTTACATTTTGAGACAAGTTGAAGGTATACAAATAGCTATTCACTTTTGAAGAGGATGTATCAATCAACTGCCACGTGCTATCAGGCTTTTGAGGTACTGGGGTAGAAAATTTTCTTATTTTATGGTCATTCTTGCAAAGCAAATATCTTCCAAGTATCTTTCTTGAGTGTATAAATCACCTAGCTTATTAGTATACAACAGCTTTCAGTCTGCCTCCAACGGATCGCTCATTGTACACAATTCTTGGACAAGCACCAACAGTCATGCCCGTGGTGGGGAAATGCCAGACGTGGCAGATTTCTTTATCTTCAGTTGATTAACTGCTAGCAGTGATAACTCACGCGAGTGCTACGGCTTATTAAATGTGCAAATCTTAATATAAATGAAGCCAAAGTGAAGAAGCTGGCCATGTTAAGCAGAAACAGAACCGAAAGGACACAACGTCTGTAGAAGATGATGACTCAGCGATAACTCATGATAGACCGACTAGATCGGCATCAGCAGCTGAAATGAGTGGTATGGATCATCAAGTATATAAATCAGCGCTCATCCACTTCAAATCTCACCAGTTATATTATGTTTCCTTCTCAGAAGAAGATGACATAATAAGAAGATGAAGTGAGAAGAAAACAGAATAAGAGAGGAAAAGAGAAAAGATTGTCCTTTGATCTTTCTGCATCATAATGAAATGAAAGGCTCGAGAAATGACTGCGATTCTTTGGCCTTTCAATTCAGATATACAAAAGTAGATAAACGAAGAAAGAATAGGGTCTACTTATTCATTGCTGTTGTTGAATGATTTGTTCTGTCTTGCGATACATGAAATTCTGAAGACTGAAATCGATTACTCTGTAATTCTGGGCTTCATCTACATTTTTCAAGGTCTTCATCTTTTAGGATATTGTCCCTAGCCTTGTTGCGCTAGTTTCATTCAAGCTATTAAAATGTCAAATATCTGTCTGCAACAACTTCAAGTGCTCACGATAAACACAAATTATCGATGTGTCTTGACATCTTCTGCTCTTAGGCGGATTTGTGACAATAAAATGCCAATCACATGTGAACATCTCGAATTTAATCTGGTGCTGCGAAAACAACCCAAGTGGATGCTTTGAAAAGTCAAATAACATTTCATTAAATCACGACTATATTCTTTTCACCTCCTGTCTACAAAGTGTTGACAAGGCTGTGGTGAGCTTGTTAATCTAACATGGCGGCTTGCCACAAACTAATCGGTGTGTCATCTTTGGACCGATAGAAGCATAATATGGTTAGAGCTATCTTTGAAGTATGTGGATGCACCCTCTACGTGTTCTTAAGTCAAACTTTCCAGAAGAAAACTGTCTTGCCGAAAATCAACTCTGTCTCGAAGAATGCTCTCGCCACTGTGTGATCAGTTCAATGCAATGTTTAAACTTGAAATAAAGCAAAATGCTTTGAACCTGCTAAAGGACATAAGCGAATCATGAAATCGGCATTTCCTGTAATTGTTTAAAACTCTACACAAACTAGAAAGTTGGTGAGAAGGTATTCGGGAATGGGTTCCAGTAATTTGGCCTGGCCTGGTGAGGGCTAATTCCATTCGAACTTGGCGAAGTATTTATAGGCTTTGCGGGATTTATGAAGTACGAGGTGGCATAGTGTGGCCGGGCTGCTAGCTAGAGGTTGAGGGGACGCCCCAGTATGGCGAGAAAATCGAGCCACCAGAGGAGATGTCCCCATTCAGGGCAGGAGATCAGGCATTGACTCAAATCCTTCATCTGCATCAGTTTGTTCCACACGACTGCCTCTCAAAGGTGGCGAGCCAAATCTTATCCTTCTTTCTCAGTCAACTCAGGAAAAAATATCAGGGATGAAAAGGGAACACCGACATTAAGCTGGCGGAATGCCAAACAAGCGACTTTGAGCATGATAAAGTTGGCTGTGCTCATCTTATCAGAGTAAATATTCAAGCGGCCTTGGACCGGCCATACATGCCGAGATCCAAAAGAGAGGCGAAATGCACGGCGACACTTCAAATTATCTGACATTCTTCACCTTTCTTAATGCCAGGACGTCATTGATATTCAGAGAAATGGATCGTGATCGTTACACACGATTGGCAGCACTGTCTAACCTACATAAGCCAAAACCGAAAAATGATGTACTAGAAATAAGAAGAATCTTCTTCATTCAAAACTCCTGAATGTCTAATCGCTGCCTCATTTATCTTTGACAAGAATTGGGTTGATATGAGACAACAACCTATTAGCACGATCCAAGCATCGGAGAGATCTAGATTTTTCACATTCAATTGATATTCGAACGGCAGCAGCTTACTCAAAGCGTGTGGATGGCATATGTGCGGTGGCCGTGCAAGTACCGGGATAGTGAACATGTTGCAGCATCGAAGTTGATTCACTGGTGAAACATTCCAGGTCGATGGAAATGCAAAAATAGACTATTTCCTTTCATTATCAAATTTACACTGATTCACATGATTAGCTAAAGATTCCGTTTGACATTTGGAGACCCTCTTCTGGTTTTTTTGTTTCGGCAACTTCTACTTTGTGTTTTTGTTGAAACGATTTCTCAGCAGTGAAAACTGACATATCCCATGATCAGTTATGGATTATGAAATCTGGAACAATTTTTTTGCTTTTACGATTTGTCTCTTCACCCGTGATCTTAAGATGTTTCCAGCAGTTCCAATGATAAATATATAAAATGGATGCAACTTATCACGCTTCCCATTTTATGAATAAGATTTATGGGCTTATTAAGCTGAGTTAGCCATGTTATAATTACTAGATTCCATTGTGGCCTTGGGTGATACTTTCACGGCAAGCTCACATGTAAATACTTCTAGTAAACAAAGATGAACCACGCCCTATAACAGCTTCATGATGGACTGCATTTTATTTTAAGAATGGAGTAAATGTTATCTCCATGCTTAGAACCATACACCAAACATGGATTAATCCTCGATAACACTGTTTACAGGATCTGATGGCACACATAAAGTATCGTGTCTTCTTTGCGTGTAGCATCCCTCGACCATCGCATGGTCTTTGTTTCTGGGAATCGAGCAGTATGGGCGACGCTACCTTTGAACTGTGGATATGCTCTAACTGTCTTCTACACAGCAGTAATAGCCTGGCTGCGCTCGTGCTGAAGCTTTAAGTCAGCAATTATTATACGAGGTTAAATACAATGATCATCTGCTATGAGTGAAAAATGCCACAACTACTTAATCGGATTAATGCAGTGACTTTCATCACGCTGGGTATCTACCTCTTAAGTCTTGTGATTTCAAATATGCTTGATCATGAGCATCATAATTCCGTTCTTCAAATCTTTCTTTCAATGCTACCTGTGTACTGAGCAGGCTGTGTCTGAGCACTTGACAAAAGTAATCACGACATTCATTCATATGCGGGAGCTCAGCGATAATCAGCATTATGAATGCCCAATCAAACTGTCTTTTTGTTTGTAGCATTTCCATGGAACCAGGTCCCATGAAATCGGCATTGCTGATAAGAAGCTCACAGAAAGAGAATGGTGATACCTGCTGGCCCCCAGACAATTCCAGAGCAAGCAGATGATAAATCGGTGAACTGCCAAATCAGTCTTTAAACCAAGCTGGCAGTGATGGTAATGTGACGACTGAATTTTAGCAAGGCTTTCAGGAAGAAAAGTGACACCTGGAGCACATTTTGTTATGGCAGATGCGGCTGGGCTCGCGCCAGTTCTGATCCGCGTAGCAAAGGCTGTGGCGGCCTGGCTTATGTGAAAAATGCACTGTCATGGAGACAGTAAGCCTCCATGCTCGAGCGACTCTGGCTTCCCGGTTCCTCAAAGCTCGGTTATGGAGTCTGACTCTGGGAGTCGCACTGTGACGCTAGACAACTCCCAGGCTGGTTTAATTCGTAGCTTTCTTCTTGAAGTGGTTTTCTTGCATCGGCGTCCCTATTGTGTTCTTCATCTTGAAGTTTGCTACGACGACGTTATCTGCTTATTCTCGATGACATCTCTTGGACGGTAGCTCACTCTCAATGACCAAGGCATTGACCGAATCTCGTCTTTAGTTGTATGTGACATGGATGTCTTCAAATACTTCTTGGCATTGGCTCAAGCATTCCTTGGAGTATTTACGGCGGCCAACAATAACGACTCGACTTTCCTTATGGCGATGCAAGCAATTTCTGCGCCGCCGTGGATTCTCAGACAATTTTACTTTCTAGCCCAACAAAATTTATTGATCTATCTAAACCAATGAATCCCGACGTCGGTGCAATAATGACCAGCGGTCATCCAGCGATGGCGAACTTTCATCAATTAAGAGTCTTACGTGTCAAAAGTGAGGCTGAATAATTCAATCTTCACTTGGGAGTTCAACAGGTCGGCGCGGCCGATCCCTAATCGGCGATTAACCTCTGGGGAGTTTTGCAATTGATTCTTTTCCTAAGCTGAACTGACCCTCAATCTTAGATCGTTTCAGATAATCCCTAATCCCATGGATCAAGATAGCCTTCTACAGCAATTGAACTGGATCAAACTTTTGTATGCATTTTTCTGTATTCATGCGGCGACTGCGGCGGAGCAGTGAGTATTTCTTATGGGTACTCAATATTCCTCTACTTTTAGCCAAGTTAACAAAATCCTACACTTACGTTAGATTGAATCTTACTGATTTCAACCGTTTAAGATCATCCTAAATACCTTCTCCCCACTTCAGCTCATATAACCTCACCAAGTGAGATCGGGTCATTAACTCTTCAAACCGATCCGAGGAATGTGCTACAAAGGAAGCAATATAAGAAGGAAAAATTTAGCGGGGTTCAACAGAATGAAAAATTAGTTGAATGGATTTAAATTCAGTAAAACATACAAGAGATGATGATCAACGATCAAATCTTCTATGACAACTGGGCTCGCTCCATGGAGGCACAATGGAAGGCGACCATGGATTTGAAGGGCATGACCAGCATTGCTAACTTTTCTTCTTCCTCGAAAAAACTAAGGTCCTCTATAATAAGAAAACATAGCTAACAGAAAGCAGAGAGAGAGATCTTACATACGTTAAACACAATCTCACATGCAATCACTGCATCTGGCAAACAAAACATAAGGATCAGGATCTTCAGTTCAATTCAGATATGAAAGTAGATAAGCCGACAAGAAGAATAGGGGCATCTGCTGTGATATTTCCAGGCTAAATGCTACTTTATCCAAGAGTACGAAATCACTCTACTCTATCTTAGTTCAGCCAATTTACCTCCATCTCGTCTAGTTCGTCTTCATATTGCCATACGATTCTTCATCTTCATGAAACAAGTGAATAGGCAAGATGGTTATCCGATTTAAGCAGCACGCTCTCTCGGCTATGCTACATTGGTATAGAAATATGTCCATTAGGCAACAATATTCAAAGTAAGAAGCATTTCCACCTATTCTCAGCTCAGGATTCTGTCTTTGTACCACAAGCTACTTTGTACCTTTTAAATGCTTCCATCTATGTTTGCAGACCAAGTATGCATCAGTATGTTAATTGTTGAATAAAAGAATTAATATGGCTAACTTTAAAAATAAGCAGTACCAGTATAATGAGTTAAGTAGAGGTGAACAGTATCCATAATAATAATTCGAATTCAAAAAGCAAAAGAAAGTATTCTAAACTGATTATAATGTTTAAAGTTTTTTTGCTACATTATCGCATGTTCAAATTGTATTGTCTTATTGTAAGAGGTATGTCCTTTTCAAGCAAGAGCAGTGAATCTGAGACGACTGGCTGCAGCATATCCTCTTTACTCCACTTTCGACAACATTGGCTGCTCAATACTAGTATATAATACTGAATCAGTTCATTCTTTCTCTAAGTTCCAATAAAGGTTAACCATCATCTATTGGATAAAGCAAATGCAAAATAATCTCATCATTGCTATGGAACTTATGGCATTTTGTATCTGAAAAACTTGTAGCACAAATAATTTTATGCTTGATGATATTCTAAAAGCTAGTACAAACGCCCCATTTTTTCTAATTATTAATGACAAGCACGGGCTGGGTAACCATTCTTTAACGTCAACCGAAATCTTTGTTGCATTTCATCCCGAGAGACAGCATTTGATTTTTGGCGAGGCTGTTCTTTCATAAATCTTTTCTATTTTTACTCGGAAAACATTTATGTAAAACAAAGTATTTGGCCTGCAAGAATTTCTATTCATGGTTTGTCTGTTCTGACACAGTATTTCATACTTTTTTTTATTCTTATTCTAATCATCGACTTAAGCCACTTCTTACTTGCTAATCGCTAAATCGTCGAAACCGCGTACAGGCACAGCCGACAGCCAACGAACAGGGCATGATATGACCTGCGACCGCCAAAGGCTAAATGCCGGCAGCATCTGTTAATGGCGGCGGCATGCACAGCTGATCGGCTGTAAACATATGGCGCAATAGCAACTCGGCTTTGGTGGACCTATCTGTGCCGGCTCATGGCTGAACATCCCAGCGTCCGATAACGACTCGAAGAGATAAATGCGACTCGGCAGCGTGTCTTCGGCGGCCAACACTGCAAACTTGCACTAAAGAAAGCAAAAGAAAAGAAAGAAAAATTGGCTTATATGTAGAAATTGTTCACGAGTTAAGCCCTTTTTGTTTCTTAAACCTGTTCAGAATGGGAACAAAAGGCGACCCCGCAAGCAGTTTCCGCCAGGGGAGACAATAGCGAGTCCGAAGACATTACATGCGGTATATGTAGCTAATCAGAATTCATGAGCACTCCAGAGTTTATCAAACGCTGACAAATAAGCGCCTCCCGGCCAGGCCCTGGGCGACTAACTGGCTGGCCTTCCGGCTTCTTCAAACCCATACCAATTGCAACAGAGGATTGAAGTTCTTGAGAATAAATGATTTTCTCGTGGAAATCAAATGCATTAATCTGCATCACCTGATCAGGAGCAGTCACTTCAATCAATGTTTGAGAGACCTCGCTACGGCAGAAAATTAAACTCAGACCGAAGTTTTTGTTGCGGCCAGATTTCTAACCACATTTGACACCTTTCAAAAAATCATTTCAAACATCTGAGAATTGATGCAATGACCTAAAAGTGATCATGCAGCAAACCAGCAAAACAGCATTCAATGGGAAGCTAATAGCGAATTAAACTAATAAACAATATTATTTTGGTTTTCTGTTTTCAAATAGAAAACTTACACAACTAATGCATAACTTTTTTGATTTTTAACATTGAGAATTCGAAATAATTACGAAAATTGACTGCAAACCCAGCTGAAAGTACACTCCAAGTCAGGAAATGTGAATTCGCTACATTTGAAACTCATACTTGATAAGTAACCAAAATTTCATACTGTCTAATATTAAATCTAACTAGATTATTCTAGCATGTGACCTATCCTGACTGAAAGTATCCCCTCAGCCAGCTCATAATCTATTTTTGATGTTTCAATATCAAATATAACCATCATGTTAACCACTCCAAATGCTTATCAGACTTTAATAAAGTTGAAACAGACAATCGCTATACTTATTAAATCAACTGGTCATGTATCCACAACTGCGAGAAAACAGAATAATAAAAATGATCAGTAAGTTCATCCAATTAATGGGACGAGTTTAGCGTCTGTACTTAATGGTATGTCTAGCATCTCTTGTTAGAATTCGATAATGTTTATTCAACAAATGGCGCAACCTTTAAACTAGATGACGGGCCTTGAGCTGAGATGAAAAGGCTGGCGACAATTAGGGCCGCAGCGTTAAGGACTCAGTTGCTAAGCAATTCTACGAATGACTGAGACCAGAGCTGCAGCGTTGGTTCGACTTAAGCATCTTTCTCCAGAAGACAGAGGATGACCGGCAACACAAGTGAAGTCGTTGAAAACCTAGCTTTTGGGGCTTCACCGGTCCCCGTGAGCTGTCCTGCAACATTCCTTTTTTATTTGCTTCTTTTATGGCCCTCTTTCTGATTTCGAAAGAAGGAACTACTTCCTTCACTCCCAACTGTCGGACTGGGCTGGTCAGGCTCAAGCCCCGGACGGCAGCTTTCAGGGTTTGGGCTTGGGCTTGATGGCAACAAGCCTGGGTGGCTTGCATAAAGTGACTTCTCGTTGTCCTGCAATTTCCAATATATCGAGAGAGGTGGAATTATCGAGCAACGGCGGTCGGAAGTTCCCATCAGGGCGCTCATAGAGTGGGGCCATCTGGTGATCGACTGGAACAGCGAGGCTCCTGGAACCCAGGACGCGAGCAAGCTGGCGATTGCATAGAATGAGTTAACGTCAGTTGCAGACGAGACGGCTGCGAAGATGTCGAGCCAGGCGTCAGACCAAAATTCAGTTGTGGGTGAAACAACCC